>QNUK01000314.1:0-600000 GCA_013621035.1 Clarias magur | reverse complement strand
ACATTTATTGTTACAATTTACAACCTTCTGTTTTGAAAGGAATATGAAACAGGTTTGAGTAATATGTAAAAAAACAAAAAAAAAACTGATAAGTCTGGTTTAGAATTTGATAAGAGGAACAGGTCACACACTGTTATTTGCAGTAAGTTGCCTCCGGAGGTCAGAGTGAACGACGGCATGGTTGCAATCCTTAGCCTTTTCATTGGCATGTCTACCAGCTGAACCATTTAGATCCAAAGAGAAGGAAAACAAGGCCAGTAAATCTAAATATAGCGTGTGCCTCTGTCTCAGTGGCCCTTAGGTTTGACCCAAACTGAGTCATTGTGTAATATTCCACTGGGCTTTAACATTTTTCAAAAATTGTACATACATAACCTTTTCTGTATTGAAATTCCAGAATGTATATGTGGCTTTTTTTTATCAGGCTAAACCTAAGTATTTTAATTACTTATTGTTATTTTTGGATGAGGCAATGCATTTGAGCCTTTGGAATAAAGGAATTGGTTGGGTGAGTTTTGACAGTCCAGTGCTTATGAATGAAATCTGGCCTATTTACTGCCACATGAATTTTGCATGAAACCTGCCTTTATTTGGCAATACAGATAAAGGGCAAGTATGATAAATAAGTGAATGAGCGCAAGCAAGGGGAATCCATTTAACTGAACATGATAACACATACTCTTTACATGAAAGCAAAGCTGATTTATTTAAAAATCAAAGAAGGCTGAATTCAAGGATGCATCGGTAGAGCAACCCATTAGCAGGTCTATTTATGGTGAATTGCAGGTTTATATATAGCCTGTTTGGAAGGTCGTGTAGGTCACGCTCTGCTGTTGTCTTTCTGCAGTAATTGGGGCTAGGGGTGGGGGTGGGGCTGAATGCGTAATCCTTGCAGCCCCCTAACATGTAACTGTGGCATTCATTTTATTCCCCAGAATATTAGAGTATATTAATCTTTTAATTTAGAAAAGCTTCAAAACAGATATGAATGAATTTAAGCTCTCTGCAACCCAAAAGTGAAAGGTGTAAATTTATTAAATGTGCAAGTCTCCTTTCAAATACAAAGTGTTTTTCTTCTCCAAGATAAAGTATAAAAAGCAAATAGAAAAGATGAATATAATTGTACAAGGGTGAAGTTTTCGCACAGGCTCAGATTAAGTAAACAACAGATAAACTTGCTAGTCCTAAATGTACAGAAGGAAGATTATAGATATATACATATTCTGATTAGCTATAACATTACAACACAAAACATTAAGCTAATATTATGAAGGTTCTGCTTGTGCCACCAGGGCAACTCCAGACTCCACAAGATCTCTAGGGGTATTCTGTGGTGTCTGGCACTGGGGTGTAAGCGGTGGATCCTTTGGATTCTGTGGGTTGTGGGGTGAGGCGTCCATGGATTTGACTTGATTTCTGGCACATTCCATGGATGTTTGGTCTGATTTGGGATCTGGGGACTTTGGAGACTGTATCAACAACCTTGAACTCTTTGCCTGCTGGGCCCAATGCATGGTGGGCTCTGATGTATTGGGTGTTTTGGTGGCTTTCTAACATGGCCAGCATTGACCTTTTGGTGCTGCATTTTCTTTCTTGTTGGATTGCCTTGGGTGCACATAATCTTGTCATCGGCTTGTGGTTTGCTGGTGTACAGTTGGTGATGTCATTCACTTAACCGGCCAGATAATGTTATGGCTGATTAGTGTATGACTATATACTATACTATATAAATAACAATGAACCCTAGTCTACAGTGCCAGTAGAAAACCTATAGTTATATTTTACAGTCTTGCACCATTGGTCACTCTACACTATACATTTTCATTAGCTTCTTAATTAACCTTTTGTAAGATTAAATATGTAGTTTCATTTACAGGACGCCAAAATACAGTGCAAGGGCACTACATGAAGAGGATGAGGATTAAGATGAAGAAATAAAAGCATGATAGAAAGGAAACATTTATTGCTGCTTTTAAGTAATAAGTGTATTCTGAACAACAGGTCCAACTGAATGATGAGTTACAGTGAGACATGAAGAGGTGCTGTGTCCTGATTGGCTTTTGCAGTCGGTGGAGGTTTCTGGTAGGACAGTCTCACAAATATGACTATCAGTATGATCCCTGTTAACAAAGCGACAAAGAAAGTTACCTACCCAGAAGCCAACAATACGAAGCATGGTCATTTTTGTTGTCTCGTTATCTCTATGTTAAACTTTAGCTAGAAAATAAAACAGCTATCTTGTTTGTGGTATACTAAACTCACAAGCACAAGATGTGCATATTATCCTCATTATTTTTAACATTTCATTTCAAATTAAAATTAATTAATCAAATTATTAAATGAATTGATTGATATTATTGATTAACTGATATTGATTCAGACTATTAATTTAATTGGATTAATATTATATATATATATTGCCCACATTGGCCATTTTGTCAAGTAATCATAAAATAATGCAACATTTATTGCAATGAATAATTTATAAGTTTGTTATTTATAACAAACACCACCACTGACCAGAGATCATTTGGCTGGGTGCACATTCTATGAACATTTAATCAGAAATAGCAACATTTTAACAGTAATGGAACAATGGAAGTTCTTGGTAATGAACATATACTTTTAAAATCCTATACATGTACAGTATGTAGATAGAAAGGGGCCACTTTAGGATTTTTACCTATAACTCCCAGTGTCCCGAGAAGGACTCCCAGCGTGGACTGGATAGTGGGCATCCCTGCAAGTTGCTTTGCTGCGGTGCGGCAATTCCCTCTCACATTACATGTGCACACAGTTACTGGTAGTAAAGAGAAGGAATGTGGATGTTTAGTCCTTACAAATAAAAAGCAGAACTGTACTTAAAGGCTATCAGATCAGGCCCAAATCAGATTTATTTATTTTCCCTATAAGTGACTCGGATCTCTTCATGCCAGTATGAACAGCACAAATCTTTTAAATTCTAATTTTGCCCATGACCATGTGCTGTTAAATAAAATAGAGGTCTGATTTTTTTTTTCGGAACGCCCCCCTCAGTCTGACTAGTCAAAAGGGGGTAGTGGTGGCTCAAATGGTTAAGGCTGTACTTTGTTGGGTTTTTGATCAGAAGCTTGGGGGTTCGAACCCAAGCATTGCCAAGTTCCCACTGAATAAATCAGTTGAAATTTATGTAAGCATTTGAAGATCCAATAATTTGCAGAGCTAGTGTTGTTAAGGAGCGTGTTGCAGGTGTTATACTCCTTGTGCTCTGGCATTTTAGTACTTTACAAATAAAAGCATGCATCAAAACATTTGGGACGAAGGCGAATATTAAAACTGCTCCATGTGATCTCAAAAAAATTTAAAAGATACGAAGTACAGTATGTGAACCAAAGAACTGGCCAATAACACTTGTTACAGCACAAGTTTTGTTTTAACTCATCAAGTGCATATTTGGGTCAATTTAGAAGTGATCTGTTTAGACTAATGTTAGATATACTGTAGGTCACGTTGACCTGGTCAGTAAATCGGATATGAGCCACTTTGGCCTGCATTGTGAATGCATCCAATGAGTACATATAGGAGAGAGAATAATGTAAAAATAGGGACACACACACACACACAGTGCACAAAAAACATGCCCACACACAGTCTTTCTAATTCAATTGCACACATTTTCATTAACCACTGAACTCATGAACCAACGAATATTCACTTTAAATAGAACTTTGTAACGCTCCAATTAAATAATTAATTGAGTTTATACTATTACAGACACATAGAAGCCTGAGCTGTGATAAAGCAGGCTGCATCAATGAGAGTAATGTAAACCCAGTCAGAGAAGACCTGGTACACTGGCTCAACAAGCCAACAAGACTGAGTTTTTTCTCAGTCCTGAAAATCTAATGCACTTTGTATTTTTTGTACTGTTTTTTTTGTTTTGTTTTGTTTTTTTGTTTTAATGAAATAGATGCGGATATGAAAGGCTTAAAAAGAGGAATCAGTTCTACTTAAAGCGGTCAAACATAGGGGTGTTGTAGGGGCGTGCTGATGCGATATGATGAAGTAGTTTCTTTTCAATATGTGACCAGCTTTGCCCAAAATCTGAGGTCATGCCTACCATTTAATCACAAATGATAATGCCATAAAGGAGGATTATTTTAAGTATTAAAATTAAGGACAAATAACCTAATCAGTTTTACTTTTATTTTAACCACGAGTGTTCTGTTCTTTTGTAATTAAATGATATTAACTATAATAATTTTATGATTATAGTATAAAATTATATTTTATAATAATTATAAGCAGTTGTAATTAAAATTATGTTTGTAATGGATTATAAATAAATTATAATACAATTACATTAAATATAAGATTATTAATCAATTTATAATCAATTATAAATAATTAATAATAAATATTAATAAAATAAAGCGGCTTAGGAGTTCAAATTCCTGGACAGATTCGATTCCTGCCTCTGTGTGCATGGAGTTTACATGTTCTTTCCCGTTCTTAGTGAGTTTTTATAACTGTAACTATAAATGTGACCGGTTTCCTCCCACAGTCAAAAGACACAAAGATTAGGCTAATTGGTGTTTCCCAAATTGTCTGCAGTGTGTGTACAAGTGTGTGAGTGTTCGTAGGGTGCACCTTGCCTCATGCCTTGGATAGGCTCCAAGTTTAAAATACAGTTTAAAGCAATGAGTGAGTGAGTGATTAATTAAATAATAATAAATAATTATTAATGAATCATTTGTTGTCTTTATGTCCCTATTTAATAGTTACACTGCTACGACTTAATTAAGAAAATTTACATACTACTTGTTCTTCTAATAACGGTTTTAGAGCTACTACTTATGTCATCAGCAACCTGCACAAAACATATGTCATAAATGAAAAAATAGTTCTTTTAAAATTATGTTATACATCTTAAAACACCTTTAGCGACCTGCAGTGAATGTCACAGCCCCAGATTAGGTAGGATGGGTATGTCACATTTACAACAAATTAGCCTTTTTTATCTTCACAATCACTGAACTGTGGATATACTGACTTACCAGGCAAGTTAATGAAGGTGCTTCTGGGAGGAGAGCTGCTATCTGAGATGGTGAAGGGCACCGTGTATACATCAGGGGTCAGATAGTCAACATTCAGAGACAGGTTGGTGTGAGTGTCTGTAAAGAGAAAAGAGTCTTGAGATTACAGCACAGATGAATGAACTCAACTTTATGCAACCACTATTGTCTACAGAATGTGACTAATTTATGATGGTTGTGGTGGTTTAGTCTGCAGAATTCTTCCAGATCTAAGAAGAAAAGAACACAGAGAAATAGCCTTAAATTTTTCGTAATATGGAAACTTTTACTTGGAGGTTCATAATCTCTGATGGGCTGCTAGTAGCTAAATTGACTTGCAGTTCCTTTAAATAACTGTCAGAATAAATTTACTGTAAAAGTGCATATAAATGTAAGACAGCCAGCCTCTAGAAAAAGATTCTGAATATGACATTTTGATCATTATGATGGTTCCACACTAGGCATTTTTCCTCAACTGTCAGCAAACTTGTGAAGCAGCCATGAGGCATAAAACAAATGCTTTTCAAACATTTTTGAATGTCACATCAAGGAGTTTCCACAAGTTGGAGGAACTATTCAGCCATTCAGAGTACAGAGTGATGTCAAGCAATTATTTTCTATTGCAACATCAAACCAGTCACAGTTTGAGAAGCAAACTAAAAACAACAACATGAAGGCCAGTAGAAAAATGATGCTGTGGTATATTCTGAACTGATGAAGCTTATGTAGGTCACTTCAAAGGGGAACTGCTCACAGCAGCCTTTTGTAGGATCATTCCTAACTTAAGTGATAAAACAAATTTACTTCAAAGGGAACCTTTATAGAGTTTATTTCAAAGAGAATTTTTCCCGCGGGCTTTTTCGTCTTTCTCGGAGTCGCCACATTGGATCATTCACAACTTTTGAGAATTGGCACAGTTTTTACCCTCCTGCGACAACTCACTATTTCTCTAGGCTTGAACTGAGGATGCCCTGCATTTTATAAGGGCATAGAGTTAAGAGTCTTGCCCAAGAGGACAATCCTGATTGAGCCACCATTGTCTCCACAAGTTCAAAGTGAATAACTAGTGGAAACATTTCTCCCCCAAGGTAATTTTTTACTGCTTATATGCATTTTTATATGAATATTTTTATGTATTATATTTCATTTTTTATATGAATTTTGAAAAAGGCCAAGGCAATAGGCTAACTTGCTATATAAAATTATAAATGTTGATTAAAGCCAAAAAAAAAAATGCTTAGTGCTTTTTAATTATATGGGGAAAAAAATGGAATAAAACAGGTAAAAGTAGAGCTGTCGCAAATAAGCCATCTGTTGTCATTATCATGTTTTAGTGTTTTAGAAGAAGTGATGCACTTTAATCTTCACTTCAGAATATTAGCCTTGACAGAAAGCAAACATAAAGATCTTTATGACATCGTTACATTTGAGATATTTCAACAGAGACACAGAGCTCCATAAACTACATAGTGAGAAATCAATAAACCTTTCATTGTTATAGAAATGTTTACAAGAAGTGCTTTTCCCATATCAGCCCAAGAGCTGACTTTAAAGTTAATTAGCTTTAATAACAGCTGATACTTAAGTTGTAAACATTTCTGTCCAGGTTGTACTGTTAGTACAAATGCTTGTGGTGGAACAGCTTTTAAAACACAGCTATATCAGTCCTGTATCTAATCAGAGCTCAGTTAGGAGATACTGAAGCAAAAGCCCAGTCCACTAAAGAGGTCATGTTATCACTCTTGGGTAAATCTTATCATGGCTCCTAAAAGGCCTCTACTGTCTTTTGACACCAACATCCTTTAATGTTCCGCTGGGTTTAAGGGGCTGAAGAGGCTGTAATGACGCCAGGAGCAAACTAAAAAACACAGCTATCATCTGCTGTATCTGTGTTGCCAGAGGCGAGTAGTATGTTACACACTCTCCTCACTTCGAAAAGGACATTGTGTTTTAAAGCCCCGCAATCGTGATGGCTCTTATTGGAATTCAGGTTTGGTCTGTGGCCTTGAGAGTGCAAATGATTCATTCTTGTTTGGAATAACGGTGGCTTTCTTACTTGTTACCTAGCAACAAAGCAGCCATTCAAAACTCTCCACAAATCTGCCGAGCATGAAATATTAAATATGAAATTCTGAGATAATGATATGCACCTGTTAAAGGTTTGGACACAAGTTAGGATTTATATTTTACATTCTGGAACAATATAGAATTTGTTTTCAAACCTATGAAATGATACATATGGCAGTAGACAGTTTGCGGCATGGTGGCTTAGTGGTTGGCTCTGTCGCCTTGTACCTCAAGGGGCCGGGATTGATTCCCGCCTCAATCTGTGTGCATGGAGTTTGCAAGTTCTCCCTGCGCTTAGTGGGTTTCCTCTGGGGACTCTGGTTTTCTCCCACAGTCCAAAGACATGCAGATTAGTCTAGCTGGCGTTTCCAAATTGCCCGTAGTGTGTGAATGCATGTGTGAATGTTGATCAGAGGTCCTCCCATGGTTGTAAAAATCAGTTGTAAAAATAAATACAATGGTCACCATTGGTCTCCATGGTCCCTAGTTGGACTATAGAGGTTCCTAGATCTATAGATGGCTTCGATAATTAAGTAACAATATTCACTTTTATTTTAAGACATGAAGGTCAGCTCTGTTATAACAGAAATAGTTTGTGCAAGAACAGTATTGTTAAGTTCATTTACAAAACCCATCAAGCACCATGATGAAACTGGCTCTCATGAAGACCATCACAGGAAAGCAAGACCAAAACTTACAAGAGAAGTGCATTTAGAGTTACCAGCCATAACCATACCTTTATATACTGTATATAATACATGGGTTGGATAATGAAACTGAACCACTGGCCAATTTAGTATTGTAGGTTTCATTGCTAAATTTGAGCAGCCTGGTGGCCAATCTTCAATGATTGCACATTCCATCAGTAAGGCTTTGTCCTGTACACCTCCTCATTTGCGTAGCCCCACAGAAAAAAAAAAATCACACATAGGGGGACGTGGACTTCTTGGAGGCCATTCATGAGGTCCGAGCCAACGTCCTGGAAAATGCACAATGGGGTGGTGCACCCTGGGGTGGTGCTTAAGTGATACTGCAAGTTCTTTAGCCATTATAATATTAAATATTAAATTTTGCCTAGTTAATTTTCACACACCTTGTGTATATGTACTGTATATATACATATACTGTATAAGTTGCTGAGATAATGAGTGTTGTTCTGCATACATTCTACAACATCAACAGTTAAAAAGGGTCATGGCTGAGACAAAGGAAAATGTAAGTGCAGATTTCTTTTATTTTAACAATAAATGAAGAACAACCAGATATTCCGGTCCTTGGCATCCCAAGAGAGTATGTGTGTTGTATCATCACTATAACCTGTTTAGCATTGTTGATGTTCAAATTAGTTTTAATACAAGAAAGTGCACCATGAAAATGTACTCTGTGATATTACATTGAGTTTTCACCAGATTTGGTCTGAAAAATATGAGTAAAAGAATTAGACCTAACACCCATAAACCAATAAACAAGAAACAATAATTTCCAGCGAACACTTGTCTGTCCATGGTGGTGAGATTTCTGTGCTCTTTCCCAACACCTGCAGCGTTTGTGTGGAGAGGAAATGAAATCAAAGCGAGGCACACACTCAGTCCCCACGATAGGAGGTAGGATCTAATTAGAAACCTGAGGATGCATGACTAAATCACCGCCATGACGAAAGTGAGTGGATAAAAAGGCAGCCATGCTACAGGTTGCCTGTGTGTGTAATTAGGTGAACAGTAATGCTGAAAGCACATTTAGCCTTTCAGTTAGTAAGGCCCCAGCTGTGAAAATTCAAGTCAACACAATTATCCCATGACAAGAACTTAAATCTTTTCATCTGTTAAAAGCCAGCAAAGAAAAAGACACACGGATAACCACCTGACTCAGAGAATCGATGCTGTCATGCCAGCCGGGTCAACATGTTCACTCTTTGTCACGTTAGTGGTGGTTACGAGCAGAGGAACAGAGATATTGCACTTATTACTCTTAGCTCAGGAATACTCTGGGTAAAGAAGGCAATTTCCTTGAGATGTCTGTCTTTCATCGTTTTAGATCGCTCTACCCCTCACACGCTGCATGAATCAGCAGGTCTCTATAATACAGCTAATGCAGATGACGTCTTTCACTTACTGGATGGCGCATTGCCACTGAAATGTTATTTTCTGACTAGCCTTTTTTAACCTGGTCTGACGTCAGCAGCTAGCGCTGCCTTTGTGTTCGAGTGCATTGACGTAATTTTGCCTTCTTTCTTCTTGCATTCGCCTGTAATGCAGTCATTTATTCTTAATAGTCGCTGAGCCAGAATAAAGCCAGTGTGGCAAGGCCATTGTATAAAATCACGGTGCTTCAAAAGCCTTGACCACATTGACGAAGGTGGTAAGACTCCCCCTTACCAACCATGCCACTTCTTTTAGCCAGTGTTCAAAAGTTTGTTTGTCCTTTGACTGTGCAGGCACTTTAGAAGGCTAGTAAGTCATATTTTTTTTTATTGTAGCACTATTTTTAATAATCTGTCATTGCAATGTAAGCGAATTTCTTTGTCCTGTGAAATTAGTGATGAAAGCTAAATTTAGAAGTTCCATTTCTAGGATTAGTACAAAGGTAAGTGCATTCAAACTTGCCACTGTGTCTAAAGCATCAAAATAGTTGCATGCAACTTCTATATTATTGTTGACAGGGATGCAAACAATTTTCCAGATTTTTTTTCTCTTTAAACTGAGTTTGTCTGAGAAGCTTTTAAGCTCATTAGCACTAAGCACTGTAAGGACACCATGACAATATTAGGACTAATCTGTGTCCCCATCCATCCATCTAGGAATCTTTATTCTCCAACTACGGACCGTGGAGGTCAATGGCGATTGTCAGTGTATTTATTCCCATTTTTATGACCATAGGAAACGAGGAAACCTACCAAGCACAAGGAGAACATGCAAACTTCATGCACAAAGACCCTGAGGTGGGAACTGAATCCGTACCCTGCAGGTGCAAGGCGACAATGTTAACCACTACGCCACGGTGTTGCCAATCTGTGTCTTTTAGGAACTAATAAGCATAACAACACGGGCCATGGTGTACTGTATGTGGAAATCTATACATATAACAAAACTGTAAAGTTGGCATGTCTGTACATTGAAGATATTTTCAAAAACATTATTTGGGGGGATGTAAGATGAGTAATAGAACACATCAAGATCTGCTTGTCTGTTTGTTTGTTCACGCATCCCATGAAAACTACTGAATGAATTTTAAGGCGTTTCTCACAGGTGTATTTGGCCAAGCTTGAGGTAGCATATAGGCTTGTTTCATCGCAATCAACCCATGGGAAGAGAAGAAATGCTACTTTGAAATTGAAATGGAAAATGCGAAAATTACAGTGAAAAAGTTCATCACAAAATTCAACAGATGGCACTATACATCTTTTAATATGTGCTTATGAGTGCAATCACATCACATCACAATCACAGTAACATATACAAATTTTAGTTAGGCGTTGTACATTTTTTATATACACTTTTGAGTGTGCAATTAAATTTGCAACAAATAATTTAGTAGCTGTTAGAGGTGATTTAATCAAAATCATACAAGATGTATTGTTATACTGAATATCGACATAGCTATGATGCAGTCGTAGGGAAAATGTGCAGCCTAAGTGCCAAAGATATCACAGTCATGCTGATATTCTTTACAAACAGCATGACCTGGAGTGTGATTTTGCTTTTATACAAACATGATTTATCAAAAAAAGGATGATTTGTTTATTTAACCAGTTATTTTGCCAACACGTATCCTTCTTCGACTAGCAGAACTAGCTCTTAATCCAGTTCCAGTCATTTCAAATTTAAAAAACTATTTTTTCAATAGTTCTTTCCTATAGTTCTAATTCTTTGCTTGATACAGCCCATTAAATTTTGCCCTTCTGAAATTGTGACTATTTTTTTGGCCAGGCAGTGTACTATAAACTGTGAAAAGAACTATTTAGTTAAAAGTCATTGCTTGTCATCAAAATTAATTGTAAAGTGTTTTCATGTAAAATATTCTTTTGGAAGCATATACTGTATTTATTTCTCTCCAAGAAACCTTAATCAATTATTAAGATAAATGTGCAAATTAGAGTTTGAATGACAAAACCTAAATCATTTTTAAAAATTTTCTATATAACGCTCTGTTGTTTACATTACAATGATAATTCGATTGGAAGCTAACTTTTTTTTTTTTTAGATTTTTCCCCAACTTTTCTCCCTGATTTAGTCGTGTCCAATTCCTCCCCATCACTAGGGGGCTCCCATATTAAGGCTACTACCACCACTCAGTCGGGAGGGCCGAAGACTATCGCGTGTTTCTTCCGAACCACGTGATGCCAGCCGACACGCAGCGTTGGGGGCGGCGTAACACACTCGGAGGGCAGCGCTATCCGCTCCTTACGCTTGCGCGAACTCACAGACGCCCCTGATTGGCTGTAGAGCCGTGATTAATGTGGGAGCACTAAGTACCTCTCATCCATCCCCTCTGAGAGAGCTCAGCCAATCAGCTCTCTCTAGACCTCCGGCTGCGAGAGGTTATAGCTTCACCCGGAAATCAAACGGATTGGAGGCTAACTTTACCGTTAATGGGTGTGAGTTTCCAGTTGCGTCGCACAGTGGGGTCGCTGCTGAGCGAGAAGTTGAGGCGGCCACCATGCTGTGGTCCATCACTGTCCCGAGATGCCAGTACCAGGGCTTGATCCTCCAAGCGTGGAGTGCAAAGGTACTTCCAGGAGTAATCACCAACCAAAACAGGGCTGTTATCATTTACATCCAGAATATGAACTGTCACTAGCGTAGAGGCGGACAATGATGAGTTACCTGTAAGAGGTGGAAATTGATTAAATACCTCTCGCAGAAGAAATTGCTACATCCTTGTACAGGAGTTCCTGGGAGGCCAGTGTTTCAGACAGTAAACAGTCAAGTCAAATCTGTCTTCAGCGTACTGAGGACACTTTCTACCTTGATGGTATCTCAGCACTAGTAAAAGTGCAGTGCAGTATAGCAGGGAATTATATAAAGAAATAAACCTAGTTTAAATCAAAGGTCCTGGTTTGCCTTGAACACACCTCATATTACTGCTTACTTATTTTATTACGAGATTTCTTATTAGAAGGAACGTTGTGGAAGACAGCCTGAGCCATCCTTAGCGACAACCATCAACATTCTCTGATCAGTGTCTAAAAACATTTTGAGAAGACGAGACATCATGAATACAAACCAGACCACATTCAAAAACATCTTCTACCCAGCAACTTTCAAGCTGGTTGCAAAGAACATAAATGCTGGTAGAAAATAATTGGCAGCTGAACTTTTGTATTCAACCATTTCCAATCTAAAACTATGAATGCAAATGAAAAAAAAATCATCTCAATAGATTCTATAGACATTTACTTGTTCCCATTGCCTAGCAATGCCTAATCCAAATGTTTACAGTTTAAGATAAAGGGCAGAGGACTGGTATTCTGCCACTCTTGCTTCCTATACGGTAGATCCTTGGAAGTTGGCTCATTTCTCAGATGAAAGACATCATTGGTTATACTTTCTTTAGACTGGATGCAACAAGCTCATGCATGTATAAATCCAACAAAAACTCTAGGAATAAAACGTTCCAGACAGCAGTTTACATGTCTCAGCCAAGTTTAAATATCATTAAAGCATGCAATAACCTCTGCTCATGGAATGCTCATGCTCTGTATCAGCAGGTGACAGACAGTAACATATTATGATCAGGGAAAAAAACGGATCTTATTAATGTAGCTTCCAGTTAATTCTACATAACAACCTGTTTTGTCTAACTACATTTCCAATGTAGCACAGATTGAAACCCTTTTTTTTTTGCTAAAAAAAAGTATTCACTTTGGTTTTATTTACAGTATGTAGCGCTTTTAATAGCAGACATTGACTTTAAGCATCTTTCCAAAAAATCTGGAAATAGATAACTTTTTTTTTTTTTTTTTGAGTTTATGTCTAATAAGCAAGCCAGAGACAGCATTAGAATCAAAAAAACTATCTGAGAAGGCATAAGGAGGAAAACCAGAAAGGGAATCCATCCTCCTCTAGGTGACACCAGATATTCCAAATATTCTGATTAGAAATTATAGCCTTCAAATAATTGTGGGCTATATAGACAAAAGATGCAATTGTATAACCAGGACATTTATTATTTATTATTTATATGTTCAGTTGACTATAATCATATCTTTTCCTTTTAGCTTCCCTTAGTATTTTTCACCTATGCATTTTTTTTTGCATGCCCATACCCCTTCTGGAAAACTGACTATGTCGGCAAGTTCAGTCCTATTCTGTTGCAAGGTGACCCATTTGTGTCTTTTACAAACGTCTGTATGGAAGCCGTGCATGCTGGGATTGGTGATTAAACTGAGGCGTGTCATATTTGCTCATTTCTACACACACAGAGAGACATAGACACACAGAGACCACCCCCCACACACACACCTAAATGCTGGGTGACTCATGTTTTTTTTTTTTTTTTCCATTTCAGGTTTCACTGTGGTCTTGAATACACAATAAGAGCTTACATGCACTTTGCCTGTCACTGCAGTCTGAAATGTCAAGTGTGTCAGCTGGGATGAGAATTTTTGAAGCCTACACAGACATCTGACGCCTGTTTATTCTGTCTGTGTGACTGCATTGCATTAATAGATCATATTTTTAAACATATTCTTTTTACATGACAAGCTACAGGTTGCTAAATGAATTATTTAGGTAACGTAATTTGGCACATAGCTTGTGCACTGCATTGATTGCTGCCACTACTATGATTAGACAGTTAATATGACAAATTCATATTGCACACGCTAAATTTTTTATCTTTCTCAATAATTAATCTAGATCAACTAAGGTATAAGAAACAAATTTTGCGGATGACTCCGTCAAAAGATCTAACTTATTTGGTGTTTTGATTGTGGTGTTCAAAAATTCCCGCCATGTCTGTTCAGTTGAGATATGCTCTTGTGATTTTGCATGTATGCATGTATGCATGTATGCATGTATGTATGTATGTATGTATGTACATACAGTAAGATGTATTTTTATGATTGTATGTTTTATGCATGTGTGTATGTAGAGTACATGTATGTATGTATGTATATGCATGTTTGCATGTATGTGGGTATGTATGCGTGTATGAATGTATGGATGCATGCGTGTTTGTATGTGTGTATGTATGTATGAATGTACGTATGTATGTACAGTATGTATCTATGTATGTGTGTATATATGTATGCATGTGGGTATGTCTGCATGCATTCATGCATGTATGTACTGTATGTATGTATGTATGTATGTACTGTAGATATGTATGTATGTATGTATGTATGTATGTATCTGATCAATACAGCAGTTGAAATATTACTCTGATATTGATTCATATGGTAAGATGAAGCATCACTTACGTCCATCCTCAGCCACCACCTCCATGGTGTAGGTACTGTTCTCCTCTCTGTCCAACGCATGTACTGTCTTCAGCTCTCCTGAGTACTTCCCAATCGAGAAATATTTCTTTGTGTCCCCTCTCAGTGAGTACCTACAAAAAGAAGCACAAAAGAGAAAAGAACATTCTGTTCAGTTCTGGTGCTGTAACAATGTCTTGTTCCTCTGCTGGTGTAACTGCTCAGCTGTATGTGACCTATTCTTCCATGTCCTGCAACAATATAAGAATATTTTTATAACAACATAAATAGCAATACAATTTTCAGAGACTCCGGATAATGGGAGGATTTAATGAAAGCAATCATTTTCATTTAGTTGCATAATTTAATCCTGAAATATGAAATGTGCAATAGTTACATTGCTATTGCTTTGAGTCAGTGTGAATTGGATTCCTGTTGCCAGAAACAGATGGGTTTAACTGTAAGGGTCTATTTATGCTTTCCCACAAATTATAATCTTTATTTAGGTGTCTTGTCAAACAGAGCCGTGACAACAGCTAGAACAGGCAGGAGGTAAATAGGACACCTTGGGATCAATACCACATGCACACTGCACACCACAGGAAGCATATTCTTTAACTTGTGCTTGGATAAGAAAAAAGAAGACAGTCATTGATTTTCATACTGAATATGTACACAGTAAAATCCTTAGTCTTGAATGAATACCCAGAGTGTTGATTTAACACTTTCAGAGTACATTCGTGACCATCCGGTCATACATGAACACTTGGGGTGTTAAATCAACACTGGGAATTTTGCAGTGTACCCAAACAGATATTGTTAGCTGTCAGGTGTCTGGCAGGATTCAAAAACAAATTCATAGACACGGTCATTCATAGGACATAGAGAGGGATTTATTAAAAAGAAATATGTTGCTATTATTTTTTTTTTTTCATAAGTTATGTCATCAAAATTCCCTTGCCTGATTGGATGCGAGTCAGGGTCATAAGCCCTAATTGTAGCTATGACCCGCCCAGGCTCCTCGCCCTCCCTTACAGTGACCTCGTAGTGACTCTGTGACAGAACGGGGCCCTCGTTGATGTCATCAATGAAGATGGAGACGGTGGCAGTGGATGCAGGGCCATACCTTCCCCTCACCAGAGCCACAGGGTTCTGAGCACTCAGCACCAGAATGTACTCACTCTCCCTCTCAAAATCCAGCACCTGAGGGGAAACAGGTTATGTTAGTGCCATGTGGGAACAGATTCAGTTTGCACTCTTTTGTCGTCATGGTTAATAATGGAGGAACACTGCTTCCAGGACCCAGACCTTCGATGGGTCTGGAAATTGAATTGTCGCTCATGAGTTGGGAAGAAAAAAAAAAACGAGACTAAGATGAAGGTGACAGTTTTCAAAGCTTGCATCCTGTTCCAGAAGGTTATTACTGTTCAGTCAGAACAGCTGAGCTGCTTTCCCACATAAACACATCATGTCGCTGCAGTCAGATTTTTCAGTGCCTTCGTTCCACCTCTGATTATGCATCGAGTTAAACAATGGGGCTTGTTCTCAAGAACACAAAGCACATTTCCCATCAAGATTTTACATCAGTCGTTCCCGACAGTTTTTAAAAATAATGTTTAAAAGCCTTTTAGATTTCCGGAAAGGCTAGATCTGCTGATAATAAAAAAAAAAAGGCTCACATGCACATGTCCTGTCATGTTCCAGGAAGCAACAAGTCTCCAAGAACAAGAGAGAGAGAGCGAGAGAGAGACGGGGTGTAGGGGATGTTCCTGGGTTCTTATTATTCAGCTTAAATATCTATAATATTCTATGTACTGTCTATAAAATATTTTATTTAGCTGGTCCCTGGGATTATGTGTGGTCCTCTAGACAGCTTACTCACTCCGATCCTATCGCAGGAGACTTGGGTACACCCTGGACAGGACTGTGCCAATGCATCTCAGAGCGCACACACACACATACTTATATACTCATTCACATGCTACTGGGCAACGTTGGGAACACCGGTTAGCCTAATCTGTAGGAGGAAACTGGAGAACCCGGAGGAAACCCACCAAGCATACAAACTCCATTAACACAGAGGTGGGAATCGAACCCAGACCCTGGAGGTGCAAGGTGACAGTGCTGACCACTAAGCCACTGTGACCACACTCTCTCTAGACAGCTCTTCCATCTAAATATTGAGGTAAAGTGTTCCAGCTCCAAAAAATAAATATGCATGTTGATTCATCAATAGTTTAACCTGTAATTAACACCAATAAATCACTGTTTAATTAAAGTAAGATGTATGACAAATTCTTGAATTTTGATTAGATTGTTATTGTAATCATTTAAACATGAACTACAGTGAACCAGTTCTGCCATATTAATAGCGCTTTCATATGACTTCACGAGTTCCACTAAAAAATAATTTCCTTTTTATTATAAACCATCCAGTTCTTAATCCAGCTGTCATTCTGACATACCTGAACGTGTAGCTATCCTGTAGCTATCCTTTTTCTCATTTGACATCTGGGGTGGTAACACTGCTATCTGACACATATAATGAGCTGTACTGTATTTGTATTATATTAGCCACCCACCAATAAGCAATATGAACTGTCATAAAAAACTTCACAGGGGTTCAAACCCAACTTTTCCACCAGCTGTGCATCTAAAACATAAACGGTTATGCAATCTTCATTCATCATGTTAGTTCAGATTTATATTTAAAATAAAAAAACCGAGATACATTTGTTACATTTCAGCAACCAGAGAGGGAGCAATAACCAAGAGTCTGTGGATTGAAACTGCAGCTTCGTCTATGTACATGTGCATGTGTGTGTTTCCTTCTGCCACCATATACAGTACAATGCATGACATGCTCTAATAAGATTCAAAATAACAAAAACTAGACAGTCAAAGCTGTTATGACCAAATAAAAAAATAAATAATCAGAAAGCAGTGAAACATAGTACACTTAGTGAGAACCATTACAATTAGTTCTTTTTAAATGAGATCACAGTGCAGTTATTCATTCACTTATTTAGGTGATTCAGACTGTGAGAGTGACAGAGAGGTTCAGTTAAGGTGCCAGAGCACTAATCATGAAGCAAAGGAAAAAATGTGACATTTGTTTTATCTGGAGTGCCAGTGTTCAAGCGTTCATTTTCACAGCAATTCATTATCATCTCACTTGCAGTCGATATTCCTTCATCAGATAACAGCTGGTTATGTTTCAATAGCCAGTGTGACGTGAGCTAATAGAATACATAACATTTAAGTGTTTTCGCAGAATAAGTCAAATCTGGGCCACATTTGACTCTGATCTGTGATCTATCAATATTAGTTGTTTTTATATTTTAAAATTACTGCATTATCAAAATGGAGTTTATATTTGGATTTGTGAATATAGTGTCATCAGTGTCATTCCTGATATGTGGCTCTGATGAAGTGGTAAACATGGAGCTGTTACTCACTTGCTAGAAGGGGCTATAAATATAATGGATTTCATTTCCATCTCACAGAACGCCTCAATTCAGGCATATCATCAAAGCCCGTGTGTACACATTTATGCATGACGATAACTTTTATTAGAACAGGACGTCTCTCAAAAACTGTGTCAGATTATAATCTATTAATACCAAAAAAACTGGCCGGAGGTCAGATGAAGACATGAATTTAGAGGGGATTAAGGAGATTTTTACATGTCACATGGGTTGATTACAGAGCCAGATTATTTGGGCAGAGGAAGCTTATAGTTCGAGCACAATCTCTTAAAATCCCAAACGATCCTTTTTTTGTGTAATCATAAACTCACTGTCCAATAAATTAGGAATTTGAGGGAGTACCTTAGAGAGAACAAGAGAGACCTCATTAGTCTGTCTGTCCGTCACCAAAGAGAAGACCTCATCCTCGTTTCCTGAATCGAGTCGATAGTCGACCAGCCAGCTGTCCCCACCCCATTCATCAGCATCCCATGCTGCCACCGCCGTCACAGTGGTACCCACCGGGGCATCCTCTGCCAAGTGAAATGGGCCGTACTGAGAAAGACAAACAGGGAGAGAGAAAGATTTAGAAAGATGAAAGAGTGAAACAGAGAGCCTGAGACAAAGCAAAAGAAGTGGGGTTAGATTAATATTCGAGAGAGAAAAATTAGGAAAATATGAAAGACAAAGTCTACTCTGGTCCTCAAGTGTATAATATGTAAGGTGAGATTTAAAAAATACTGACCTTGAATGTATACCAAAATGTGTTTGTGCCTGGTGTTTGTTTTAAACTTTGTTTCTTCAGCTTTGCCTTGGAGTTACAGTACAGTGCACGACTAATGCACATAACAACAATGAGCTTTCTAAATTTATGGAAATTGTATTTTCATGTGATATGTGAGAAATGTGATCAGTCCATTAATGTCTAACTATCAAATAATACATTAAAACCGAGCTGTGTATTTCATGCACACTTTTCCTAAATGAGCACTTTTTATATTAACAGGTATAATTAATTAAGAGCGTGATTTTTAATATCCATATTGTTGTAGACGTTTTAAGTCACACCATAATTAGATGAACAACACTTCTGTAGATCTTTTATGGATATTAGAAAGTAGGTGGGGGAATCAGAAGACTAAAGTGCTAAAGTAGTTACACCTATTTATCTGGCACAGCATTTTCACCGAATAAGCCTACACGCTGTACACTTCTTGTGATGGTTCCATGCTTTTTCTTTGCTATCTCCAAATAAACTGGTTTCGGGTCGTCTAATGTATGAAACGTAAAGATATCATTGAAAGAGCGAGTTCTGACCAATGTACAGACAAAACCTTTCTTATATTTGTATAGATTTTCATCTTGATTCATATTTAAAATTTACACTGAAACTTGGAACAAAAATCAGATAGAAACGAGTATTACACCCTTTACAAATGCATGGTTTATATATAGAAAAGGTGTCAGGCTATACTATGTGTTCTTAGTCAATTGGCAGAGTAGTACTGAAAATAGAAGAGCCAGAATTCTAGCAGATCCAGTATATCACTCTATTTATAATGGGTTGTGTTCCTGCAGAGTCTTGGCAGGTTCAGGCGAGGTGGAGAGCTTCTCCTATCTTGGCCTGTATATCTGCATGTTTGGGAAAACTGTAATCAGCCCTTCTCACTGAGCTTCTGATCGGCCAGGCTAAATCTGTCAACACTCGCACTCCACTGCACCATCACACACTCGCAAGGCCATACCATCTCAACCCGCTTAAGAGTTTTTTCCACCTCTTGCTTTGTTTGTGTATGACTGATAGAGGGAGGGAGAAAATGAACACGGATTTTGGCAAACGCTTAAAAGTAACAACACTCATCCATATGATTTAAACACCTTATAGAAGAACGAGCAATCGCAGAAAAGTTAACTGAAAACATGCACTTATGTAGCTGGATATTTTCAGCATGTGGCTATTGCTTAAGAGTGAGGGTAAGCGGTTTGCCCTCCAGGTGCATGTTCCCATGATTCAACACTGGCAGCCTGGCACTGTAAGTGCATTAGCTAAGACTGCATCCATCTTGTAAATCTTGGCTTCATTTCAGGGTAGGGCTAGGCCTTATTGTCAGCAGCCAGGGGAAAATAAATGGCACTTATGTGTCGTTCTCCTGGCATGCATCATGATCATTTTATTGTTTTTTTGACCGCCGAGCAGAAAGCATGTCACCTAATTTGGGAAAATCTGGAACAGTTTTCCAGATGCAACAGGACCCTGATCAGGATAAAGGTGCTACTGAAGATGAATTACCAAATTTTATATTATTTACTTTGTATGTCTATCATTTTTGTGTTTTTGTCCTGCTTCATTAGATTATTAAACAGTGACTAAATCAGTACAGGATGGCCATATTATATTCAACATCGATATGTTTAATTGGCATTTAAATGTTTAAATGTGTTTGACTACCTAACCTAAGGTCTGTAAAGTATTTTTAATTCTTAAAGCTCAAGTGATAAAGATTCCTGCTGGAAACACAGCATATGTCAATGATGGAAGAAAAGTACAAATTAATTATAAATAAATAAATAATATAGCTAATGCACCTATATATACATATATAGCTGGTGGTCATTAATGGGGAGGCTTCAGACATCAAACTGTTCATTTGGGGAAATGTCGACTAGAATGAAGATTAAATTTTTATCATGTTTTTTTTTTAATAAATTTATTTAATATTTTTAAAATAATTTTTAAAAATTAAATATGGGAATAAGGCTGCAAACATTTTGAATTCTAAAAATTAGCTTATTATTTTCAGTATTTTTTTGGTTGTCGCAAACAACCAAACAAGTGATCAGTAGTATCACTTGTTTTTTTCGCCTTCTTAAATTTGTTTCTACATTTGGTTATGAGATCAAATTCAGTTGATCATTTTGCCTATTTTGTGCTGAAAAAAATATATGTTACTCTATGCTGCACAATCCTGAGCCCTATATATGTTTATTGAAAAAAAGCAAAACAAAAACAAAAATGGTTAAAATGCTCTGGGTTTTAAGAGCTACAACCTCACTTTCCAAGCTCTCAATGTATCATAAAGACACCTGTGAGCAATTCTGTGCTGCTGCATTATTCACACAGCGTGGGTGAGTGCATGGAAGGATATTCCAGAGCAGCTGCCATAGAAAAGTGAAGAAAGGTCACATCATATGAAGATCACTGCTCGAAAAAAAAAAATCTAAAAGGGTATCCAAGAAGAATTACCATTTTTAACTTTCTTATGTATGAGTAAAAGATGGATGCTGCGGCATCCTCTGGAACAAGGAGACTGTAAGAATGGATTTCTTTAAGTAAGTGAAATACTTTAAAAAAGTGTGGAAAAACATCATGCTATGATTCTGTCATTCTGGTCAAAAATGAACTAATCCACTTTATCATTAGTGATTATTGTTGCTTATTATTTAAAGGTGCCAATAATTATGTAGCTGACTATATTTTGTTTTTTTGTATGTAGCTGACTGTGTTATGTTTTTAGTGTACACTGTTCATAGTGTAATATTCTACTGGGTTTATGCTAATGGCGCGGATAATGATTCATGGAAAATTCTGCATTTATATCTTGACTCAGAATTCTGTTTTTTATTTGTTTGTTTGCTGTTTTGGTTTTTAAATTATATTAAAATGAACTTTTTTTTAAGTATCAATCATGTCTCATCATCTATACCTCTTTATCCCCTCTATATACAGGGTCACAGTGGCCTGGAGCCTATCCCAGGAGACTTAGGGCAGAAGAAAGGGTGGCAAACCATTGCAGGGCACACAAATTAGCCTATTCTGCATGTGTTTGGTAGGAAACCCTACCGAACATTGACCTAAGGAGGAATCGAACCCTTGAGGTGCAAGACCACAGTGCTAACCACTAAGCCACGATGCCACCTTATGTTTGTGAGCTCAAATATGAATATAGTAATAGTAATTCTGAGTAAAAATACTCTTCAATTGCCTTGTTTAAGGTTTTGGATTGTGTCTCCATTTGGATGACTTATCGCAATATTGACTAAAGGATACATGTTACTGAAGTGCCATCAATTAAGGTTTTGAATAACTGGCTTTCCCAGAGATTAACATGATTAGCATTGAAAACACAATCCATTTGAAGCTCTGAAAAGAAAAGCACTCTGATATATAAGCTCTTTCCTATAAACATGGGATTAATTTTTAGATTCCCTCAAAGACCTTTACCTGGCTCACATGAATAAATCAAATCAGCATCTGCCAAACCAGACCAGCGACATATAAATCATGCAGCACCTCATACACAAACAAACACTGTACTTAAATTTAATGAATATCAAAATCAGTAACAAATTACGAAAAAGTTATATACACAATGTTGTAAACAGTCAAACGCAGGTATATTGAATAACGTCCACATTGTCAAATTTTACAGATTCATAGAATAATATTCCTCTTTCCTATGAGACCTCACATAAACACAGACACAGAGCCTGACACATACCTCATGTTGAGAGAAGACAGGTGCATTGTTGTTCTCATCCAGAACTTTAACTATCACAGTGCAGGAGCTGTTCAGCCCTGCAGAAAGAGTATGACAAGAATTAGTATTAGTGTTAAATGTTAACAGGATGGCATGAAAAAAAGAATCATTAAAACAAATTATTTTGCATCATGGATCAGTTTCACTCCTGTCAAAATGACACGTCTCACATATCTATACATGTCTACAGTACTGTACATCTCATATATCTTTGTCACTCTAAGCAGAAACATAACTTTGACTTGTGTCTGACAGAAATAGTCATGCAGAAGTTTTTTTTTTTATGCCACAATACTGTCTAAATACCAACAAGGACATCTGCACTGCGATGTGCTGGCTCTTATAAACGCCATGTCTTGTCCACATGTGCTTTCTCTGTTTGATATTTAGCATGTTCAGAAATTGAGGCCAAAACTAAAAGTAATTTTCAGTTTGTGGGAAAAAAAGAGCAGCAAAGACCTTTTCTCAAAATCTGTAAGCTTTGAGGAGTGGTGGGCTACACCTACTTCAGTATGACTGACAGACAAAGCGGCAATGCTTACTTCATGAGAACTGGCAGGTGGAGAGACAGCATCTATTTCATTAGAACTGACAGGCAGAGACACCATGCAACCTTTATTAGGACTAACAAGCAGAGAGACCACACCTACGTCATTAGGTCCAACAGGCAGAGAGACTAAAACGATTTCATTAGGACTGACAGGCAGAGAGAGCACAACTATTTCAACAGGAATGAGAGACCACACTAGCTTTATTAGGACTGACAGGCAAAACAGGCAACACTTTCTCTAGGGCTAGTAGGAAGACCATATCTTAATTGAACTTACATTTAGTCATTTTAATGTTCTAACTATTGTTACATAACCACCACCAGCACCACCAACACCTCTACTGCTACTACACACTCTACTCAGTTTGTAAGAATCTTGTTTACTAAGCAGAAGGTTGGGGGTTTAAACCCCGGCATTGCCAAGTGCAAATCCTTCAATCCACTATCCTCTGGGGTTCTATAACCTGGCTTACCCTGCACTAATATAACGTCTGAAGAAACAGTAATTTGTGGATTCTCCTTACAAAGCTTACATCAGTAAATCAAATCAACATCTGGATGCATCAGATTACGTAAAGGAATTAATTTCACTGTACTGAAATGTATATGTGACAAAGAAATGCTTCTTCTTCTTCTTGATGCTTGATGGTGATGAGTGTGTGTGCAACCTTTAGCATCCTCAGCGATGATTGTGAGTGTGTACTGTGGTGCTGTGCCCTCCATGTTGTCAGCCTGCACTGTGATCACCCCAGAATCTCGGTCCACACGGAAAAGTTGGCGTGGGCTTTCTGGCACCTGCCCTGCCAATCTGTAAAAAATCCTCACATTATCCGTTTTGGGGTCGTCGTTATCAGCCGCCTGGACTGTGAGAATTTCAGTTCCTGATGGACATTAAGGAAATACAGTTAGAAAGGGCGGAAACCCTGCAGCCATAACACTAACATTCCATAATTACCTAAAATCAATGTATGTTTTGAAGACCATAATATTTAAAAACTAGATGTAACAATTCCACAAATATATTATAAGACTTAATTAATTTATGACACAAACTTCACCTGTTTATCACATGAAAATTTAAATGATAATTTTTTAAAATTATTATTTTAAGCTTTTCTTGTTTCAAAAAATAAGCAGCAACACAAACATCAAATTGTGATGGCTGGAACATCTTGGTCAAAGCATTATCAAAACAGAAGGTCTTGTGAAGTGTTCCCAGTATGCAGTGGTAGAAAAGGTAGAGGGTAGAAAGGTGTAAGAACACACAGTGCACATCAGCTTGCTGTGTATGGGGCTGCATAGACTATAATCATAGACTCATCTGCATGACCATGCTCACCCCCTGTTGGATTAATGTTAAATGGGGTTAAATGGGGACATGAGCATCAGAACAGGTTGGTGGCAAGGTGCATACACATTATGTCACGGGAAATGTTGTGTCCTGAAATTCATGTACCTTTACCACATACAATACCTAAACATTGTTGCGGTCCAAGTACACTCCTAATAGCAGTCCCTAATAGCAGTGACCTCCTTCAACAGGATAATGCGTTTTGCCACAGTGCAAAAAATGTTCAGGAATGCTTTAAGGAACATAACAAAGAGGTCAAGGTGTTGACTTGGCCTCCCAATTCCTCTGATCTCAATTCAATTAAGCATCTGTGGGATGTCCTGGACAATCCCACAGATCAATGTGGGATCAATGGAGGCCCCACTGCTTAACTTTCAGCACTTAAAGGGCCTGCTGCTAAGGACTTTAGAGGTCTTATGTGGTCCGTGCCCTGACAAGTAAGAGCTGCAAGTGGGACATGCAAAATATTTAGCAGGTGGTTTTAATGTATAAGCTTTATAAGTATAAGCTGATTGGTTTATCTCTTCTTATTGTCTGAAATGCAGCACTAGAACTCACTTTCATGCTTGAAAGAAATCGAAGTAACCACACATCGATGATGTTGAGTATCTGAAATCTGTTACTCACTCACTCAGCGTCTACACCACTTTATCCTGTATAAAGAGTTGCGGGGGGGCCTAGAGCCTATCCCAGGAGACTCAGGGCACACACTCATTCACATGTTACAGGCAATTTGGAAATGGCAATTAGCCTAATCTGCAGGTCTTTGGACTGTTGGACTGCTGGAGTACCCAGAAAAAACCCACCAAGCAGGAGAAGAACATGCAAACTCCATGCACATAGAGACGGGACTCGAACCCGGACCCTGGAGGTGCAAGGCGACAGTGCTAACCACTCCACAATCGTGCCGCTTAGAAAACTGTCACTTCATGTTTATTTTTATTTAAACCATAATTAGAGCTTAATTCTGCAATAATGTGATATTTCTATGATCATTTCTGAAATGATCTCAAACTATCTAACTAATTAATCATACACAGTTAAAGTGTCTCATTACCCTACAATCTACCCAGTGTGTTCTTGTATTCATGCTGTGATGATTAAATGACTTCGTGACTGTGTGTGTGTGAGAGCAAGAGAGAAAGTGAGACAGAGAGAGAGAGAGAGAGAGAGACCTTTCTGTGCAAGTTCCTTGACAACTGTGTGATACTGCAACTGTGGGAAGGTCGGTCTGTTGTCATTGGCGTCTCCCACCATGACCCTCAGCTCTACCGGCTTTGCAATCTTTCTGCCATCTGGCCTCTCTGCTACTATGCTGATCAGGAACTAAGAGACAGGTGTTGAAAATGAGACATATTGACATTAATTTATTTGGCAAATATTTTAGCCAACTGAGTCACAAATAAATCCAAACTTAAGAGTCGGGGGTTTGCTTGAGGAAGGTTGAAGGTTGGTGGTTCTTTAGCAGAAGGAGCATTTCAACTCACAGCATCCTGGTCAAAAGCACTGAATGTTAACTGCTGAGCTCCCATGGAACGATTCTAATTTGTATGGTTTGTCTAAAGACAAGTTAGTCCTTGGAAATCTGCCCCTGTGTCTTTCCACTTGACTCCTGAACACAAAAATTCAATGTAACTATTGATTTATAGAATAACACTTAAGTCTGTTCTCTGTGGCATGGAACTGCACTGATCTCACACAATCTGTTTTAAAAGAGAGAGAAAAAAGAACAAACAGTTCAGCGTTTCAGAGAAACAGAATACAAGACAGATGAACTCACAGTGACCCACTCAAACAACAGTTCACTGGCTTCTTCACATCACTGGCTTTAGACCTAGAATGATAATCAAATTGACTACCTTCTATTTTATGCACTTAATACTTAATACTGTTAATATGATATAATTAATGACAATGTACCATAAGCAGAGGCTTCCATAAGTTTCTCTTATTGTATAGTTGATTTGTAAGTCATATCTCAGTTAGAGCTTGGCATTATATCCCAGTTTGAACAATTAACTTCTGAAAGACAAGGTGATGGGAATTGAACCTGGCCAGAAATCAAACCCAGCCCCTGGAGGTGCAAGGCTACAGTGCTAACCACTAAGCCACTAATCAGGCTATAATTGCCTGATTGATAGCTGATGGAAATGGCTGTTCTAATGCGTAATTTCATGTACTTAAATTTGTATTACAAATGCACAAAGATGTCATCAAACAGACAAGGTTAGGTAACACCAGAGGTGGATAGTAATGAGATACATTTACTGCGTTATATTTACTTACGTAACTTTTGAGTATACTTACGTAACCTATTCTTGACTATACATTTTATTTTTACCATATTTGAGTAGATTTGCGAAGAAGCTACTCTTACTCGACTTGTTACTTTTCTAACCATTCATTCGACACGTTAGATATTCTTTGTGTTTGCCAGAGAAATGCAGCCAGTGTATCTACCACATGACTGTGTTTCACTAATCAAATGTAGCAACATTAATCACATGACTCCGTTTGGCCAATCAGCCGCAATAACAATAACCTCATGGAGTCAAATGACCACACAGAGAGGGGTTGTCTTCAGCAGTGATAAACAGTGAAACAAATATGTCGCGGTTAGTTTAGCTGTTTTATTTAATGTTGTAATCTTAACATATATAATTAGCAAATAAACTAGAGGCAAAATATATATATATAATTATCTTACATTTGTTCTGCTGGACACAGTTTATGGTAAAGTGAGACGTCTTGTACACATGTTCTAAGGTTATTTTCTATCTGCTGAGTCATTTACAGGGCAACTGAATATACAGTATATCTTACACAGGAAATAGTCTCCACTGTTCAAACATACATATGTTACCTACAGTAGGGATTTTTTTAAAGCTTTATATTGTGAAAAAAGGGAGATTAGGACATTTGTGTTTCTTGTTCCATAATTTTATAAGCTATTTTATAAAGATATTTAGTTTTATTCATTTATTTTATTACATTTAATTAATTTATTTTATTATTTGGAAATGTCGCAATTTGTACATCATTTTATCATTTTGTCTGACTGCTTAGATAATTTTAAAAAAAATCGGATATTATGATGAAAAAGTTACTCAGTACTTGAGTATTCTTTTCACCGAATACGTTTTTACTCTTGACTACTTTTTACTTCTACTTGAGTAATATTACTTTGAAGTACAGCTCCTCTTACTTGAGTAAATTTTTTGGCTACTCTACCCACCTCTGGGTAACAGTAATGCCGCTCAGCAAAAAGTGACATGAGACTGAGACAGTGAATAAACTGGTTCTCTATTATTATCATTACCATACAGATAGTGTTGTATAAAACTTCATGTATACATTAGTGTAAAAGAAGTTAAATACAGTTCTGGAAGCGGGCTTGTGTTCCAAAACACTCGTAAACCAAATCAAATCTTCCCATAAGAAATAATGAAAACTCAAATAATTCCTTCCACAGCCCAAAAAAATAAATACAGAAAAATAATTAATACAATATATAAAGTAAAAATAAAAAAATTAACCTGCACTTTTTTTTTTTTTAAAGTTAAAATAATAATTCAGAGTGTGTGTGTGTATCTGTGTGAAGCCGGGGAGGGGGGGTGTAAAGGCGAGAGAGTGTGTGTGTTTGTCAGTGTCAAAAAACCTAGACATGCTCATTTTTCAAGGCAAAAATTTATTAAAAATCTTTGCTCGTCTTGCAGAACACTCTTAAACCTAGTTATTCGCAATCCGAGGTTCCACTGTATGTATAAAAAGATGTAACATTATAGAACTGGAGATGGTTAAATTTCAGGTTTGATTTCAGTGGATTTGACTGTGGTACATGATTCATTTCTCACAATAAAATTGAGAAAAGGTTTCATACCAGGACAGCATGATATGTGAGCTTGAGTTTTATGCATTTCTAATAATGCAGATGATAAAATGGACAGATGCCAAATGCAAATCAACTTAAGAGTTTTGTGATATTCTGTATGTTTGTGTGGATTTGTAATGTACCTGATCTTGGGTTTCTCGGTCAAGAGGGGCATTCAAGTAGATGACTCCTTCTCTACTGATGGTGAAAAGCATCTCTGGAAACTCTCCCTCCAGGCTGTACTCTACCAAACTCCCACTCCATTTCACCTGAAGAGCACGGCACACACGTGTACACACACACGCTCACACACACACACACACACACACACACACACACACACACACACACACACACACACACACACACACACACACACACACACACACACACACACACACATTTGAACCCTTGTTTATTAATTTGGCAGATGGTCTTTTCCAGAGAAACTGCCAAATACTTTCAATGAACAGAATGCAGAGTAAATATGGAAGGTTTGAAAACCTAAAGGCGGCTTATCTCAGTTTGATGAAGTGCAAATGTAAACTTGGGCAAATACAATACTTTGTCATTTATACTTAAGAATCAGATAAGATTAAAATCAGATAGCTAAGAATCAACATTATATAACATTTTGTTTTAGCTCTCAAGAGAATTCACAAATTTAAATGAAAGTAGGTTAAATCAATTAAACAGTTTATATATAACACTAAGGATATCTAAATACGTTATTCACTTTCATATCTGTAGAGAATAACTTCAAAAGGAGCAACAAACATCCCATTCTAAAATCTGATATTGCAACTGGGCAAAAAAAATTATCAAAACAATTGGAGTGAGTAAATATTCTCTGTATGCACTGTGGACATGGGGCATGATTTTAAAGAATTTATTAAACTGAGAGAAATGTTTTGGAAAGTATAGTCTACAGAAAGCAATCTGACATTTAAAATGGCCTGCACAGTGTAGCAGGAAATTTGGACAACAACCAAAAGCCTGAAAGCACAAGGCGACCAATCAGCCGAAGTCTGTGGAATTTCATGTGTGTGTCAGCTAACAAGCCAGAAGTATAAGCTTATTACTAAACTAAAAGAGCTATAAAAAAATGTTTGCAAAAATGAGACCCAATTAGGTGGCATCAGTCTTGCACATAAACCATCCTATTGAGAATGATTTCAATTCTGTAATAAAAGTGTTAAAAATGCATTTGAATATTTTATCCCTTTTGCGCTTTTACACAAAAATATAGAATTGGGGCAATAGCTTTTACACATTGTGTAAATATAGCACAATATTGTATATATGCAGTCATGTGTAAAAGTTATATAAATGTTTTCTGTTAAAAGTTCCTATTGCAGCTTGTAAATTTTTTTCACTATGCCATTATCAAGTAAAAAAAAAACATCCAATGCATCAAAATGCAATACTAAGTAACCCCTTACTGCTTACTGGGGGTACATTGCAGTCAGGTACAGCTAATCATCATCCCTCGCTTGATTGATCATCAGCCTGTGTACAGTACAGACATTTTTGGCAGTTTTCTGGTCTGGAGCATTCAGGTGTGTGTTACCATAATGCTAAGAGGGAAGGACATAAGCATCGGTCTTAGAGAAGCACCTGTTGCTGAACATCAATCTGGAAAGGGTTATGAAATCGTTCCCAAACAATTGGGAGTTCAACATTCTACAGTGAGAAAGATTATTTAAAAGGGAAAAGTATTCAAGAACATTGCCAATCTTTCCAGAGTTCACATCCCAGCACATTCATCCCAAGGTCAAACTGTGCAGTGCTCAGAGACATAAAAAAACACCAAGAGTTTGTATGTTAAATGTTAAAGTCCATGACAGTACAATTAGAAGAAAACTGAACAAATACGGTTTGCTTGGAAGGGCTGACAGGAGAAAGCCTCATTTGTCAAAAAAAGAACATAGAAGAACTATTTAAGGTTTGCAAAATGAATGAACCCCAAGGCCTCTGAAAAAAAAAAATCTAATAAACAGATTAGACCAAAGTGGGTTTGTTTGGCCTTAATGCCTGTGCAATGTGTGACGAAAACCAAACAACTTCTCAGCAGAAATACTTCATACCCACTATCAAGCACAGAAGTGGTGGGGTGATAGGGGTGATAATTTGGGTCTGCCACGGGACCTGGGCACCTTGCAGTCATTGAGCCGACCTTGAACTCTTTTTGGCTTCATTTTTGTTAAATAAATAGTAGCCCTGTGAAAAAAGTTGGTGCTGGGGATCATCTGAGGTTGAATTTGCATAATAGTAACACCTCCTATGATCAGAATTTTTATTATGTTTTTACACAAAAACATAGAATTAAAAGAGAGGAAAATAACTTTTACACATGACTATAAATGTTTTAGGCTGGTGTTGAAAAAAAATGTTAATAGTTTATTTTTATCAATTAACTTATGGAAAGTAAATGAACAGAAATCCAAATCAAATCAGGATTTGGTGTAACCACCCTTTGCCTATAGAAACCCCCTTTGCACACAGTTTGTGAAGGAAGTCACCAGGTAGGCTGTTCCAAGCATGTTGGAGAACTAACCACAGGTCTTCTGTGAATGTAGGCAGCCTCAAATCCCTTTGTCTCTTCATGTAATCCCAGACATCCCTCAATGATGTTGAGATCAGGGCTTTGTGGGGGCCATAACATCACTTCCAGGATTCATTGTTCTCTACACTGAAAATCATTCTTAATGACATTGGCTGTATGTTTAGGGTTGTTACCCTCCTGCAGAATGAATTTGGGGACTATCATCTGTGTTGGAGCTACGGCTTTTTGACTGCAATTCGTACTTGAAGACCACTTCTGGCCAGACTTCTGGAGACAGTAGATGGGTGCATCTGGGTCCCGATGGTTTCTGACAATGCTGATGGCACTGCTGGGCATCTTCAGAAGTTGAATAGATGTGAGCATGATGTAAGTTTGTTTTTCACCTGCTGCATTACATTTCCTTGTCCAACCACTGTATCTACGATCCTCAACATTGGCCGTTTTTTTGTGCTTCTTCAAAATAGGTTCAACAGTAAATCTTTTGAAACTCCAGTCTGACTTGAAATTGTTGCCTGGGAGAGACCTTGCTGATGCACAATAGCTACCATGTATGATGAAAACAGGGAAAATATGAAAACAGCCTCAACTTAGTAGCAGAGTTCGGCTGTCCCTCAACCAGTTTAATCCTCCTACTGTTTCTGTTTCAATTAATGACTGTATTTTAGAATACATTAGAATACATGCACAGATGACCCCAGAACCCAATGCCTCAATGTTTTACATGATCATCACACGAGCTCTCAAAAATAACAATCTCCAATTTAGGAGGGTTTTTTTTTTTTATAAATGTGGAGAAAACTGGAAAAGGATTTATCATGTAAGACTAAATTAATTCTTGTGTCTGTCACATGTGACAATTTTTTTTTTCTAATTTTTTTAACTCTGTAGTCTGTAGCTCTTAAAGAGGTATGACACAATGGTTTGGCAAAGCTAGAACGAACAAGCTCCCCCTGCTGTCCATGCAACAAAGGGGAGAGGAGACACAGGACACAAAGGGATTCAGCTCAGGTCCCAAAGGAATTGTCAAAACTAAAAAATGTATCTAACAATGTATCTAAAATATCTAACAAGGTAATTTCTTTTCCTAAGCACTTTGATAAGTGCTTTGATAGGTTTCATGGGAATGCATGGGGGGGGGGGGGGGTCAACTTGCATTGAATGTTTTGGGGTTAAAAAAAGTCCAATAATGTTGGCGCGGGGAGAGTATACAGAATGTGAAGACTACACAGGGGTAAATATACGTTAAACGACATAAGAGTCACCTTCCTAATCTTATTTAAAAAAAACATCTTGTGAAAATCTTATATAACAACAAGTATTGCCTCTTTTCACACCCCCCTCATCTCATTAAAAAACTACCTCAAGTTTTCACAGACTATAGTCGCAATATATTACATCACATCCCACTTCTGACAAGAGCACATTTTTTTCATACTCCAGATTTTATGTATATATATATATTTTGTAACTTTGTTGGAATCTGTTTTATAGGTTCCTTTTGTAAAAATTATTTAAGGTCACGGAGCGGTCGTATAAGCATTTCACTGCATATCGTACTGTGTATGACTGTGTATGTGACAAATAAAATTTGAATTTGAATTTGAATTTGAATATCAAAATAATGCAGAGAGAAAAATATTTAAATGATAGTTTGTATGAACAAACAAATATGCACAGTATTTCCCATCTATTGTATACAGTAATTGTATTCAATAAGCTAAGACATGTTTGGTGTCTCAGGATTGTATTTTCGTTATCATTTAATGCTCACGTTCTATTTGCGCCTTATCCTTAACAAACTGGGTTTTATGACTATATACATGATGAAAAACAACCCTCGAGAATGCTAAAAGGAAGCACAGCTTATCATAGGCATTAACACATGCATAAACTTGTGAAAGCCTATGCAATGAAGTATCAGAAAACATTACCACACAAAATCCACAAACAAAGCCTCATCCACATGGAGGATTGCGGGAGAATAAAATGTTTATATTTCAGTGTAAAGTGAAAGTTTAGCAGAGCCCCAAAGCGGTGAGGAGGCAGGGATGAGCTGTTACTGGAGAGTGTACCGAGGTCAGCAGTTGCCAAAACAAAGCTGCTGCTCTAACCACAGAGGGATTTTCCACTCTGCTGGGAAAAAAGAGTGACAGCCGATGATGGACGGGGTGTGAAAAAGCACCGAATTAGGAGAGGAGTTTGGAGCCAAGCTTGACTACCACGTGCACATCCAGCATGCTCCTGTACCTTCTCCATTTGTTATGGAGATCGCTCCTCAAGTCTCATGTCTTCTTCTGTCTGTGTACATGCCAGGGAGTTTCTCTTTACACATCCCTGCACACATTTGCAGAGCTTGGCAGCAGGGCAGCTGTGCTTGGAATAGATCAACAAGCTGCCCCGTGTCCCGTACAAAAAATAAAAAATCTGATGTCATCTATTTAGTTTCCAGGCTTTGTTTGTCCATACAGATTATTAAACTTTTGTGTGAGGGTATAGTCTGATAATGCAGGTCTTTTGAAGTGCACCCAGTCTGAAGAGAGCAGCGATGCACCGATGGTGATAAACGTTTAAAGCAAGGCTTAATTTAGCTGGTCTTAATGTAGGAGGATCATGCATTGACATGACTCTTAGCAGATTCTTTTTCAGGGGATACGGCTTTGTAGGAAGGCTTTGGAAAAGGTGTTTTGATGTGCAGTCTAGAGGAGTGAAGTGAAATTTAATATTTGGATAAAATGATCACATTTAGAGCTTCGGGGAAAATGGGGGGCAGTAAAATAGTTTAAACAGTATTGTGAGTATTGTGTGATTTAAAGAACTTTTCTGATTTATTCCCATGCATGTAGAGCATTTAAGGTAAGATAGAAAGGAAAAGAGAGAGAATGGTGGGGGAGGGGGGGGGGGTGGTCTGATGCTATGAAAAGAAAATCAGTAGTCTTTAACATCACCAGTCATAACAGCTGTGACGCCCACCACCCACATGCACATTTCAGCACCCAAAAAAGTGAAGAAAAAAAAAGAGAAGCTTTTATATATGCACACAAAATGGCCTAGGAAGTGCATACAAAACAATTAACAACCACAGGAATCCCAAAATGCATACATTTCCCTAGCCCTAATTCCCTAAATGTTACAATAATAATAATAATAAAATCCTGCATTACAGACAGCCAGCCAGCCAGACGAGCATGCACACACACACACACACACACACGCACAAACACGCACACACACGCGCGCTCCCATTGTCACAGCATCACATGGAAAAGCACACATTCTCTCTCACATGCACAAACATCCACATGCGCTCACTGCCTTTACCTTGATGCTTTTGTACTTAAAGCGACCACATTGTGTGCAACTAAAGCAGATGACCTTGCTATTCAGACAGTGTTTGTTGCAAATTTTTTTTTTACAAAAACAGTCTTTTTAACAGCATGAAGGTTGAGCATTGATTCATGGTTTATGGTTCAATGTCAGTCTCTAAAAGTGTAAGTTAAAGCTTCTAGATCCTTAACTACTGTTCAGCTGCTCTCTGTGCTTCGATTGCTTTAAGTCTGCCAAATGAATACATTGAACAGACTACAGTCAGAACTGAATGCAACTACAGCCTGTACATGTAGCTTGTCTGATTCTGCAAATCAGAATTTTTTGCATTGGTGTGTGTGTGTGTGTGTGTGTGTGTGTGTGTGTGTGTGTGTGTGTGTGTGTGTGTGTGTGTGTGTGTGTGTGTGTGTGTGTGTGTGTGTGTGCGTGAAAACAAAGCAATATAAGAGGATGAGCAGGTGGAGGGAATAGTACACAAGCAAACTATTTATTTGAACACTACCTCATTTCCCTTACAATAACCCCTACCGGCCATGTTTAACGACACCTCTAGCTGAGCTTTTGCTTCTCATCCTTTCCACTGCGGTAAGAACTGCAAAGTGCTGCTTATTTTTTCCAGCCAATTAAAGTTTAATGGAAACAAAAGACAAGATCCATAGTGCTGATTACTGCCAGCCCATACTGTCTCTTTTCCTTCTTTCTTGATGGCTCAGTTGTCCTGTGTTACTTTTTGCCCAGCATCAGTGATTTATAAGGCAGAGATTGACCAAAAAAATAGAATCACTCACTCACTCATCGTCTATACCGCTTAATCCTGTATACAGGTCATGGGGAACCAGGAGCCTATCCCAGAAAACTTAGGGCACAAGGCGGGGAACACCCTGTACAGGGTGCCAATCCATTGCCAGGCACACACACATACACTCATTGACACTCTACAGCCAATTTGGGAACGTCATTAAATCTAGTCTGCATATCTTTGGACTGTGGGAGGAAACCGGAGTACCCAGAGGAAACCCACCTGGACCCGGACCTATAATGTAGGATTCTCTTTATGTTCCATAAATATGGGCTACAAAAGAGGAAGATGATTGGAGAATAAGATTGGAGGAAGAGACGCTTCCCATCAGGATAGAAATGTTTCATCATACACAGGATAAATGTGGTCAGCCAGATTTACTTTATATTGATGTGCAGTAATACTGTATTTCTTTCTAAGGAGATATTTGGACACAAACCAGGTCAGCAAAGTGCCTCCCATAGCATGACATAACCACTTTCCCCTCAGTGTAGGGGTCAAATCAAAAGAAATAGGCATAACTCCCAATGCAATTCAAAACCTGCATTCAACTATATTAGTTATTCCTCATACTGTAGCAGTGGTTTCACAATTTTCAGAGATTTAACACTTTTAAATCTGAACTTATTATTTTTACATTACATTCAACATTTACACATTAAAGGAAAAGTATTCTTTGCAAATCTGTTCACACTGACATCACTTTAGTAAACGTCAGACCAGTTTATGTGCCTTCTTTGAGCTGACACACATTTTTTTAGTCCCGGATAACGTTTGTTCTACTAATGTTAAGCTTAACTCAACCATTCAAACTTTGATTTAAATTCATTTCATTGATTAGGCCTATTGGGCAACTTTATATGTTACTTTATAAATGCTATGATGTCGTTCTTGTGTGGTTTGCATATAGGAGAAACTGGCACTGGATATATGTGTATATATCAAATATCTGGGTTGTCTGATTAACAGCAGCCATGGAGACAGGCACGTGAAATACTTTCCCACTGCGCTCTAAGCTTAACACAAACAAAGTTTAAAAATATTCCATGATCCTTTGAATGATTGCATACGAAAGATTAAGCCTCTCTCTCTCTCTCTCTCTCTCTCTCTCTCTCTCTCTCTCTCTCTCTCTCTCTCTCTCTGTGTCTTTGCCAGACTGTTCTGATTGCATTTGGCAGTAAACCCAGAGCTGGACATGGTATTCAACCTCTCAGTGACACACTCTTTAAACCCTAGGCTGCATGTAAAATTGTTTTCTGTTAATATAAATGAAGAAACTCTTGCTATTATATAGGCAAATATCATGTATTAATTCAGAGTGCACGTTTTTGAATGCAGTAGTTATTGTGGCAACATGTGCAGTTTTATGGACTGTGAGCTTTCTAGCAATAGTTAAATATAAGTAAGTACTTAAAAGTTTTGGGCAATGCACCAGGTCCAGATAAGGTACTGTTTGTACCAATCACACAAAAAAAAATCTAGGGGTAGTTTGGATTTTTTCAAGTCTGTCTTAAATTAGATCTTGGTCATTCTAAATGTTTTCCGACCATGTTGTTTGTCACCTATAACACAAGTATGATGTAAGTAATCAGAGCCTACAACCCTCTTTTTGAGCAAAAATGTATTCCAGAGTTCAGGTGTGACTCATATAAAGCTTCTGCAGTCCCACTAAAATACATTGAGTTGGTATCTTTCAAATTATGAACAAAACTTATTGCAATGTATATATCCACCTCAATTTTTTATTAAATACAGAGGACTTTAAGGACATACAAAGCCCATTGCCCAATAGTGGTTTCACTTAAGGATTGACTAGAACAGTGTACAGACCAGTGAAAGCAGTGGTATTCTCTTTAAACCATTTTTGTTCCATGATGATTTCTTTTTAATTGTTGAATTATGTCCAGTGAGTGAAATATCGTTGGTGGAGGATGTAAAGCATACAATAGGCCATGAGGTTATACAATAAGCACTTCTTATTTGCCCCTAGCAGACGCAACAAGGTCTTGAAGAGCACATTAGGGCTATGATCATGACTCTCTTGCCTAGTTTGTCTAATTAAATAACTCAGTGGTAAGAGGCGGAAAATTGTGTACTAGGTATTATTGTAATGAAGGCAAGAAAAAGTAATATGACGTCCAAAATTTTTATCCAATGTTTATCATATCAAGGCTAGTTGTGGATGGGTAAATCTGAGAAGATTTTATGCAACGTAACGTTGTGTGATATCTCCCACCTGCTGAGGAAATGTTGTAAAAAGCATTGTTTGCCCAGATTACCCTTGTAGCCTTTTTTGGTTTTAGAGAGCCAGTCTTTGAAGTATGGCAGTATCTTAGTGCCACTGGCCATCGGGAGTGACTATGCTGGTTGCAAACATTAAAAACATTTTTAAACTCTGTTATGAACCAGACTTGTGGTTACACAACGTAAGCTTCATCTAAAACCTTTGTATGAGGCTTTGACACTTTCGAAAAATGGTCCAAAAGTCATGTTTCTTAGTAGGGTGCTAAGGGTGTACAAGGAAAACAATTGAAACAATTAATTTTGTTTAATGATCCCTTGAACCCTGAAATATCTGAGGGATTTCAGCAATAAATAATCTCTTTGAGACACTTTGTTGGTGTCGGTGCTTTCTGGGTCCTACTTGTGGGGTCTGAGGGGATTTTAAGGGGCATCAGGGGATTGTGAGAGGTATGTGGAACCTTTGTTGCCATTGTAACACAGAACTCTGGCTTAAAGTACTATGCAAGTACTATGCGTGTTGATTTCTGTAAATTAGAACCCTCCTACCTACAGTCTCTTTCGCCTAGAAAGTAAATGCATGTATAAATAAAGATAATGGAAATTTTTATATCTGTCTTGGTGTTGCAGCCTAAGGAGCATATTCCTAATTGCCTCTCTAACAGTAACTTTGCTTCACAGCAGTTGGCCAGAAATTGGACACTGGGTAAAGCAGGATGGGAAAGTGTTTGAAAAAATCCTCAAATGTCAGCAGTTACTCGAAGAAACCTAATGTAAAAAAATCCTCAAATGTCAGCAGCAAGTGCCAAATATGTTGAAAGTCTAGCACAAAGATATGTTTTTGATTCTAATTTATCCTGATTCTAATTCCCTTCTGTTTACACCACAATGTATGCAATCACAACTGTCACTTGTTTACTACAGCACACACACACACTAACTAACATTTAACCCTTCAGTTTGCCATATCCTACATGTGCCCCATGAGGATTTCCTTCATTTAATTGATCAAGATTAACAATATGAATTTACATTACACCCTAGGCTCATTTCCTGTCAACCATCAGCCTGCTGCAGTTTTTAATCAGTTTGATCCCATTTTCTTTTCATTCCTAAAAGACATTAAAATTCATAAGAAGTCCACAAGGTCACCAGGTGATGCCACCCCTGCAGAAGTTACATGATCAGCGCACTGTTATAAAGCCTTTGTCTTAGCGTTGCCCCAAGGATTTTTCAATGAAATGTACTTCTGTTCTTCAGCTCGCACATTATACTTTGACAGCATGTCTCAGTCTTAAAAGAAAGTGAAATACCTTTCAGGTTTTTATATCTTCTGATTATAATAAGCTCTTGATTGAAGTAGCCTGCTACGCAGCTACACATTATGGCAGTTGCTGAGCAACATTACTCAGTTTGGCATTTTAAAGGAGCAGAGAGTAAGAAGTGTTTTTGTGAATATTGTTAACAAGACTGCAGTGTACCTCCAAGTTGCAAGAGCATTTAAAATCGGCCAGGCCTAAAATTAGCTAGCAAGACAACATCATATATGTTGCATAGGCACGTCTAACATTTGTGCTTCATCATATTAGCTCAGCATATTCACCCTACTTGAGCCGCTACGGCCTTAAGACTGACTGTGACAACTAAAACTTAGAGCTTGTCAACAATGCCTTTAAGCCAGCAAAGGCCAACTCTGATTGTTCAGAAGTTACTGAGCATGGTAGTCCAATTCCTACTACAGGAAATGTGCAGTAATGTGCACCAACAATGCAGAGAAAGAAAAGAAACCTAATGAATGCCACTTCCTGGGTAGAAAGGAATATGACATCATGCAAGCTCACGGAGACAACAACTTGGCCTGGATAGTTGTGTGTATGTGCTGTGTCTAACCTGAGAGATGGGGATAGGGTATGGGCCAGGCAAGTTCTCTTGCAATCGGACCGGGTCGGGGGAAGCCCATGTGTTCCCGGTCACCTCCACCAACACAGTGCCTGTGGAGAAGAAAGCATTGGCCTTCCCACCCATGTCCTGGACCATTACTGAAAGTTTATAGCGGCCACACATTTCAGGGTCCAGAGCAGAAGCACCTGTAGACAAACACAGACATATCCAGACCCATTATACAAAGCCAAACAAAAGGATTTCAATATGACTACAGTAAATGTTTTTTATAGACCCTGTAATAATAATAATAATAATAATAATAATAATAATAATAATAATAATACATGCATACAATATATAAAAATCAGCAGCAACTGTAAATTTTATGTTCTCATTAACACACTCAAAGTGATGTGTGGTTTTAGTATGTGCTCTCGCAGTGAACAGTGTATGAAAATAGTAAGATAGACATAAGAATTGCCATCAGAAACCACCCCTCATTATTTAAGCATTAAAGAGCAAAGAACAACTAAAGTACAACTCATTTAGGGCAGTTGTTATCATGCTCATTCTAAAAAGTCTCCAGTTATACACTGAATATTTGTCATATTCAGGCCCTGTTCTCATTACCATCCTCGGTGAGAGACACCTCCCCACTGGTGGCATCGATGTGGAACATGTGACTGGCGGGGATGCGAGGCATCTGGTCTAGGAGGCGAAAACGCAGATCAGCATGGGGTGTGTTTCGGTCATCACGGTCTAAAGCGCCCACCTGCATGAACGGGATCCCTGAGTTTGGAGAGTAGTGAAAACAAGACATGAGACACAGCTGCTTCAGGCAGCACTATTATGTTTGTTTTTCAAAGAAAAGAAAATTATTCTAGCTTGATGAAGAAGCAGATCTAAAGGGGATATAAAGGCTCATACAGTCAGATGCCATGGACTTCACTAATGAAAAACAATATTCTGCTTCAATCTATTACCAACTTTCTCGAATGGTGGTTGACAGGACGGCTTTGCAAGGGACCAGTTTGATTTCCACCATAACCTTAAATAAACCTTTATATAAACAAGCTTTGATCCAACAACATGTCACAATTTGCTGTCTTTATTTTCTCTTGTTCAGACCAAGTGACTCTTCTTCCTCCCGTGTTCTTCGGGTTTTCTTTAATAGCAAGTTGCACAGCCAAGTCAATTCAATAGTTAAACACCAGCAGCCCCCTTACCAATGACACCCCGACCCAACCATAACACACACAGACACAGACACACCAATACATACGCGTGCACACACACCCGTTATCAGAATGACAGAATCTTAGAATATTGGGAATTTTGAAAATCTAAATAAATCCATATGGCATCTACAAACCACTGTCTATATCTTATTCAGTAGTAGACTTAAAGAACCGTACTGCCCAAGGTATGGGAAGCATCATTTTAGGTATCAGGCAATAATAATCAATATCCTGGCCCAGCTTCAGTGAAGTATAATCTAAATTCTTTATAAAGGGCTTTTACCAGTTGTATGGAGTGCTGCAAGGCTATAAGCCCAAGGTGCCCCATGCAATGCCAGACCAGTCTTTACCACTAAGTCAAAACTCAATATGCAACTTATCTGCTAGGTCATTGTTAGCCTTAAAGAACATCCTTAGGGAGCTATAGAAATGTCGTGGAGAAAATGAGCACAAGGAGACTATCTCAGCTCGGGAAAAAATCTACATGTTGTTTGGCAAGAACATAAATGGGCTGTATAGAGAAGGAAAAGAAGTGATGTGGCAAGAAGATTCCTGTATTAAATACTAGCAGGTCGGATTCAGGTGCTACCCTCCCCACCAGCAGGGAATTTGAACTTACCCTTTGTCCACTAATCCCCAAAAGTCTTACTCCAATAAACACAACCTAATACTCTGATAATTACTAAGATAAAAGTCAACATTCTTTACTAAAGCTCTATAAACCCAACACTCTAATACACAGCTCAAGAATCTTTACATTCTAAATATTTCCTATAAGCCCCAAAGCACTCAATAAAGCCTACCATAATTACAAACACTCCCACTTAAACCTTGCCCAAATCCTCCTCAACAACTTTACAACTTTATAAAACTAACTTCTAACATTGTTGCATGAGTAAACATGAGTGTAGTATGTGTAAGTAGGTGCGTGTTAGAGAGAGAGTGTGTTAGAGAGAGAGTGTGTTAGAGAGAGGGGGGATGAAGGTGGGGGAGCTGTAGTAATGTATAAGAGTAGACTTAACATTGCACAGGTCCGAGGTTAGGATCATGAACACATGAATGTCTAAAATAAGGGTGCAGAATTATGATGCACATTCATATGCATTTACATTCCTGTAAGCCTTAGCAAGAGTGCAAGAAAGTGAGAAAGTGTCATCTTTAATTATTTATTATGATTTATTACTATTTATTATTTAAAGCTTTATCTGAGGGTTACAACATAAAAGCAAGACAGACGGAAATGGGGAAATCTATTTTCTGTGGCACACTTTTGTGAACTTTCCAAAGATTTCCATAAAAGGTAAAAAGTCCTTGAAGCAAATTAAATAATTATTTTTTTCACACTGCCCATAAAATGCAATTTACACAAATTGTCACTGCTGCTCTTAGGTGGCCTGTTTCAACACATCTCTGTAAATTACTGTTCATATGTCATAGTACCTCACATGCTCTTTTGCAGGAACATGGGTACATTGTCATACTTGTCTGAAACAAGTATTAAAAACGGGTGTGTTTTCGCAGTAAAGGTGATAATAATCTAGGTTTAGATGTACTGGGTCAAGGGACCTCTTATCTTAAAAAAAAAAAAGTTTAAATAGTAGAGTATATAGTAGCCAGTATTTGTTCTTTCCTGTTTTTACACTCGGTTTTTAGTTAGATATGAGGCTCACAGGAAAGGCCATGTCAATTAACATGGGAGCATACTGATGCAGCACGGTGCTCATTCATTCATTTTCTTCAGAATCTTAATTATAAAACTTTACAGGAGGTGCAGTTTTGATCAAGCTTTCGGTGAAAGATTACAGGGTTTTATGAATTCCTAGATGTGCCTGAATTTGTAACATTCTACTAATACCCAATTTCACCATGTGCCAGTACTTTCTCTGTTCATATAAGTCCCAATGAAGGAGCTGTGCGCATCCCAAATGTACCTCTTTTGTCAATTAACATTACACTGTTTGCATAGTACTGAATCACACTGGGTCATATTGAGTCATACTATGCGTTACAGCATTTTTATAGGATTGTTTAAGAGGTGCACTTGTTTTGTTGTCAGCTTATTTGACTCCTCTGTGCTTTGATTTTTTATTATTTGAATAACTATAATGTTGGTCAAGTACTAAATATGTTTTTTTTTGTTTTGTTTTTTTTAAAGCCTCGGATAACATAAATGCTTTATAAAGAAATATTGAAATACTCATTTTGTACTGGAGCCTGGTTGAACTCTCCCACCTTTCAGCAGGCCAAGTTGAACAGTGCCTCGCATGCTCTCTTGCAGGAACATGGGTACGTTGTCATTCTTGTCAATGACGCACACCTCTACACTAAAGCTCTGTGGGTGCATGGATGCCGTGAAAGAAACCTGAGAAGAAAAAAATTGCAGGTGAATTTAATGGTCACATGACAAGCCTTTTCAGTGCCAACAGTGAACCCGTTTATTATATGATGTGACTTGCAATTTTCCACAGCGTTTGTCAGTCTTGAAACTGTATTAGATAAGATGTCCAATAGCAGTCTCAAACGATTTTTCTTTTCTTTCTTTAAAAAAAAAACATGAAGAATTAGCCATTTAAGCTTGACTGACAGTATTAAATGTTATTAATGTCTCATTGCATAATTTCTTTTATATTTCTTTCTTATTGTTGGCTTTCAGTTTGCCAGTAAAAAAAAAAAGAAAAACAAAGTCAATTAAAAAAAGGTAATTCTGTTTTGCTTAATGAGTAAAAAAAAGTTGGTTGGATTTTAACTTTAAAGTCTACTAACTTGAAGGGAGTATGATGGCTTCTTCTCCCGGTCCAGTGGTTTTAGGGCATATAAGAAACCTGACTCTACTCCAAAAATCCCCTCATCATCACCGCTCACCATCAGATCAGCATAGGTTAAGGGAAGATCAGGCAACTATGAGAACAAGTGCAACAATAACAAGAAAAATTAAGACAAAAAAAAACGATTTCAAGCATTTCTTTGTGAAAGGGACGTGATCAATAGATTATATTGTTTGTCAACATACATATATATATAGCATGACAGCGTTTTTTTCTCTCACCACAAATGATGACTCTTTAAAGTAAAGTACTGTAAATGTTACAGTAAATACCCATACTGCACACAGCATTAAAGAAGTGCAATATCTTGCATAGTATGAAATAATACATAATCCAGTATACAGTATTTGTTCATTTGGCTCATGCTAAAAAAAAAAAAGTTGCTATTTACAACTTAGTGATGCAGAATACAACTGAACTCAAGGTTAAAACTTCTCCTTAAGGACACAATCACAGTAGTGTGGAGGTGCTGGGATTTGAATACCCAACCTTCTGATCTATAAATCCATGCCCTAATGACTGAGCCACCACACCAACTGTTTCCACAAGATTATTACAGTCCATGCATTTTTTACAATGAGGTTATCAGTGATCAATATCAGTACAATATTGGTACCTTTGATGTGCTTTTGCTACTTGTTTGTGGTTTGCTTTGACGGCCAATTTTGTGTGTGAGAAATGTCTACTGGGAGCTGATTATTAAGATACCATCCATACCATGTAACCCACTGAGCCCCACAGAGGGATTTCTGCTGCTGGCAGATAAATCCTTTCAATTACTGGCACTTAAACACACGCTACAGTTGGGTTAACCCTAGTGCGGATCATGTTCAGTAAAACACATACACGCTGTATGAGGATTCTAGCTTTTATGTTGCAAAAGTAGACCACATAGTGAGTCAACATCATCAGTGCATGCTACTCAAGTGATTTGTAGTTCATGAACACTTGATTGGTTAAGAGTGGTACAACTCATTTGGGAGAGCATGTACTGTAATTAGTTCTGGGCTGAGTAATTAGTAAATTTTTTTTTTCTATGCTGATACTGAGGAAAAATTGCATTCAAAAATAACTGCCCTTTTATGTCATATCATGGATGTCTATAAATTCTTCTGGTGCTTCTCTAATTGTGCATTATGGCTGTATGGCTATAGTAACTAACAAGCAAGCAAAGCTTGTTGGGCGATTTGGCATCATGCAAAAATTTTTTTTAAATGCATTGTTTAACATAATAATGTTGTTTGTTTTCAACTGACAAAAGCAGAAAAAAATCATATGGAAGCTAACAAAACGTCATTATCATCTGCATCATTTCTAAACATTCAATTCTAACTTCAAACCTTGGAAAGCTAAAAAAAAAAAAAATCACAAATCCAAACCTGACTATAGGACTTGTGTAAAAATAATTCTGCCATCAAGATGATTTTCAAGATGACTTATTGTTTTAAACTCTGCAACTTAATCTTTTGTCTGTTTTTTGTGCGAGAGACTGTCATGAGCAATGTAAAATAACAATGTGCAATGTGATTGTGTAATTGCTTAAGCAGGCAGTTAGTGCAATGCTTAACTGTAAGTGATGGGTTTCTTACTTGGTATCCACATTAAATTGTAATTTTAGTATATCACTAAAGAAGCAACCCTTAGACACTGAAGCTATAATTGGGGTAAAGATAATGTTGTGTGAATTCATTTCTTAAATAGAACTAGTGCTTTTTATATTCCTGATTTGGTTAATTGGTAGTCGCATATAAAGAACATGAGTCATAACTCATCTTGTGCCTTCTTACTGAAATTCTGAACAAACAAAACAAGCATTATTATGTTCTTTCAGTACACGGTAATTAGTCAGTCCTCAATGCATTCAGAGAACATTTTGGCAGCTTAATAGTAAACACTGAGGGTGGCAAATGTCCCCCCCCCCACTTATACAAATACAGAGGGAAAAGGCAATCCAAGGGAGACAGAAATATTCATTATTACTATGGCCTCTGGTTAAAATGCATATCATTTTGGACACGGCACAACTGGCCCTCAAGCTTTGTGCTGGAGAGCCAGGCAATGTTTAGTGATGCATGCAGCTTGCTCGTAATTACACCTTGGATCATTGAATTTTGTGAAAGAGGTAAATGAATAGCATGTACACAAGCTTCCTGCTTTCACCTCTTCAGTCTAGAAGGTCTTTAAAACCTTATAGTCAAACCATTAACACAAGATCACCATTAATATCCACTTCATTTAGATCTAAAATGCGAGAACAATGAGATTCCAGTGTGCTTTAAGATGTACAGTATTAATGACACCAGTGGAAGAGCTAAATTTCTTATTAGTATATTAGCCAATTGCATGTTCTATAGGAAATGTTTAAAAGTTAAAAGTTATCCTAAATGAGCCTTTTTTTTTTAATGAAATAGAAGTCAGTTAACTTAAAAGTCTTTAATTTTGGAGTCTGTTCCAAATTAGAACAACTCTGCAAGTTTGTCCTTTCTGGGAAGAACTCACCTTGGTGAGGTACCAAGGGAAAATACCGTCATAGTTTTCTGGAACACCAATCCTAAGGTGTGCTGCTTCTCCATATAAAGTAGACAGACAAAGCAGCAGCTAAAATAAAAAAAAGAGAATAAAAAGCATTTACTTCCACTACAGTGTAAAAGTTGAACTAGAAATATATTGTTTTATGCTGTTAAAACAGCAGTGCATGCATTATGTAACAATTAAATACATTTAGTAAAATGGAAAAAAAAAAGACCTACATTCAGTGTTTTGATCCATGAGGACATCTCATTCATTGAACACACCGTGACCTATAGTCGGCTACAAATCAGCTAAAAAAGGTAATATTTCATCATTATGCAGGATATACTGCAAACTATTTTACTTGTATTTTCAAGTACCTGTGTAACTGTAATACACTTCAGCATGGTATAGATATCAGTGGTGGGAATTTGGAATGTTATACTACAAATTCAAATTTGATCCACCAATCAGAAAAGCTTTGAAAAACACTGGGATGGATAACCTTAAACTTAAGTGCTAAAATTAACACCAGCCAAATTTACAATGTGGAGTTCACACCATGCAATTTACTTCCCTATTCATGCATAGAGTAGTACAATTTTAATAGACTGGAAGGTAACCTTCATATTTTAAAAAATGTTTCAAATAATGGAAATCAAAGATTAGGTGCACATAATTGTTAGGATCGGTTTATTTAGCTGATTAATTTAATTACCTTTCTAGTCTGTTTAATTACAACACATGAGGAGGTCATTTGGAATTATGTCTGAAATGGAAGTCTAGTACATATTATTTTATGTAGGATAAGAAAACATAAGGTCTACTGTATATAAGTAGAATCTATTAAGGCAAAAAATATCCTTCATATGCCATATGAATTTTAGAAAAGCATACCTTATAAAAGTAGGTGAGTGCTTGCTCTGCTCCTCAGACAGAATGGTTGAAAACTCAAGTGTGAGGGGACTGTGTCTGCTCTCTTTAACTTAATGTTTAACCCCTTTAATTGCAACCCCTCTTAACGGCCCTGTTTCCTTTAATGATACTCCTGGTCAACAAGTCCCTGAATAATTCCACACCTACATATGGATGAGGGAATACATTACATGAAACCGAGCATCCTGAAAAATGTGTGTGTGTGTGTGTGTGTCTGTGTGTGTGTATATGTGTGTGTGTGTTTTAGTTATAGCAGTAAAAAAAAGGATGTTGCTCGTTAAATTATTGCTTTTTATTATAAAATCAGTGTAAACGTAATAAAATTAACAATCAAATAATATTAAATGGAAGTGCAAATCAAACATTTTGAAAAACAACATAATTTATTGCTTCTACAATAATCAATTACACCTTGCACTTAAATAATACTTTGATGATTAAACGTGTGAATTTTCGCAGTCCAGGGTCTCCCCCTAAACCCCAATCGTGTGTTTCTGAAGTGCTGAAGTACGTACCCGCGCACTCAGATTCAAGTAAATATAATTCCATTTGTCATATCAGTGAGGAATATGAATTGTGCTCATTTTTTTTGACATGTACATGAGAAAGTGTATCCCACCTCTGGGAGCTGTACATGAGTACAAATTGCTACTGCATTCACAAACTCCTTTGTCAAGAAGGCATGCCCAAAGCTCTCAGTCCACAATGAAATGGCTTTGAGGCATTGACTCCTACTTGCACTGCTAGAATTTGAACACTCAACAACTTTAAGGCAAAAAAAAGGAAATAAAATATATAAACTTAAAAAAGCCTCATGCAAGTCGATACCACTGACTATTGTTGATTTCTGTTTGTCTGTTTAACAATATAAAATAAGTAAAGATATCTCTGTACAGTTGTCTAGTCCTTGAGTTAGTGTCAAAAAAAACACACACACAGCTTCTGGTCTTAGTGGCTCTACAAGTCCATCTCGCTCAGAGTACTGAAAGGTCGTGACAGGACTTGGACTTCTGCCTAAAGGCCATCTTCTTGTTCTTGCGTGCGACCATGCGACCCAGAAAGCGCTTGGCCTTCTTGCTGATGCTCTCACGACGTTTGCAGTTAGCCATGCGCCGTGCGTTCTCCTCCTTGCTGTCCCTCCGGAGCCGGATCTGCCTCACGATGCCCTCAAACAGAGTGCGGACGTTGTGATGTAGAGATGCCGAGGTCTCAATGAACTTGCAGTCGAACACAACGGCACACGCACTTCCCTCTAAAAGAAGAATGGAGGGAAAATGAATACAGGTTAGAGGGGTTGGTTATTACTTATAGTGCACATGGTGAGGGGAGGGGCGACTTTATTTTACATGGTTTATTTAACAAGCCATGCATTAGTAACCTAGGAATGCATGCATTTCATGTGAAGGCAAGCTAGAACGATTAGTATGTCTGATGATTGCAGTCATTAGGGTAATATGCAAATGCCCAATAGTAGAGCCATTTTAATCAGTTAATCACAATGTTGACTTCTAATATTTCTTCGTTTCACAGTTCACTGCATGGATAAAAGGATGATACTGACATTTTTATTCTGATTACTCTGTAGTCAAGGAACGTCTAGTCTAGTCTAGGGTCTAGTCTACTATGCATCAGCAGAGATGCAGAGCTGGCTGAGGAATGATTGCGCAAGAGACAAACTCTACCTACCGTCTACAGACACTTCTCTGGAGCGTACTAGGTCAGTCTTGTTTCCAACCAGGATGATGGGGATGTTCTCTGACTGTCGCGCCCGGCGCAGCTGTATGCGGAGCTCTGATGCTTTCTCGAAACTCGACTTGTCCGTCACAGAATAGACGATAATGTAGGCATCACCCATACGCATACACTGATCCTTCAGCCATTGGCTGTTGTCCTAAAAGATCACACAAATGGTTTTTGGTTAAGACATTGCCCGTCTGTGTTGTGTTTAGTGTGTTTATGGTAACAGCATTAGACTAAAACCTTAGACTGAGTAACCATGATTAGCTCACCTGTTCCCAGATGTCATATAATAAGATATTCGCTTCTTCTCCATCGACAGCGATAGATCTGTCATATGTATTTCCTAGAAGAATGGAACGAAATAAACAGTATGGTCAGCTTAATGTATTGCACTTTATATCACTTTTCAGCATCAGTCCCACTGGCTATCACTGCCATTTAGAGCCATTATATTAATGCCTGCATTGATTGACAGCAACTGCACTATCTCTTTGTGGGTAATGGAGGCAATGCTAACTGGATGGAAATAGCAGCAATCAATAAGTCTCATTCCACTCCAAAAACAAACTCCACTGCCCATAACACACTCACACACACACACACACACACACACACACACACAAAGTGTGATAGGGTGATCCTGATGGCTCCTTGGGATTCACCCTAATATCTAGCTTTAATGTAATTATGTCGTCATTACCTGCGTCCTCGTAGTCCAGGGTGTCCTCCACCCCGCCGAAAATGCGCGCAAGAGTGGACTTCCCCACGCCGTGCTCTCCCAAAAGTACGACCTTGTAGATCTGTCCATCGGAGTCGCTACCGGAGGAGATGACCGAGTCGGAGGAATCGGACACGCAGCTGTGTCGGTGCTGCTCGTTGGGACTGTAGGACGTGCAGCGCGTCAGGTTGGACAGTTCTCCCGCCAGCGCAGGGGGCATTGAGGAGCGCAGCTCGCGGTCGTCCACTGGCATGCTCCTCCGGTGCAGAGTCTGAAGGTGCATGGGGAACGGCGTGCTCCCTCTCCTCTTGTCCATGTTCCGCAACTTGTCGCCTTTGTTCAATGTCATGGCTTCAAACCAGGCTACGGTTTATTAATACCTCACTCGACAGTAGAAAGTAGATCACAATCTAAAATATTTAAAAGATGAAAAGATATAGAATTAGGCTCTATTAAAGTAAATATAACACATTAAAGTGCTGTATGAATTATTCTATAATTATTATATACTGCTATATTCAAGTTATTAATATTATTGTTACTATTATTATTAATAATAATAATAAAATAAGAATAAATCTGCCAACCAGTCAATGCTTTAAAAACAAAACATTTTAACAAATCCAATAATTAATCAATTCATGTAATACATACATGTTAATATGTTAGCTTGTCCAGCGTCTTGTTCCCGAGTTAAGAACTCCAAACGGATCCTAAGAAAATGAAAAAATCCTTTTAGTTCCTGTGGTTTATAGCTCCTTCTGCAGCTCTTCTTCAGTGTGATCTCCTCAGTGGTTTTATGATGAGAGATGAGTCGGGTCCCCCTTTATTTATGGCAGAGTAGAGTCAGTGATGTCATACAAGAGGCGGGGCTTCTTGCGGAGAATCACCATCACTCCACGCGGGGGCTGCGGCGGGGGCGATGCGCATCTTACTATGGAAGGCCAAAAGTATCAGAAGTGAAATAAACGACTAGACATATTACAGTCTTTTTTATATACGATTCTCTTTTATACTGTAGGGACAAATTAGTTATTTTTCCAGGTTAGGCACAAATTTTGAAGTTTATAGAAAATCTGTTTTCTCTGAACACTGACCTCATCACAGCCACTGATTGTATTATGATATTATGTTAATTGTTCACTTAGGACAGTATTCAAGGTTTTTTTTTTTTTTTTTTTTTGCCTTTTTGGGCAAGTACAGGAAGTACACTGGGTCTAAACTAGTAAAAACTATTATGGAATAAAAATCTATATAAAGATATTGCCTGAGCAGTCCCTTGATTGAAATGTGCTTAAATTTACAAAGTGACCCAGAAACAATGTTTCTCTTTGTTTCCAGTTTTTTAATCTGATCATTTCAATGTGGTCCCAGAATTTTTGGACCCCACTGGACATATTGTATGATGAGATAACGTATAAGACTAAAACAAATATGAAATTCGCATTTACATTTTAGGTGGCATGGTGGCTTAGTGTTTAGTTCTGTCGCCTTGTACCTCCAGGGTCCAGGTTTGTTTCCCGCCTCAAGTCTGAGTTTTTATGTTCTCCCTGCGCTTGGTGGGTTTCCTCCGGATACTCTGGTTTCCTTTCAGTCCAAAGGTATGCAGATTAGACTAATTAGCGTTGACAAATTTCCCATAGTGTGTGAATGAGCCTGTGTATGTGTGTGCCATGCGATAGATTGGCATCCTGTCCAGGGTGTACCCTGCCACTTGTCCCCAGTCTCCCGGGATATGGTCCAGGTCCCCCACGACCCTGTATACAGGATAAAGTGGTATAGACGATAAGGGAGTGAGTGAGCATTTATATATGATTATATATATATATATATATATATATATATATATATATATATATATATATGTTTTTTTTTAAAGGACAACGCTTTGTGGTGCTCTTTTGGAGGTTTTGGCCTTCCATAAACTCTAGCCGTGATTCAGACTCAGGGGTCCATCAGAGGGGATTTCCCTCCTCCTCCTCCTCCTCCTCCTGCTGCACTGATAACTCTTCTGGTCACGTAGATCAGGGCTACATTTTAAAACGCTTACTGTTATACTAAATACGTTACTAAAATAATTATAGAAAACTGTGATCGATTTTAATTCACTAAGAGCCTCGGACGTGAGCTGAGTTGTATAGGGATGCTGGGGTGGGGGGGGGGGAGGTGGGTGCAAAACTGTAGTGAGCATAACTACAGTGATGATTTCAACCTACTTCATAATAGATTCTCAGAATAGAAGGCCAGTGATGCCGCCATGGTAACCCAAGGCCCACTTATCTGGCATAGCATATTTATTAATGCAATGTGTGCTGGAATGTAGCCCATGTGCTGAAGGTCATGGAGTGCTTTTAGTCTTGGTAAAGGCATGCAGTCATATTTGTAAAATTACATGACTGATTTTAGCAAAGAAGCACTGAACCAAGCCAGTTAGGTGTAAGGAGTACTATAGTCAATGTCATTGTTGAAGGCTATGCTGTAGTATTAACTTGATCCAATATGGTGGTATAGAGCTAGATTGATTAACAAATTATAGTCCTTTAAATAATAAGTTGTGTCAGTGGTCATCCTATTGTTAAAACGCATCTATTCAGCAGATAGACACAAGATGATTCATTCATTGATCTGACTGAAGATGATTTTCTCAGTCAGCACAGGTAAAACGAGAAAATGGTGCAATTTCGCCCTCTGGTGTTCACCTTGTGAGCTGCATTCTGCAGCTTCATCGTGCTGTTAATCCTGTTTTTACCCATTTCACACAGCAGTTAAACACGCCACCTGCTTAGTACAAATATTTTATAATAAAACTTCCAACAGAACCATTACCTGACTAAAATTTCATTTGCTGCATTGGCACTGCAATGGCTTATTGGTTAGCACCTCCAGGGTCTGGGTTCTAATTCCTGCCTCAGGGTCTGTGTGCAAAGAATTTGCATGTTCTCTCCATGTTTGATAGGGTTCCTCCCACAGTTCAAAGACTTGGAAAGATGATCTCAAATTACTCGTAATGCGAAAATGTGGACCTACCACGGTTGGAAAAATGGGGATAAAAACAATAGTCATTCATAACCACTGACCTCCACGGCTCCCTTGTTGGACTAGAGAGTTTTATAGATGGGTGCAATGGCACTATTTGACTGCCAACATAAGGGTGTCATGTAGCATTTTTAAAAAGCATAATTATATGAAATATAATGGCTCAGGCACTGACGTGCTCTAAGCACAAATCAAGTTTTCCTGGAAATCTATGGAGCAGCAATGATAAGACAGAAAATGGCTTCTAGTTTAGGTCTCAATTTCCAGTGTTTGCATTCGTTATACATTTACGTACGAAAAGTCATAGATTGATTGTGCTGTTTATACACAAAGAAGTTTGTTATTGGGAACAGGGAGTCTACAGCAGCTGTATTAGGACTTGCACTCTAAACAGTTTGACTGAGATAAACAGTAGCATTTACCATAACACAGTTTAGTGTTAATGTTCACAACAGTTTTGGGAATTCAATGAAGCAGCATTTAATGATGATGTTCTAACACCCATATGAGGTCACTTAGAGAGTAAGTTATTTTTATGAGTGTTGCTTTTGCTTCAATTTACTTCATTTAATATTTATTAGTACACAATAAGAAAAAGGTACATTTGTTATTTGGCATGGTAGAATGTATGCAAATGTACCTTAAGGCTGGATTTGACATTACAGAAATGTAACTATTTGAGTACCATCCCAGGGAAGAACATGTGTATGAATATTAATGTATCATTACAAGTTATGGCTCAACACCCAAAGACTAAGGGCTTAACATAATATTGGCCACTGATTTTTCAGGTACTGCTTGGACCTCCTGTGTCATGTTTTTCTGCTGCACATATAGTGACGGTATTGTGTGTGTGTGTGTGTGTGTGTGTGTGTGTGTGTGTGTGTGTGTGTGTGTGTGTGTGTGTGTGTTTTTTGAAGGAACATTCAGCTCTGTATGACCTAAAGAGCCCATGCTGCTGTTTATGAGAGGTTGGCTTCACTCTCTGTGTCTCTTCATGACAGATATACACACAAGTAAATGTGGAGGTGGCGGAGATGTTTGTATGTACCTTGGACTGCTTAGCAACGAGGTCCTCTAGCTGAGGTGACTCATCTCTGGCTTTGGATCACTCTGTTCTGCACTTTCAGTCGTGGAGAGGTCTGCGTAAAACAACCATGCTGGCTAAGGTTTTTTTTTTAAGACTAGAATGGACATGATCAAGCTGGTATGAAAAAAAAAGATGGGAGGTGGATGTTGGGAACAAGCTTGGCCTCAGTAGGTTGTTTATGGCAATGGTGATTTTATAGCAAGACATTAAAGAGGTATTTATTGCAAAAATTTAAAACCTGTGAACGAGCGACACCATGTGGACACTGATATAAATCACAAGCTGTAACCTTTGATTTTACGTATGTAGCTGCATATGAATGGTAATCAAATGTTTATATGGTCTACAGGTTACATATACAGCTCATACAGCCATAACATTAAACCCAACTACTTAATAACGTATAGACCCCTGCGGTGCCACAAAAACAGCTTTAACAGCCTGGAAATGCTTTAAAGAGTCTTGTACAGACCACAGGTCATTTAGCTGAGAACGATGTAGTTCAATTTGGAAAATATATCAAAGTTGCAGAAGCTGAATGCTGACTTACCTTATTAAAGCAATACTTTGGCATAAATGTAAAGGGTTTCCATCTAATGTAATAGATCAACCAAGACAAATTTGGTAGAAGAGGATGTATGATTGAAAATAGAAGAAAAAAATCTGGGACGACATATAACATGCATGAATTTAGATGGTAACCAACATGTAAAACATTTTAGTTAAGACCTTTACGTAGAAATTAGAACGGTCTATTAGGTAGGACAGCTTTTGATTAGCACAATCATTTGTGCTATAAAAGTATCTTAGCAGAGGATGGTTTCGATCCATCGACCTCTGGGTTATGGGCCCAGCACGCTTCCGCTGCGCCACTCTGCTCCGGGTTAAGCTTTATGATGAAATGTATAGATAAGATTCTGAGGACCTTGTTTAGTGCTACCTATAGGGGGCACTGTGGTACTATTGTGGTACTATTTTTTTTTTTTTTAAAACGTCTCTCACACAGGACCTAATATTCAAATACGGCAGTGTTATCGTAATAATTAGCTAATAAACATTATAAGATAAAGCTGGGAGGAGGGAACATAGTAATAATTTGCACTAGTGCTGTTACAGTTGTTGGTCTGCTCAGCCTACCCAAATTCAGTCCACACTGCCCATGTGCACAAATCAAGCTCCATGAAGAAATGGTTTGCCAAGGTTAAACTGGATGGACTTGTGTGTCCTGCATGGTGCCCTGGTCCCATCCTTACAGACTACTTTGGGGATAAACCAGAACACCCAGACCTCCTCACCAATTCTCTTATGGCTGAATGAACACAAATCCCCACATCCATGTTCCAAAATCTAGTAGAAAACCTACCTTGGAGTGGGGAAGTTATTAGAACAGCAGGTCCTCTAGCTGATGTGACACATTGCTGGCTTTGTAAAACAAGGATGCTGGCATATGTTTCAAAAACAACATGAACATGGACATGAACAGCCTGGATAGGAGCCTTTTTAATGAGTCAACCCGTAAGCATCAGTATTCAGTAAGAGAGCTTTTTTAATAACACAAAGCGTTTTTGTGTGTTAATTAAAATCAACCTAGCAGAGGATGGTTTCGATCCATCGACCTCTGGGTTATACAGTATATACTGTAGATAAGAACCTGAATACTTTGGTTGGCTGCGCCTCTAGGGGGCACTGTGGTACTTTTTTTTACATTTATTTATTTAAGAAAACCTTCTGTATCTATCTTACAAGGCCCAATATTCCAACACGGTTCTTTATATAGCGATCATGATAATTAGTTAATAAATAATATCAGATAAGGCTGAAATAATAAAACAAATGACTAAAATGATGCCTTTGTGTCAAGGGTGAAATACTCAGTCAGACATAAGTCGAGTAGAAGTCAGATGTTTTCTTTTGATTTTTTAAAAACTTTTCTACTGCTCCAGCTTTAAGATTTGAATGTAGTTTCCTCACAAATAAATGTAGGAATGCACAGTTCATGTCAAAGTGCTGCTGCATGAGTTTGGATATTGTTTAATGGATGTTGGTTAATGTAAGGCATACATCCACAATCTAGCAATTTCACACACCAACCTGCAATTGCTTTTTTTGCACAATATTTATTAGATTTTATTTGCACAAAAACTATTTTTCCATCATTGATGCTACTTAAACAAGAAAATGTTTACTGTTTTTCATCTATCAATGAATTTATTTGCACTACATGAACTCATGACAGAGTATTACATTGTGTTTATATATATACATTTCTTAAATAGTTTTGTTATATTGTGGTGTTTTGTTGTTGTTGTTGTCTTAGCTAGTCAATTAATTCGGTTTCTTAGCTAGTTAGTTTTACAAATGTATGTTGGAGGCACCTTGGTCCTGGAGGAACACCTAATATACCCCAGGCCTCTTCCCCTGAACACATCAAGTCTCTTGTGGCTGAATGAACACAAATCCTCACGTCCATGTACGCCATATCCCCATAGCACTATAAAAAAGGGAAGAAATTTTGGAAAGTCTGTGTCAAACATTCAATCGACGCTCACCACAAGGAGGGTAAGCCACAGAAACTCATTGCTGAAAGCTCAGGCTGTTCGCAGAGTCACTGTGCACAAACTGAGCTCCATGAAGACATAGTTTGCCAAAATTATACTGGATGGACTTGAGTATCCTGCACAGTGCCCTGGTCCGATCCTCACAGACCACTTTTGGAATAAACCAGAACACATAATGCACCCTAGGCCTCTTCGCCTGAACACACCAATTCTCTTATGGCTGAATGAGCACAAATCCCCACATCCATGTTCCAAATCTAGTAGAAAGCCTTCCTTGGAGTGGGGAGGTTAATATAATAGCAAGTTCTCTAGCTGAGGTGACAAATTGCTAGATTTGGATCACTATGTTCCGCACTAACAAGTGGAGAGGTGTGCGTAAAACAAGAATCCTGGATAAGTTTTCAAACTTAGAATGGACATGATCAGGTTGGATAATGGCCTTTTAAAGAGGTCAACACATAACGGTATTCAGGAGAACAACTATTAACACAATCAATTTTTTTATGATCGGTAAAAGTAGCCTAGCAGAGGATGGTTTCGATCCATCGACCTCTGGGTTATGGGCCCAGCACGCTTCCGCTGCGCCACTCTGCTGCTCTCGAAGTATAGCAACGCGTTACTGTAATCTAATTACTTTTCCTGATAACGCAGTAACGTAGCGCGATACATTTTAAATGCAATTAGATTACAGGTACTAATGTCAATAACACTCTGTTACTAGCGTTACAAATGTAGTTTTTATCTGGTACTTTCACGTATGCTTTCTTCTTTAAAAACAACATTAAATTATTTCTTCCCTGATCTTAAGACTCTTAACATTGCTTTCTACTCTCCATAGTTCATGAAACTATGATGTCATCTCCTGCATATATTTCTTGCACAACAGCAAAACATGCTCAGCAGTCTCACCTTCGTGGAATTCCTCACATAATCCTGTTGGGTGTTAACCTAATATAAATAGAGTGCTATAAAGGTTGCTGTGTCCAATTTTTTGTCTGCTGATTAATACTTCCTTTTTCTGATTTTTCCATCCTTATCTCATTTTCATTGTCTGTATTGAATGCAAATGTCTTGCTTTTTGGTACCATGAGCCATATAACGAAGCTGTATACATTTGGTTGTTTGGCTGTGCCGTTAGAGGGCATCTATATCTATCATACAGGAACTAATACTCAAACATGGTTCTATTTATAAAGATTGTGATAATTAGTTCACATATACTATCAGATAGGGCTGGAAGTAAAGAACACATAGGAGGGTAGTAATCCTTTGCAGCTGTGCTGTCACACAAGTTGTTGGTTTACTCAGGAAAGTTATAGGTCATATAAGAAAAATCATCCAAACTGTATATGGGATGTGCCTTAATACATGGTATCAAGAAATTAACAGCATATCATTCATATCCTTTAAGTTATATAAGCTGTGAGGTGAGGCCTCCTGTACATCCCCCAGATGTTCAATTGGAATGAAATCTGGAAAATTTGCAGGCTGTCAACTTGTATCTCAAAATATTAGAATATTTCATTTTGTGTTTGAGTAAATTACTATAAATATTGTATATCTCTCAGTCTACGTTAAGACAAGCAACTAGAATCATGGGACAGACTGCAGAGGTGACAGAAGATGATCATGGACACCCTCTGCTGAAAGGTCTGGATGATATATACAGTATGTGTGTGTGTGTGTGTGTGTATTTCTGGGTCAAAATGCAAAAAGAATCATGTGGTAACCAACATTTAACAATGTTTGTTTAAGCAATGTCAGCATCAGACAAATATTCAGGAGGAAAGTTTATTTTATATACTCTAGCAAATGTGTTCAGTGTTAGGTAAAATCAGCCCTAGCAGAGGATGGTTTCGATCCATCGACCTCTGGGTTATGGGCCCAGCACGCTTCCGCTGCGCCACTCTGCTACACAACAAACTTAGTGAAACTGTATAGATAAAATCTATACAGACGTTGTTTGGCTGTACCGCAAGGGGGCACTGTGGGACAATTCAAAAAAGAAAAGCGCCTATGTTCATCACATAGGGACTAATTTATATTCTATTTTATTCATAGCAGTTGTGATAATTTGTAAATTGATCCGATGAGGCTTAAATAATCGTCCCTGGCGCTTGATGCCCGAATTTGGAAGCACATACGTTTATATGATGTCTCTGTATCAAGGCTAAAATACTCCGACATACATAATAGGGCAGGCGGGTCCTTTGATGAAAAATAAAACCTAGCAGAGGATGGTTTCGATCCATCGACCTCTGGGTTATGGGCCCAGCACGCTTCCGCTGCGCCACTCTGCTATACAATTGAAATGATAATGAAACTATATAGATAAGATGCTGAGGACTTGGTTTGGTTGCGCCGCTAGGGGGCACTCTTGCATTCGTTAAAAAAGGGAAAAACATCAGTGTTTATCATGCAGGGCCTAATATTTAAACACAGTTCTATTTATAGATATTGTGATAATTAGTTCATAAATAATATCAGATAAGGCCTAAATAATCCTCCCTAAACTGATGCCCAAATTTGGAAGCACAAACTTGAGGATCCTGACAAAGGATGTCTCTGTATCAAGGTTAAAATAATCAGTCAGACATAAAGGGGGCAGAGTAGTCAGATGGGTCTTTTGCATTCGTTTTCGTGTCAAAATGTCAAAGTGCTGTTTGCATAATATCAGATATTGATTAATGGATGCTGGTTAAGGAAGGGCATATATTCACCAACTACATCTCTGCTTTGTATATGCATTATGATTTCTCAAACTTCATAGACGGATGGATGGATAGATAGGACCAAACTTGCAACGGCATCACACCGTCCCAGTGCAAAAATCAAGCTCCATGAAGACATGGTTTGCCAAAGGTTAAATTCGAATGGCTTGAGTATCCTGCACAGCACCCTGATCCCATCCTCTGAGACCTCTTTTGGGTGAACCAGAACAATAAATACATCCCAGGCCTCCTCGCCTAAATACCAATTCTCTTATGGTTGAATGAGCACAAATCCCGATATCCATGTTCCAGAATTTAGTGAAAGGCCTTCCTTGGAGTGGGGAGGTTATTATAACAGCAGAAGGGGACTAAATCGGAAACAGAATACAAATATGTATGATTTTCATGTATAACCTGTGGCTATCTAGTATATTGTATGTATAAAATCCTTCCTGTATAGATGTCTTCATTAGAACAATCAACCCTGCTGAAACTTTCAGCTTGATCTGACCAGCTACCTGATGCCAAATGACAGGCTGAAGTGGTAAAGTTGACAGACACATCTTTTGTAAATTATTTTCCAGATCAGTACATTTTTGAGAATTTCCTTACTTTTCTAACTTATCTAAGAAATTTCATTACTAGCAGTAAATTCAGAAAATGTTCCTCTGATGGTCCAGCTTGATCAGCTCAGCCAGTGGGCAGCTGGAAGCCACTTGAAGTTCCTAATTAGGAATCATATCAGAGAATAGTAATTGAAAATACATTTTAATTTTTTTTTCCATTTGCTCTTTTTGACAGTAAGTGATGAGGTCTGCAAACTATATATTATAAAATAAAAAGGTTAATATTTCTCTTTAAATGACATTTGTTATTTTACAATCTGTTCATCTTTAAGTTTTTACTTGTATAGTTACAAACATTGAGTAGCTGTCACAACATTTTTCATTATATTTTACCTGTGCTCAGAAAAGCACAGCACCAACAAGCTCTAAACTAACACTGACAATGATTATAACAAATGTTACTGAGCATGTTCACTACAGCAAGTTGAGAGAAGTATGTGACCCTTCATCCAGAGAATAATAACTAGGCACTAATCGGGTCATGCAGGTCTTGTAGAGAGGCACTGGTTGACGACCTCCAGCAGATGAGCGTTCTCCAATGCTGCAGCCACCCTCTCCTTATCTGCTAGCTGCTTATTAACTAAGAGGAAATGGAAAGAGAAGGCTAAGTAAACTTACTGGCAATAAAATACTACTAAATAATTTAGATTGAAAAGAAGTGGCAGCATAGCTATATATCATGATAGATAAAGCTGTAATAGATTTGCTATTAATATCATTCTATAAAACAACAAGCAAACACATTTTAAAACAGTGTAGTTTTTTTTTTTTTTTAAGAAGAATGAGATTCAAAAAAACATGAAAATACCACAATATTAAGTTGTGTGGTTATCACAGTGTGAATTCAAAGTAGAGAGGTTAATTGATATTTCAGCATTAGCAAATGCAGTGATTATTTTGGAATTTCTGTAATCTGTTTTCATCATCAATATTAATTATTGAAAATATGACCGTGGCTCTTATCCTTTCCTTCTCAGCTAACACAGGGGTAGTAAGGACATTTTTGCAGGTTGTACCGTTTTATTTTGTGTTATAATACATGACCAATCAAAAGTTAGAACACACCTTCTAATACCATGGCCTTTCCTGATTTCTATATTTACATTATTGAATTTGGCAGACGCCCTTACCCAGAGAAACTTACATTTTTATCGCATGACACATCTGAGCACTTGAGGGTTAAGGGCCTTGCTCAAGGGCCAAACAATGGCAGTTTGGTGGTGCTGGAGTGTGAACCTGGGACAATGGGCAGGCTTGGGCAGGCTGCCACGGTGTACTGAGATAGGCAATAAATGCAGGGGATGCCAACTTTCGTAAAAAAAGAGTGAGAAGTCCATAGTGACGGTTGCACATGCGCTGTAGAGAGTCACAGTTTCACACAGTGAACAGGCTCTTCTTTATTAAAAAATACATACAGGACGAATAAAACTTAAGCAGCAGGCAATACAGCACCGGATAGATTTAAAAACAATCGCTTATTCAGAAGTCCTGCCGGTGTAAACAGTGTTACTTACTGTATATAATGTGTAAATTGTACTGCTCCAGGAATATGGGAATGATGTCTCAAAAATGTCAAACTAAAAATGTGTGTATTATCATTATTATTAATATTATTATTAGTCACAGAAATAACCAAAAACAACCTCTACCCATGCAGCCCTTTTTTTCTTTTATTAAGTCATATTTGAATAGCTGGATTTATATTTTGTGCTTGGTTGTGCTGAAAAAAAGGATATGTCAGTCTGTACAGGACAATCCTGAGCCCTATTTATGGCGGTCCATTTTGAGGGCTACAACCGCAAGTGTATTTCAGACCTGTGAGAAACATAGTGGGACCTGTCGGACTTTACATTCAGTAGGCCAACACCTTAACCACTAAGCTAACCGTATTTTTATCTCTTTCTACTTTCTACATATGCAATAATTTCCTTTGAACAGTTGATATTTAGCTGTGGCTGTATCTTGTGCTCTGTAAATCCTTCATAACGGCTCTAATCTGAGGCGCTGTTCGGGTATTAATTGTTGATTTCTGAGGCTGGTAACTCTAAATGAACTTCTCCTCTGCAGCAGAGGTAAAATTTGGTCTTGCTTTCCTGTGGTGGTCTTGATGAGAGACGGTTTGTTCCTTGGTGCTTGACGGATTTTGCAAATGCACTTGACAATACTGTTCTTGCAGGAACTATTCCAAAACAACTGACATCCATGTCTTAAATTTACAACTGACTGTTGTTGTTGTCACTTTATTACCTAATGCCATATTTAAGTTCATAGTTTTGAAAAAAAATTCAATATTGTTCTAGAATGTAGAAAATTAAATCCAAAATTGTGTCCAATTATAATAGTGTATCCATAGTGATATATACAAATGTATATATCACAGATTATCAGAACACTGAGGGAAAGTGTGCATTGTATTGTACCAAGCCAGTGCTGACTTACCTGCATCTTCTGAAGCATGTGTTCCTGGCGTGATGTGGACATCAATCTACAGGCACAGGTACACCACATAAATACCACTAGACATATTAAAACCAAAGCTTACATCTTAACCACATTAGAAAAATAGCTTAACCCGAGATATACCTTAAACCTGTCAGGCAGTGAGCGCAGTAGCTTGACTTTGATAGACAGCCCTATGAGAGTAGCCATGCTACAGTGAGGGATGGTTGGTGTAAACTCCACAGAGACCGTACTGTCCTGGTCATTCACCTGAAATTAAAAGTCACTTTTTTTCTTTTGGATTTTCTACAATGGAATAATGAGTTTCAGTGGAAATGTAATACATTGCTTTACACAATGATCCAAATAAACTTACTTTCACACGCACTTGCTCCACAACATTTAACTCCTCAAGGGACAGCGGGTGCTCGGGATCATTGATGGACCTAATGTGATGTGAGCATTAAGTTAAGGTTTAATATATGTGACTTAAACAATGAGATATAAAAAGTAGTGATGAGAATCACCAATGCCACCCCAATACGATATTATCACGAAACCTAGGTCCCGATTCGATTACAGTATCTATTGCAATTCTGTTAGTATCACAATTTTATATCTATGCTAAATAGTTTTTTTTTTTTTGTTAAAACTCTCAACTAAAGCAAATAATTCGTTCCTACCACACAGGATCCTGTGCTATCTGACAATATATGAGTAGTTTAGAGCACACCACCTTCAGGAATATAGAGAAACTGCAACAATGTATACACAGTTTAGGAAAAAAAAAATAGTATGATGCTTATTATGTTAAAAAAAATTTGGGTGAGTGCGTGTGATATACTCTGTGTGTATAAATATTTGGCTGAGAGACTTAGACCACTTTAACACTTTCAGTGGTAAAAATATGAACTAATCCCAGTATAAATATTCAGTTTAGCTTTTCTAATTAGTATCTACTATATCTATTATTTTATTTATATAGGTTTCTATATCACAGATCTAAGGATTTTAAAGTGTTAGTGTAGCTCAAACACAATTTAATCTAAACAATAAAGCCTCTATCAAACACTGTGCGTTACACCACAAGCAATCTGTTATATTCCAACTATTTAGAATGAGATTTGGGAGTCATATCTTTTTTTGACAAAAATATATTCGAATTAGACCAACAAACAACAACTAGGCAAATAATATAGAGGGGGGGGGGGGAACAGAGACAGTAATTTAACACTCCATCAGTCCACATAAAAACAGAGCATGGGTGTTTCAGTATTAAGCTTATTTAAACTATCTGTCTACATGACACATTTTTGAAAAGGATATCGAAAATTTCTCTGTCATCAATAGGATCAGTGACATCTTCGTCCTCTTCACTCGCAGTCAGAAGCCTTTCTCCAGATCTCTGAAAAATTAACGGGTTCGCGTTCTCTAGTCGGGTTCCTCCAGACATCCTCCTCTCTGCACTCCTGATAGCTGCTGTGCTAGTCTAGAAAGTTATACAAACGTATTTTTGGTCCAAACAATTTTAAATACATACATCAATGAATACCCAAACTGGCTAAACTATACGCCACACATATATATCTGACGTTCTGTAAGTAAACACAAATTAAACAAACCTGGCAGTTCCTGCTACAAAGCTCGCGAAGTAAACTTCCGGCTACAGGAAGTGTTTTTTTTTCTACATTAAAAGTCTCAAGCGCGTGGCGCAAAAGCAAGACATCACTGTGCTGAATTTACACTTATAAGAATTAAATAAACAATGATAAAATATATATATATAAAAACTTAAAAACTTTTAATAATAATTATAATTTTAAAAACGTTAAAACATTATATAGCATAACAAAACTGTTTGTTGTGATGATTTATCCAGTCAAAAGACGCAACGTTGCTCTTAACACTTAAACACTCTGACCGAAACATACCTGAATGTCTTAAATATTAGATGCAATGAAATTATATTAATATTAATTACATATTTATAAAGCTTAAATTATGATGGAACGTATTTATAAATGTAAAAAAAAAAAAAAAGTTTCATCCATCATCCTTCTAGGAACCTCTGTAGTCCAACTAGGGACTGTGGATGCCAATGGTGTCCATTTTATTTATTTATTCACTTAAAAAAAAAAAAAAGTTTTGCGACCGCCGGTCAACATTCACACACGTATTCACTCACTTTTGGAAACTTGTGAGCCGCCATTTAGCCTAATCTGCATGTCTTTGGACTGTTGGAGGAAACCTGAGTACCCGGAGGAAACCCATGTTCTCCTGTACCCCCAAGTACAGGAGAACATGCACCATGAGAATCAAACAAGGACCCTGGAGGTGTAGTGCTAACCACTGTGCGCCATTTATTGTTAGACTGTTTATAAACCTATTCCTTATTGTAATCTCACTCACTCATTCATGTTTATACTGCTTTATCCTGTATTTAGGGTCCCAGGAGACTTAGGGCACAAGGCAGGGTACACCCTGGACAGGATGCCAATCCATCGCAGGGCAAACACACATACACTCACTCACACACCACAGGCAATTTGGGAACGCCAGTTAGCTGAATCTGTATGTCTTTGGACTGTGGGATGAAACTGGAGTACCCGCAGGAAACCCACCAAGCACAGGGAGAACATGCAAACTCCATGCACACAGAGACGGGAACCAAGCCTGGCAAGAAATCAAACCCCCGACCCTGGAGGTGCAAGGCGACAGTGTTCTTATTATAATCTATAACAGTTTAGTAATTCTCTTTTCATCAAATTTCAAATATAAATGATACTAAATAATATCCTCTGTGTACAGTTGATAAAATAACATTTTAAGTAAGCATTATATTTTTACACACATACTCTTAATAAACAACAGCGCAGAAATTATTGTCAGCTTTAGAAAGCAACATTTACTCTAATTAATAATCTTAGTATATATTACCCTCCAAAAGTTTTGGAACTCCAATGCTAATTCGTGTGTTTTTGTTATACAGTGGATTAACTGGGTTTGAAATCAAAATGTGAATATAATATATCAGAATTTCAATTTGCTGACATTTACATATAGGATGTGTTTAACAAAAAAGGACAGTAGGCATCTTTAGTTTTAACCTACCAATTTTCCAAGTAATCAAAAGTATCGAGAGATGTACTTTAAAGGTATTTCTTGTTGCCCAGGTTTTCCCTGTTACAGTGATTGTTTAAACAGCTAATAGCTTTGAATGCCTTACTCTTGGTTTGGGGCTGTGGTTTAGAATGTAAAGATTGCATTTGTGGTTAAAAAGAATAAAGCACCTGGAAGAACAGAATGCTGTTTTGGGGACAAATCAAGCCATTATAAAGATGAGAAAAGATGGATAAGCAATCAGAACCATTGCAAAACCATTAAGCATAACCAATATAATAATTTATCCTGAGAAAGAACAAAATCACTGGTGTTCTAACAAACAGACATACAAATGATCATCCAAGACAACACCAGCATTGTAAGAAATAGGAGGAAATACCCCAAAACAACAGCCAGTGAGATTACTGATAACCACTAACCTTAACAGGGCAGGGGTAAATGTGTCACAATTAAGAATTTGAAGAACACTTTGAGAACAAAAATATAGAGCCCATATTTAAAAATGCATAAAGTTAGATTGAAACTTGCTAAGAAATGCATAGATGAGATAACCAAGGTTATTCTCTACCAAAGTGATGTTAATGCCAAAGTGATGAGAAAAAAGGGTTTGCTCATGATCCAAAAAATTACAATGTAACAGTTTGGTAATGATGCAGATATATGCAGACAAACTTTGATCTGGAAACAAAAGATGAACATCTGATCTCATATTCATACTTTGATTTTAACCTCAGATGCCTTCAGTGTTTAGCAAAAACCAAATAATTTGATTTCCTGTTCCTTTCATGAGTTCTGCCTATGTTTCGTAAGGGGTGTCATCAGGATGTGTTAAAATACTGGTTACAACTTTACTACTGTACCTATAGTAACTAATATTATAGTATATTATATTATTATATATTGTAAATATATTTTATATTATAAAATAATAAAAAATAATAAAGAATATATATATATATATATATATATATATATATATATACTATATATATTACTAGTCAAGGGAAAAAGCAAATACGAAAAGTCTCCTACATGTAGTTCTGAAGGACACCACCAATTCAGTAATCCTTCCCTCAGTCATTGAACCATGGCTATTAACAAACTGTTTTGTCACCCTAAAGTTTAAAGCCTCTCTTTATATCATGTACAAATGACTAAGCTTTTTTCACAATGTTTCTGACAGCAGCACAACACTGAGTACTTCATATCCTGATTAATTACACCAAATGGCCTGACGCAGAATGAGTATCTATTGTCCGGGTTGCATAATTTATGGACACTTGTCCAAACTAAGAAAGATTAATTGTCATTTATATACAACTCATTTCAATATAAAGGTAGCCAAGATGATTGATTATTAACATGAAACTACACTTGAGGGTGACTTGTCCAAAGACACAGTTAGTTATTGCACACAATGACTTGGGAAGGGTAGCTCACACCTTGACATTGTGCAGTGTGTTGTGCATTAATCTTATCACAAGTAGTGGGGGAAAGTGGCTGAAATTAGTCACTATTTAATTTATTGATCCACCCATGACTGTTTTTGAAAGACTTATACAAAATGTTCACTTTTATAGTCATATTGCTTCAAATATACACAATAATGTGCCCCAAAACTGATTTCAATTCATTAAAGGGGGAAATATTTAGATTTTTTTTTTTTCACAGAATAGTCAAACATTGAAGAGGTCTTCAAGGGTACTTTGATAATAAAGTGTTCTAGCTTCATATTAGCGATACTGCATAGAAATGTTTCAATCCCTCATCAAGATGTTCATAAAAGCTGAAGAATGTGTAAATTCTAATAATGATTTTTTTTTTTTTTAAAGCTACACTCAGGGGTTGCTCAAAGCCGTCTTGATCATTTATGTTCCTACCTTTACAAAAACCTTATGAAAAAAACTCTGAGGTGAAGTCCTATAAACCTTTCTGGGTTTTCCTAGGAAGACAAAAGTCTGGATGATGGATGTACGTTTTTCCCCTAAGAGTGTTAAGAGTGTAATAATAAGAATTTAATACATAATACCTTCATATGTGGTCATATCTGTTCAGATAGTATTTGATAGAGTGCATTTAATTACACTTATAAACTACATATACTGCAGAAATATGCAAGAAGAATAAGAATGAAAGAAGAATCTTTAAGAAGAATGTGAAGTTCCGTACTACAAGTTATTGTCCATGTGTCCATCTGTTACATTTCTGAAATCTCCTCATAGATTTTTTTTATGTACCTGATCCCTTGATACATTCTGGACAAATGACTGGTATTCTAGCAAGTAACAAGTCATTATTAACCTTATTAACATGCTGCCATTATTAAAAATACCAATACATTACTCAGAGCTGAATCAGGCATGCTTTTTCATTCTGTCATTGTTTGTCATGTGATTGAACTGAACTGAAGAAATTCAGGTGAGAACCACAGACCTGTGCAAAGGTGTGGCAGAAGTTCATCTGATCCTATCTCTTAGTCTGACTGATATCTCAGAGTTTAGATGGTGATTGGCATTTCTGTAAGTGTGCCACCCATATTGATGGAGGTGGTAAGATTGCTCTAAGTGGCGGAAAGGCCTTAATTCTGTTATGACTTATTGACATAAGGAACACTGATATGAGCCAAGTATACAGCATTTCTGACCTTGCTGGAGACTTTTTATATCCTAGTTTGATTAACTACTCTTCTGTTGTTATGGGTTCTCCACCCTGTTTCTCTGATCCCTTAAATAGAGAAATCACAGTGCTGACGGGAATATCACTGGCAGGTAAGTCACATATACTTTTAATTAGAAAAGGATAAGTTTCAGCACTTGATATTGATAGTGATAAATGAAAAATATTTATCAATGAGGTTTATTGGTGGTAATAATCAGGACTTTACATTACATACTGCATACACATTTTTAAATGAAAATACTTGTACTAGATTTTTTTTTTTTTACAAAAGCATCAGATCTAAATTTTTATATCTGTTTTCAATAATTATGTAATTATACATAATTATGTAACAGTAATTCTGTTTAAAAAATTTGATTCATAGTCTAATTTTAGATAGATTAAACTCGAAGAAGTCTAAAATACACAACTTTTAATATGAACGGATATAGAAAGATAGAAAATAATATTAAAAATGCGAAAGTAAAAGCAAATGGTTAATTTTAAATATATATATTTTTAAAGCTATTACACTTCTCTGACCTAGATTTTCAAAAAGGGCATTTTCTCCCTGTCACTGTCATGATAATTACAAAAAAAGAACCTCAACTGAACTGAAACTGTGTTACTAACCTAATTAGTATGTCATCTGATACAGGCCATCTGATGGTCCAAACATCAAAGAAAATTTAACAGAATGGCAAAATCTTGGATGGTCCTCAGCTTGTTCTTCACAGCAGCTTTTATATCTTATGTGTCAGGTTAGTTTTTACCGTTGAACCCTGAGTGTGTATTATTTGTGTTCTTTCATTTACTTTTTTGCATTTCCCATTCTTTCATGTGTCATTCTTTGTTGATTTTGTGTAAACACTTGTTCTCTGTGTACTCCACTTCTTAAAAATTATATAAAAACTGACATTATCTTTACATATTTTTATGGAATGTTAAGCTAACCCTGAATATAGATTTTTAAAATATTTTTTGTATTACATTTGAAATAAATAAAAAATTATTTAAACTGCAGTTGAAGGTGTCTCTTTGCTAAATGTCTGTGCTGTTCAGGTTTGGTGGTCGTCACTTCATGTAATGGATGCCATAAGCATGCCATCTGTGCACCTGTCCTGAAAGAATCTCCACCTCCAGCTGATTACATTCCAGCCACATTCACGTGCTCCTGCACTGAGGGTTTCTCTGGCAATGGCATCACTTGCTATAACATCTCGGTATGTAGCAAGCCTGGGGCCACCTGCTGCACAGATGGGTATCGTTGGTCTGAACATGACTGTGTTGACATTGATGAGTGTTCTGGTGAAAAGAGTCCCTGCACTGCTCCACTACAGTGCAAAAATACACCTGGGTCTTTTGCCTGTCTGACCCCTGCTGCTTACACTAAAGACACAATAGGAAATGTTGAGCTAGCCGCTAACCAGCTGAGTTGTGGAGGTGAGGTGTGCAGTTCAGGCCAGGACTGCATCAATATAAATGGAGCTCTCCGCTGTGCTGATCCCTGCCAGTACTACACCATTCTGGATGATCCATGGCGCTCCACTGACGTAACAGCAACTGGTACTTTGCACTGCGATGTGGGCCTCAACTGGGAAGGGTGGTACAGGATGTACCTAGGCAATGCCAGTGTGCAAATGCCTGAAAGGTGCATCCAACCCAACACTTGTGGCACAAATTCCCCAATCTGGCTCAAATCTCCCCCTCCGTCACAATCAGAAGGCGTGGTGCAGGCTACTGTGTGTGGAAGCTGGCTAGCAGGTTGCTGTAATTTTGAGTTCTCTATCGGTGTCAAAGCCTGCCCGGGAAATTACTATGTCTACAAGTTTGTCTCACCACCCCTGTGCTTTCTTGCATATGCAGCAGGTGAGTTACTCAGTCTAAAAACTCAATAAGGTTTAACATTGAGTAAGAGTTGTGTACTACTTAACTATGCATACATTTTTTATTTTCTTGTGTGTATTATATAAGATATAATATTTATATATCGTAACCTCTTATCAGATGCGAACTCAGAAGTGTGTGACACCTGCAGTATAGGAGAGTCCTGTGTCAGTGCAGACAAAGTCACCTGGACGTGCAAGACTCAAGGTGACATCTTATCATCTGTGTAAATCTGAATAACTATTTCATGAATACTAACAAGCAATTATTAAATTATAAATCCAAGGACACTTTTACTCTAATGTTTCCCGGTGAATGGAAGCTAGTGCAAAACTAAATTCTTATAAATGTTTATGATGCAAATATCCATAAGTGCTGTAATCCAGCCAATTTTAGAAAAACTATTTATTTATGTATTCATTTTTAAATGAAAACTGCTGCTTACATCCAGGCACACCATCTCTTCTACAGCCTGCTACAACACTTACACAAAGCATACTGTTCAGCCCTAAATACCGAACACTACCTGACTATATTATAGATTTTTAGGCTATCTTATATAATGGCTTTTGTTAGCGGATACATATTCCATGGGTTTAAAGTTGTTCATATTCTGGTCGTAAGGATCTGACAACATTATGAAGAGTTCATTTCTACCAGTCTCTAAATACATCAGTACATATAACATCTCATCTGCAGATCCAGACCCAGTGCGTCTTGTTGGCGGCAGTAACAGATGTGAGGGCAGAGTGGAGCTGTACCATGATGGCCAGTGGGGCACAGTGTGTGATGATGGCTGGAACATGAACAATGCTGAAGTGGTTTGTAGACAAGTAGGTTGTGGAAGGGCCATTTCCGCACCCATGAATGCATTCTTCGGGCCCGGCACTGGTCCCATCTGGCTGGATAATACAGATTGCACAGGCAGCGAGGCCTTCCTGGTAGACTGCAGTCACGATAGCTTTGGGAATCTCAACTGTGTCCACCAGGAGGATGCTGGAGTGATCTGTGAAGGTTTGAAGTTTTGTTTGTATGTGATTTTTGCAATCAATAATTTTATTCTGTTGTACGAGCCAATTAATATTACATGTCTCAGTAATAAAGTCACACACTCAGTTTATAGTTTTCAAGTTAATGTAAATAATGTAAAATATTTAATAATGTAAATATTACATGCATTATTGTATTTAAGGAAAAGTACATATCTCTCTTAGATTCATCCCCTAAGCTGATATGTAACAGGACAGCAATGTCCGTTGGGGTTCCAGCCAACTTCAGAGTCTCCAGAGCTCTCGACCCTTTATCGGGTCATCTGGCAGTCCCAAGCTGCTCAGCTGGGCATGAGGTCAATGGCACTGTATGGTATGAGGTGCAAAGCCAGGCAGGCATGTGTGGAAATGTGCTGAGGGTAAGAACATGTTTGTCAGTGTATGACAGGACAGGTAACTCTCCTTAAAAGTCTCAAAATATAAAAAGCAGGATAACTGATAATTGAATATATCACAGTAAAATAAGTGGTAATTAGAACTCCTTCTTAAAATATACATTTCATATTTCATTTTATTGTATGTAGTAACTCATGTCAAATTAACAAGTTTAATAATATATTATTAGGTATTATTGTTGTAGTTACAATACTACACATAAACTTGGTGAAAATGTAGGTGCACTGGATGTAATGAATATATATTAACTAAAAGAGAAATGCCAGGTAAATGGCAGTAATTACTGCTGAGAAGTAACATGATAGTGGTAATTCATACCAAAATTTGTCACCACTAAATATAGTAGGCTACTTAAGGATAGGTAACAAATGTATTTTAATACATGAAATGATATATCATTCATCTAAAATAACATGGCATTTTTAAATTTTACTTTGTATTAGCAGTGTAATACAATCCAGATGGTTTGTTTATTTATTCATTTATTTAATTATTTACTCTTAAATACAAACCTTAACATTACGCCCTTGGAAACACTACAAGAGTTAGAAGAGCCAGCACTGACTGCATTGTATGATTTAGTCAGTTCTATAAATTCAGCTACACTGCTTAATTTCATAATGGATCTAGATCAATATAAATGTGCACATCTTGATTTAAAAAAAAATCTTGTTCATGAAGTTACAGCTTCACGTGTTTTGTAAGTTTCAGATTTTACTATATATATATATATATAATCCATTCCTTCTGAATCATTTATTCATCCTTACTTTTATCCATGTGCACCAAGTATTCTTTTGTAATAAGCAAATACTCACCCATTGAGTAATTATTGCACTACCATACCTACAGCTTCTGCTGATAGTACTTACATTCCTAGCTTGTATTGTATAGCTTGTCAGTATTCCTATGTGGAACTTTACATAAAGATATAATTGCAAAAGTCAAAAAAGGCAGTGGTCAAGACACAATATCCATCAAGTATCAGGCGTGTTTAATATGCAAATCTAATAAACATAGGAAGGTTCAAACCTAGGGAAACACAAGAACACATGGCTCACAGACAGAGCATAGCATATCAAGACTTGGTAATGATATTATTTCTATTAATAATTTATATAGTGTACAATCAAGTTGCAATGGTATGTATCAGTCATTGCGTATATTATATTTACCACTGAATAGTAGGTAGTTATCAGACTTGGTATATGATTTTCATTTTGTGGAGGAATGTTGTACATGTAGAACACTAAACAGGTAACACACAATTTCTTTTTATGACACAGATAAACAATACCCAGGCAATCTACTCCAACATTTTATACCTCTACCCTGTAAATATCTCTACATTCGTACTACCCACGGCATTCCCCTTCTCCTGCATATACCCCCTGGACTCTGTTACGAGCTTGGATCTGGAACTGAAACCCTTCTTTCCGTATGGACACTTCACACCGTCATACAGTTCTTTCCACTTCTTTCATTTAAACCTACACTCTAAAAATGTGGTATATAGCAATTTAACATGTTACGCAATTTTAAGAGTTAAAGGAAAGATTTATGTTCTGCTGTGACAGGACGCAGGTCTTAGGTCTGGTTGGTTTTGGCCCTGGTGCCCACGCCTCCATGTTACTGTTCCATGATGCCAACTTCACATCATCATACACACCGGGGCCTGTTACACTACCGGTCGGGACTCCACTCTATGTGGGTTTGAATGTGCAGGATGTGGAAGCTCCTCGCTTCAATGTGGTCGTGGAGGACTGTTATATTACAGACACAGCAGATGCTAACAGCACTGAGAGATATTATCTTATTCAAAACCGGTAAGTTTTTTGACCTTACACAGGGTATTTCTATATATATATATAAAGAAAAATGTCAAATGTGTAGAAATGTCATAATTAATATTTGAGTGTGCTTTTTTGATACATTCTATCCCAGCTGTGCCACTAACCCACAGGAAGTGACAGTGAATGAGAATGGCGTGTCTCAGACTGCACGCTTCACTGTTCTGCTCTTCCTGTATGACGGCAACTATGACGAGATGTTTCTGCAATGCCACTTCACCCTGTGTGACACTACAACCGACTCTTGCTCTGCGGTACATTTAAACTCTACAATAATTATTAAATGTTTTATTTGAGCAACTTTTAAAAAAATAAAATGAATAATAATAATAATAATATGCATACTTTCTATACTGGCTGTTCTCGTGGGTGATACAATAGGTAGATACTCACACTTTCCTCAGAAAATTGTGATTTTAAATCCTGATGATGCCACAACCACCCGTACTCTGTACTTCCAGTTAATCACAGCAACGCTAGCCAATCATGGACATTTGTGAATTCATGTTTGTAAAATAGATGTGTTACGCTACACTGTGATGTCGTATGAGCGGCACGAGTTCTAAAACAATCTCTCGGCACATAGATACACAAGAGGCACGTGCGATCCCTCAGCTTTCTCGGCTGATGATTTAGCAATACAGTTACCTTGTTTGTTAGCAACATTAGCTTAGTAGCTCCGGGGCAGAACTAAAGTTAAAACATTTACACATTAAGTAGAACAAATGTAAATAGAAAAGATGCTAGTATTTACTTTTAAAACCCTTAATATCCATATTGGCAACACAGCATAGGTAAATGGTGATTAAAAACTATATATGTGCTTATATGGGAGGCTTGCTGGGGTGTGTTAACGGGGAGGCTTCAGACATTAAACTGTCCATTTGGGTTTTCGGATATGTCTGGTAGAATTTAAGTTATCATTACTTTTACAACATATAAATTCCAGAATATGAAATGATGTCACAAAAATGTAAAACTTTCACCATGAGCATATTAATATTATAATTATTTGGTTATAAAAACAACCGAAAACAACCATAAAAACATGATCATTTATATCTGCGCTATTTCTTTGCCTATGTGCCTATTACCCATTTTTAAATGTTTTCGCTCAGTCATGTTTGTATAAAATGAACTAAAATTCAGTTCTTCATGATGACTAGGTTGTGCTGAAAAAAAGGATAACACTCTCCTATACTATAATATACTGCACAATCCTGAGCCCTATATATGTTTATGAAAAAACAGCGAAACAAAAAATGATGAAAATTCTCTGAGTTTTAAGGGCTACACACTAATGAAGAGAGTTTTTTCCTCCCAAAAGCTGACTTTGTGTCCTGTGTCTCCTCAGAGGTGTCAGTCCCGAACCACTCGCTCTATCTCCAACCACAAGTCTATCACCATTGGGCCAATTAGCTGTAAGTCAACCAAAATTACACTTTAATTCTCAGGTTTATTTGGTTTGAAAAGGCTGATTTATATACAGGATGTAATCAGTATGTTATTTTGGGAATGTGTATTTTGTATTCCACATGTCAAGCTGTAGTATAGTTTCATTTTGTTACCTTTTTCCTTATAGGGACCAAAGGAGGACAGTAATCCTTCCTACACTGGACATCCTGTTCATGTTAAATGCTCATGATTTTAAGAATCCTGCTGAAAATTTAAGAACCCGCAGGACAAAGAACCTAAGAAGATAATCTTCGGTGCTTTGGCACAAAAGTCCAAAAAGTATTTAATATTCAAACTAATTAATTGCCCTCATAGATTAGCCTTTTCATATTAGAACATTAAAAAAAAATGAACAGAACAGTGTGATTCTCTTAACAAAAAAAGGTATAAATATGGGTTAAGGCTGGAGGGAATTTCTTAGTTAATGTTAATTTTTGTGTTTCATTTAATACTTTATAATACAATAAATTATACATTATAATTAAGCATGGTTTGTGTTTCTTAGCAACAGATCCTGAAAAATACTTTAAAGTCACAGAAATGAAATGTGACATCTTGGTTAAAAAACAGTCTCCTTAAATGTGCTGCTCTCTTGCTTCTTACCAGTCAGCTCTCAATGTGGGTGGTGTTTACAGACAGAGTGGTGTAAAAACCCACGACTTCAAACAGAGCACACTCAGAGTGCATTTATATAGCGGTTACGTGGCTCCATAAAACAGTCCAAATAATTTCTTTTTTGAAAGAGAGATTTCAGAAAGACATCCTATCTCCCATGCACTGTATTTAAAACATATATTGATAAATTAGAGACCATCCTGACAGTCTGACAGGATGTCTCTTATATTATGAGCTGAAATCCTATAACTATGCAGTCTCAATACATTCAGAGCTGTTTAAGGCATTTTGAATGATTATGAGTTCTAGTTTGCTGAATGAATATTTTACACTTTTTCTGAACCGTTTACTGTAAGCTTTTATTTTTGATCGGGTGCTAGACGGCTCCTTTTTTAAAACAGTGCTTTCCACTGGAGAGTGTGGCTAAACTCAGCAATTTAACCTTGATTTTGTCGCTGTTTCCGCTGCCAAGTACACATTGCCAAGTACAAGTACCATGCTAAAAACAATTACCATTAATGTGTCAGGCAGGCCATGGTGTAGGGGTGGAGCTAAAAGTATTGCAGATTCATTTAATGCAATAAAATTCCATTCTAAATGAAACTTTTTCAAATTATGAACTGAATTATTATTGCTATGATATTATCTATGAGAAAAATGGTCCGTTGAATGGTTTAGTATTGGGATGTAATTGTTTAATTATAAATTATAGAGAGTCTAGCTGTTTCAAGCTGAAAGGAGTATAAGTATTATGATGGATCCAGATCCTGTACTGGAAAGACTGGGCAAAAAGCATGTATACATGCACATACTCAGATATCCAATTGCCTGCAGTGTAAAACAGCCTTAGAGTAGACAAGCAACTTACCAGCATTTTAGCCAGCTGGAGGAAACTATGAGTAAACACTGTCAGGGCATGATACTACTGTCTGTGAAGCTACTGCTCTGCTCATCTTGAAACTTCCTCAATTTTAAAACGACTTTTAAAATCGGTTATTCGAATATCTCTCATGTTCTCCTCACACCTGGTGGGTTTCATCCAGGTACTCCAGTTTCCTCTCACAGTCCAAAGACATGCAATGTGGGCTGCTTGGTATTTTCCAAATTGGGTGTGTGAGTGTGTGTTTGGGCAATGAGATGGGCTGGCTCCACATTCATTGTGTTCCATCTTGTGCCTAAGTTCCTTGGGATAGGCTTCAGGCCCAATGCAACCCTACCTAGGATAAGCGGTATAGATAATGAATGGATAGATTTTTTTAAATGATGTGAACATGTGAACAGTTGCCACTAGATGGAGACAAAAACAGCAAACAGAGCAGGTCAGCATCTGTTCTGTAATTAAGCATTTTTCTGCATTAAGATTATCTTGTTATTATTTTTTAAGCATAGCTGTGAATAAATAACTTATATCAAATACTTTTTTTTTTTTAGCATTTTAGTATTCCTAGGTTTAGGGGATTAATATAGATACCTGAACTCCCTTTAAATCTTACATGGAATTTTGACACATATAAAAGGCCCATTTAAATGTATTTGAGAAGATGATGTCACTCATTCCTAAATAATGACACTAGTTCAGATTATTCCCAAAGAATACAAGTAAACTTCTGGTGATGTGGCTAAAAAAACACATGCTCATAAAACTGGTGTAAAAAAATATAAAAAATAACCTGTAAAACACATTTGTGCAGTCATGAAAAGGTTAAGGAAAGACTATAATGGCACCGAGGAGAGAGGGTGCTCAGGGGGGACGTGCTGTGCAACACAAAATGAAACAGGCAGTTTGCTTATTGCTGAAGAGCACATCAAGCACTTATTTCATGACACCACTAATTGTTGGTGCGGGTTCGAGCCAGCACCACCACTGTGTAATTATAGAAAAAGAAAGAAAGAACAAGCGAGGAAGAAAGAGACAACTTTTTTAGACAGATGCACAAACACTCAAGCTTACTTTCACATGTGCCAAATCTACAGTCATGTGGTGTTGGTCAGCGGCTCACTGGGGTTGTTTTTAGGGTCATTTTAGGGCTTAGAAATAACACTGATATAGAACATGACACTAGCATAAACTATGGTCGAAATTACAGAAGTGTGAAGATAGAAGCTCAGAAAAAAAAACATTTAGACATGACTCACTTGACTATACACCTAATCTGGGTGTCTGAGCACTTCACAAAAAACAGACAAATATCTTGGCATATCACGGTCTATATTTGCCAACATGAAGAAATTCTCACCCGCTTGTCATGTTCCCCCTCTCTACACCCGCAACTGATTTCTACAACTACTTTGCACTTGCTTCTGCTCAATTAGTGAAAAAAAAAAACATGTATTCCTGCACTGCATCAGCAGTGTAGTCTTCTTTCTATATTACAATTCCTTTTCTTTGATTCTTGGGAATAAATGTATTTCTTTTTTTTTTTAATGGCTGCGACAATTTACGGCAATAGAAATGCAGTTCTTACATTCACACAGGTGCAAACTTTTAAGGTAGAAAATGTCTGGCACCGCAGAGCTTCCTTCAAGAGCATACTTGGAGAAAATGTACCTGTACACAACTGTACCTTAAAGGTAGAGTTTGTAATTGTTTAACATGTTTGTACACTTGTAATAATCATATGCTTATGAAGAAACATAAAAGCATTGTGATTCACTGTATGTATGAACGTAATTAATTTCCCTGTTCAGGCTTTTGCTTATCTTTCCAAGATAGAGATTAGGAACAATTCTTCTCTGCTCTGCCTTTTTGCTTTATAAGGCATACAAACTCATAGAGCATGCAAAGTGGATGGCGTTGGCTGGGGAAAGTGCAGACTTGTCACTGTTTCCATTGCAACTCGCAATTTACCTCACCGGCAACAGAGCACTTTAAAAATGACTAATTGTTCCTTTAAAGACCACGCTTTTGGAAAAAAAAGGTTAAGTCTAGAACCTTAAACCTTTTTTGGCTTTTCAATTTGGCATAACCCTTTAAAGTTTGTCTTAAAACCATACATCAGAAGATTTCTCAAACCTTTAAGAAGCAAAGAACCTATCACTTTAAGAGAACTTGCAGTGGCATTGATGGCATTATTTTCTCATAATTTTATAGAATTTATAAACCACCTATTTTCAAAAAGGTTAAAAACAAATTTCTTTAAACATCTTGCCTCTACAGAAGTGGCACGTGGCACCTTGCACATCCACTATGTTTATGAACTCCACCTTCTATACATGCATATATCCCAGTGTGTACTGTACTGGCAGGAGTTCTCAATATTTTTGTGCTTAGGATTTCCTTTTTTCCACATATTTCATATTTTTGTCAATTTCTACCACCCAGCCAGATCTCTCCATCATAGGACAGCTAACAAATCGGGAAGGTGAAAGATAACACATGCTTCCTCCAACACACATGAAGCCAATCACATCTGTTGAACATTCTGTATCACGTGGCAGTGTAACACTCGGAGGAAACTACTTGCATCTGCCTTCTTTCACATACTGTACATGAGCGTACAGATGCCCACAATGGGCTATAGTCTCTGTGACTGGAAGAGGAAAGAGAGAGTATGCTGCGCAGGGATAGCTGTGGATTTCCTGGCATTTCAACTTGTAATCACTTGACAATAGCGGAAATGCTTATGAAAATATTGAAGGACAAAGTTTATTCAATAAGCATTATTTAAATGCTAATTGTCATGTTATTAGAATACCTCCATAGTTCATTTTTTCCCAAAAATTTCCCCAAACAGATAGGGGGTTTAGATTAAATCAACCATTGTTAGTAAATAAGTAAATGACATAATAAATAAGTAAATAAATAAACAAACAAACAAATAAATAAATGCGTTACAGATTCCTGGCACCCTACTTTAAATAATACTGTGTTAAAGTAATCTAAACCTAAATCTGAGTTATCACCATTATAGCTACTTTGGAATTCCATTTTCAATAATAATCCGACAATTTGCCTTTAATGTTCAAGCTTTAAAACCCCTTTTCTTCACTCTGTGTTTCCACTGTGTTTAGTAGTGTTTTGTGTACTGCTATGGTAACTGCATTGTTTAATTAGAATTTTGATGTGGTCGGTTTATGATATTCTTTCCCTAAATTATGTGTGTAGTACTGATTATTGTAAAGCACGGTTGTGCTTTTGAAGCGAAATAATAAACACAGCTAACAGCTAATTGTGTTTTAGATTTACTGTGTATCAGACAGGTGCTGCCTGAGCCGACTGTTTAGCACCAGACATGCTAGTAATTTTGGTGAACAAACCGTCTGGGGGAAAAAATGGGGCTCGATAAAAAAAAATAAAAATGTACTAATACTCTGAAAAGTCTAAATATTCAGAAGGTCCATTCTATCATACATGAGTTTAAAAGTTACTTTCCAAAGTCAGATACACTAGTAAGGTCTTCTAAAGGTGCAAGAGACATGCCCATAAATATCACTTCAGTGACATTACAAGTGTTTGGACCCTAAAAATAACATTTATTTTAATTAATCTCTGAAATCATATATAATAATTGCAAAGACAAAGCAAAATATATTTTTTTTAAAGCATGAGCTGGGAAAATAGATGGAAAGGGAAGGAGGGAACAAGAATAGAGGGAGGGAGTGAGAAAGCTAGAGGGAGAGAAAACCAGATCCCCAAACCCTCACACAGCCTCTGTTCTTCTCAGTCAGACTCGCTGTGAAAAAGCTCTGGTGCTTCCTCACAGGAGCCGCTTCCAACAGGTGAGTAGATCTCATCTCTTCCTTCTCCCCCTTCATCTGTCTTTCTCATCCTCATTTGCTATTCTTCTTATTTCTCTCACACATTTTTACCACCTCATGCACTTGTCACACACTGGTGTTGTCATTTCCTAGCTCTCAGTTAGTTGGCACTTGTTGGCATACATAATTAAATCCAAATGTGCCACTGGGTTAAAAATGCGTCAACCTGTGGCACACCAGCTGCAGTCCTGATATTGGCAATGATGAACATTAAGCTGTGTCTCACACTGACTCAAATAGCTCATTTTTGAAATAGCAAAGGGATTCCACTTTTACTACTGTTTGTCTTTTTCTCCATCTGCTCCATCTGCTCCCACTGCTCTCTCTCTCTCTCTCTCTCTCTCTCTCTCTCTCTCTCTCTCTCTCGCTGATCTCTGTTTGATTTCATTGTTGTTTTGCCACAGCTCTAATGCTGTAGTCTGATTCTCACCCTTGGGAGTTTTTCTGAAAGAGTAGAGAAATATTTGGATTGCTAATTATAAGTCAGTCACTGGAAAATGCACTGTGAGTGTTTTATGGTTTTGTGGGAGTGTGCAGTAGATCTGGACTGCCATCATAACATCCACGAGCACTGAACTCTGTGTATAAAAGAAATTCTAAGTCTTCTATCACACCTCTTCATCTTTACCTGCAGAGATCTTCTGTAGTTGCTCCTGGCGAGGTAAAGATGAAGGAACACTTGCATGGAAAGGTTTCCAAAAATGAAAAAAAATAATTTAAGTTGCAATGAAAATGAAATAATGCATCCAAATGAAAGCCTTAACTTTAGACTTTTACTAACCCATATCTTTATACCCAAATCCCAAACCTAACCTAACATTAAACATAAGCCCAACCCTAAACCCTAACCTAAAATGATTACTTAAGAGTGATGTCTACTCGCTAAAGGGTGGGGGGGGGGGGTATACACCGGCTCAGCTGATTAAAGCGTGTAAGCAATTTTGTTTTCATTCATTCATGAATGAGTGCATTTTGTTTTATTAACCTCCAATTATGCTTTCTGGATTTCAGATGGAGACCTTGTTGACATTAGCCTTTGCACTATGCGTTCTCTTGCCGCTTGGTCATGGAGTACCACCAGGGTTCCAGGTGCGTCTGGTAGGCGGGTCAGGAGCTCACGAAGGCCGCGTGGAGGTATTTTATAACGGTGCATGGGGCTCGGTGTGCGACGACGAGGTGGATATCAACCTGGCTAATGTGGTCTGCCGAGAACTCGGTTATAGACAAGGTTTAACGTGGGCACACAGTGCCAAATTTGGACAGGGTCAAGGTAAGACCGGCTACATTGGCCATTAGTTCAATGTAACTTGATTTAAGTTTAGGCAATATAGCCTCTTTTATATCCTAGCATTAAACATTTAGTAATTAATGTGTTAGGTGAATATAAAGACACCACACCACATAAACACACCACACCACACAAACACACCACAATGACTCATTTAAAATGAGAACATGACTTGCTGTTTTATTTGATTAGCTGCCTCACAATGCAGCCCTGCTTTTGACTATAGTTCAAGTCATATGCTTTTCCCATAGTTTTTCCTAAATGTTATCATTTTTATATAAAATTTGGAGAAAAAAAATGCTGCCCTTTGAATTTAAATTAATTGAATGCTTTACTTTTAAATGTAATTAAATGCTTAAATATTTAAGCAAATACTTAGGAGCATTTGACTGGATAATTATGGCAGTGATTCATGCCTCTCAGGTGGCAACAAATCATTTAAAATTAACTGAAGCAGTGAGTAGCTTCTCATTTCTTAAATAATAATGTAAAAAACAAAACAAAAAAGTTTATGTGTTTCAGAAAGATCAAAGTTTTGAATTCCAAAAAGCAAAGAAAGCAGCTAAAGAGTTTGCCGGAAGTGCAGGAATTGGTATATCATAGTACCAGTTTTACCAAAAGTTTGGATTTATTTTTCTACATTCCAGAACAATACTGGAATTTTTCAAAATTATGAAACAACACATATGGCATTAGATAATAAAGTGACAACAACAACATTCAGTTGCTGTTTTAAGACATGAAGGTCAGCGGTTCTGGAATAGTTCTTGTAAGAACAGTATTGTGTCAAGTGCATTTGCAAAACCCATCAAGCACCATGATGAAATTGTCTCCTGAAGACCTTCCCAGGAAAGCAAGACCAAAACCTCTGCTGCAGCGGAGAAGTTCATTTAGAGTTACCACCCTCAAAAATCACCAATTTAAAAACAGTCCCTCAGATTAGAGCAATTCTGAAGGCTTTACGGAGCAGATACATACGGAGCAGATACATCTCAATATCAACTGTTCAAAGGAGATTATAGTATATTTTGGACGCCTTCAGCATTGCTTTACAGTGTAGAAAGAAATAAAACCAGGAAAGACTATGCAATTGTCCAAACTGGTGGTGGTGATGTGTGACATTACAAGCACAGGTGAAGTGAGTAACATTGATTCTCTCCTCATATTTATATCTGTCACGGTTGAGATTTATTAGGCAGCAAGTGAGCAGTCAGTTCTCAAGTTAATGTGCTAGAAATAGGGAAATGTGCAAGCATAGGTATGTGAGAGACTTTAACAAAGGCTACATTGTGATGGCTAGCAAGCTGGATTAGGGCATCTCCAAAACGGCAGGTTTTCTGGGGTGTTCCTGGTATACCTTGCTTATGACCTACCAAAAGTAGCCCATGAAATGACAACTGAACTGGTGAACTGGTGGCAGAATCATGTGCATTCCAAGGCTCATTAATCCACTTGGGAAGCAATGGCTAGCCTGTTTGGGCAACTCCCAAAATAGAGCTACTGTAGCACAATTTGCTACAGGAACAAACTTATTATTAACAAACTTATTTATATCTGTAATAGGAAGGTGTTAGAATCCACAGTGCATGACAGCTTGCTGTGTTTGGAGCTGCATAGCCACAGACTGGAAAGTGGCTACAATGGGAATTTGAATGTCAGAACTGGACCATGGGGCAGTGGAAGAAGGTGGCCTGGCTTAATGGATCATGTCTTCTTTTACGTCATGTGGATGGTTGGGTGCATGTGCCTCACATATCTAGTCAATAGACGACTCTGGGATGCACTATGGGAAGAAGGCATGCCGGCAAAGATAGTGTGACGCTCTGCTGCAATCCTTGGTCCTGGCATTTACGTGGCCATGGGAATGGTTAGAGGAACATGACAAAGAGTTGACCTGGCCTCCAAATTCCCCAGATCTCAATCTGATTGAGCATCTGTGGGATTTGCTGGACTAACAAGTCTGATTCTGAACTGCCCCACCATGCTACTTATAGGACTTAAAGATCTGCTGCTACTAATGTCTTGGTGCTAGTCCATGTCTTGTCGATGTGGAGTCTTCATGATTCAGAGGTGTATAGTACTGTGAAATTCTTGAGCCACCTCTCATTTGTTCATATTTAGCTTGTGTGTGTGTTCATATGTGCATCCAATATGTTTTTTTTTTTTTTTTTTACTTTTCCTTTCCTTACATTAAAACAATATGAACTTGTTTTTCTTGTGTGTTTATTTACATTCAAGGTCCAATTTGGTTGGACAATGTGGCGTGCAAAGGCACAGAGTCGTCACTTGCTGACTGTCGCTCTAACGGCTGGGGTGTAAATGACTGCAGCCATGCTGAGGACCTGGGGGTTGTGTGTAGCCAAGACGGCCCACGTCAGGGCCATGTACCCCGCTACAGTGAATCCACACAGCCTTCGGTCCCTGAACCTCGCTCACCGGAGAGCACATCTAGCAGACGAGGGCATGAGATTGCCTTGAACAGAAACCCAGCCCGTGGTTCCCCAGCCTCACCACAACTGCAAGGCCATCAGATCCAATTGCGCAGGAATGGCTACGAACAAGCAGCCTCACGAAGGCAAGAAAACTCTGTGCCACAAGGCCATGAGCTGCCCAATTACCTACGCAGTGGGGCATCATACAGACGCAATCAGGACAGTCAAACAAGACCGGCGGCCCAGTCCTCTGGCGCTGGGAGAGCTGGAAATCTACAGTCAGGTCCATTGACCAGGTCTGAACAGTCAGATCCCTATGCAGAATATGACAACAGAATGAACACTGATTTTACAAACACAGTGGAACAGGTATGACAAACTCTGTATTTAACCGCACTGATCCTTTTATAACAGTTATTTTTTTTAACTTTTGATTTGTTTGGTAGTTTATTCACAAAGATGTAACAGTTTCTGTACTTGATACAATTAATACTATGAACAATTTTCCTTTATTCCTATGGGTATAACTCCTAGCACATTAGAATATACAGTAATGCAACATCAAAAAACCCAATTTTGGGGTCATCATGGCCCAAACACATGGTCTCTTAACATTTGACTGATTTAGTTTGTTTGTATATCATATTTTTGTCTTACTACACAGTCTAGTGGCAAAGTTATCTGTAAGAAATCCTTCAATTGATTTTTAATTACTGTTTACAATCTACTTTCACCATCTGTCAGGTCTTGGCATGCAAAATAATTATTTAACTAGAAGCTCTGACGTTTTTCATTGTGATTAGAATTCTGTTGAACCCAAACATTTATTGTGTTTGCTTTCTCATTGGTTCAAATCTTTTCCGGCACACTGAAGATGAAAGCTGCAATGTGTTTTGAGAACACAATGTCAGGATGTAATCTGCATTCCTCTTTCCGCAGAATGTAGGAAGAGGCAGTTTGGAAGAGGTTCGACTCCGCCCGGTTCTGCCTGGCACTCGGGGTGCTGCAATGGTAACGGAAGGGGTGCTTGAAGTGAAGCATGCTGGGAGATGGAGACACGTGTGTAACCTTGGCTGGAATCTGAGCAGCAGCAGGGTGGTGTGTGGGATGCTGGGATATCCCAAAGCAGAGCAGCACGATGAGCGCTTGTACAGGTAAGTTGAGTGCCCACCTCCTTTTTTTCATATTTATTTCTCTTTTGTAGGACGAGTAACATGTTTCTTCATATATATAGTTATCATACACCAAATTTCTAATAATTTTAGTACAACCACTGGATTAGTTAGATATTAAGTTAGATAAGTAAGATACTAAGATCTTACATCCATCCATTAGATCCATATATCTTGGAAGGCTTTCCACTAGGTTTTGGAGAACGGTTGTGGGGATTTTCCCCATCTACCACAGTGGGGTTGAAATTCAGGTTGAAATTTGTGTAACTCATTCAAATTCTTTTAGTCTGAACATCTCTTCATAGACTTCACTTTGTGCAAATGAGCATTGTCATGCTGGGAAGGTTTGGGCCTCTTAGTTCCAGTGGAGATAAATCTGAATGTGGCAGTAATCCTGTATACAACTGTGTGCTTCTGGTCAAATTCCTGCAAACTTTTCCCCAAACATTTACCCAACTCTGTGCATAAACACAATGTGCCTCTTTTCCATCTTTATCGAGTGAAGTGCATCGGTCACCTAAATATGTTTTCTTTGCATATATCAGGCATGATTTATAGTTGCTCGCCCAAACTATAGCCATGTTAGACTCATGTCAGTTATTCATCCTTTACTTTATTTTTCCTTTAACTGGAAAGCCTTGAGCAGTCCGCTAAATCATCCACACCATGTGCCTGCGACTGCCATAAATAGACTTAGCAGCCACGGAAAACGCAGCTTCTCTCTGTCTTTATACTTTACCACAGATCCTTTTCTGGAAGTTATACCCTGCACTCCAAACCCCCTAAATTAGACGGGCTACGTGCTGAAAAATCACCACTAGCTAATGTACTTTTCCATTTCTAGAACTGTTGTTTTCTCCTTCCTCCCTTCCTGACTTTTGAAGTCAAGTCAACACTCCATTTGCCAGTTATACATTGTACAGGAATTACAATGTACATTATGTCATTTTAGGGTAATTTGTTTATTTGTTTGTTTGTTTGTTTATTTATTTTATATGCATTTATTTCATTACTATGTAATTTTCAGGTGTATCATGCCTAAAGTGTTTACCACATCATGCCCTGACTCCATTGATTAGGAATGTATATATATATTTTTTTTCCTTCCACAAATTATGTCATGCCCACATGCATTCAGTGGTATTTCGGGGGAAGCATGTTTTTCCACTGATTACGTCTGTGTTTTCGACATCATCAACATTGGAGGAAAAGTAGCCAATGTTATGGAAAAAGTTGCATGCTGATTGAGTCTCAGGATTGAATTATTTCTCACTTTCCTTTTCTTAATTTGTCCGGCTCTGATTTGCTCTCTTATAATTAATTCAGTATATTTATTTATTTAGCACACACTTTTATCAAAACAGCTGATATGATCCAAACACCAAGTAATGCTAGTTAAGATGCTGAGTATTTAAGAAACAAGCGATTGCAATGTGGCAATTCTGGGATTAAAACTCATAACCTTAAAGGAAAACCTCGCCTTAAACAAGCTGAATATCGATGTTCAGAATCACTATGTAATCTTACTCCTTCCCCACTCGCTTTGAGGCCACACCGCCATGAGATCTGTTGGTCCTCAGCTGTAAACTGGCCATGTACAGCGTTCCACCTGCATATGATCTCATGAGCCACATCTTGAGTGTTTAACAAAGAAACATGTTGTGTCCCCACCCACTGATTGCAAGTGCGTTAAGCTAAAGGCTGTTGCCATCACAGTCTCCACATCAAACAGCTGACAGAGGAAATTCAACCAGTGTTATGAGACGGGGTGTGTGATGTTTGTCCCCCCGAACTTGTTTTGGTCAAAATATTGTGATAAGGGTTCACGAATGGCGAAATCGCATCCTAGGTTAAACCCACACTGGGACAGATGAGGGAGTATGATTATACATGTTTCATCTCATGTAAATGTTGTGATGAAGAAAATACATTGTGTCAGAGTAAAATAAACAGTTTTCTTTTAAGACCAAAGACGGCCTGTAATTAGGAGTGACGTTTGGGTCAGAGCCGATCTGTTGTGTTGTGATAGCAAGTGGTTGAAAAAGGCCGAAAGGAGATTCACACCCACACCCACTCATATAGATTCAGCCCACATTGTGTATTACAGTAGGAGCTATATAAACAAACCCACAATAAAAAATGCAGTTTTCTGTTTAAAACATTTCAATTTCTCATTATAGTTTTTTCTTTATTAACATCCCAGTCAATTTAATGGCATCTGTTGCGGTAGCAAGAACAATTTAATAGATATACAGTATGTTTAAGCCTTCGCCATGGATATATTATCTATACTTGATGTTGAGAAAATTCCCTACATTATCCACCAGAGAACAGGCAGCCGTAGGCAGGTCTTATGAGATGTTCTTGTTATGTTGTGGTTAGTACCTCGAAGGCACAATACTGGTGAACTAGCAACAGGGTCATGAGTGCACAAGACTCACTGATGTTTATAGGGAGTGTGTAAAGGCTAGCCCATGTGGTCCGACCCCACAGGAACTACTGAGCACAAATTTAATACTGGCTATGAGCATCAGAGCTTGTTGTGTGTGGGGTTGCATAGCCTCCCGATCCATGATGAGGACATGCCCATGGAGCAGTGGACGAAAGTGGCCTGGTCTAATGAATCATGTTTTCTTTTATGTCATGTCGGTGACTGGATCTGTATGGCTTACCTTGGGCAGAGATCGCACCCGGATGCACTATGGATCATGCCATACTGAACATGTTGATTTTGACACGTATCACCTATATTAACATGGCTGCAGACCGAGTACAGCCCTTCCACGGCAACAGTACAATCGTCCCTAATAATGGTGACTTTGTTTGCTCAGGACTGGTTTGAGGAACATGACAATGAGCTCAAGGTGTTGACTTGGCCTCAAAATTTTCCTGATATTAATATGATCAAGTATCTGTGGAATGTGAAGGAAGAACAGATCTATGTTGGCCCAACTTACAGGACATAAAGGATTGTCTTGTAATGTCCTAATACCAGATATCACAGCACACCTTCAGCTGTCCTGCTGACTCAGGGTCAGAACTGCTTTGGTGATACAAGGCCGACCTACAGTACAAAACAAATATGGTACAAAAGGTTTTTCACAATAGTTGTAGTTCTTTCAATATCAGAAATATTATCTTTATATCTTTTAGAAGGCCCTGGTGGTCCAGATAATGACTCTATTGATGATTTATCATTTTCTTTAAAATTAATGGTAATTTGCTCAATGCTAGAAAAGGATATTTTTAGATTATTAGCTGTCTCTGGGTCAACCATTCCTCAGACTGACCAACACTATGATTTTGAAAATTTTCAGTTCTAGTTATGCTTAAATATGGGTATAGAATGTTTTCTGAAAGATGAAAACACATAAGAGTCATAATAATAGCAAAAAAATTGTTGCCTACATTTTATCAGAAAACTATAGGTGTCTATTTACTTCCTGTAAATGAGGGCTTTGTATGTGTATGTAAACTGGGGCTTTTTTAAGCAGAGTACTGTGCACATTCTGGTCAGAGAGGACCTTGTGAGATGTACTAACTGATGAGCAGAATGAGGTTTCTTTGAACAGAAGAGGTTTGCAATACCACTATAGTACTAACAATGCTCTCCTGACATCTTAACTTGGGTGGACTCCAGGACCAAATGTCTTTGCAGTATGATGGTGTCTTCTCTTTGAAACATGCATTAAAAGTTGACTTCTCCATTCAGCAAAGTATTGGATGAGCGACAAAAATGCTGAACATAAGAACAATAGCACTGACATATAAAATGAATGCATTTAAAATCTAGTAATCAAATTCCGCATTCTTTTTGTTATTTAGACTTGAATAGGATAATTCATAGTGTATAGTGCAAATATAGTTTTCATATAATTAAGCAATTTAATAATGTAAACACATAAGCAACTAAATAATGTTTTTCCACTGATTATTAGACATAAGTGCAGGAATTATATCTAAGAAGTCTGCTAACAGCTTAGATTTTATATGATATCACAACATGATGTTAATATGGCTTGAATAATTGAATAATCTGTTAACTGCCAAAATTGGATAATAATATTCTTATAATAATATATAAACACACTCATTATGTAATATCTTAGTGACCATTCATGAGTCCCACATGGAAAAGAAGTACAGTGAGTACTGCTGTTATAACCGTGATTATACCCAAAGAAAGTGCATGTTAATTTCTGTCCAGAAATACCTTGCTTTGTGAACCTGAAATAAAAATGGCTTTGACTGTAACCACTAAATTAAAGTTATACAGGATAGGAAGTCTGGATTATAGCACAAAACTGTGGCTCTTTGAGGGTTTTTTGCAGCTTAAATTGTCAACATTTGGCAGTAGACACAGTAGCACCAATACATTGCCAATATATTGTGAAAAGAAGCCCTTATGTAGCGGAATTTAGAAAATAATCATCATATCAAATTGATTTTAACTTAATTCAAATATTAATTACTTACAGTAATTTCTCACTTTAATCATAAAAGGCCAAAAAATCTTATAAATTAATCTTAGTGCCTGGCCAATGCGCCTTCTCAAATTAAAGCCTTTATCCAACAGTTGATTTATTGTGGATACACAACTGTTTAGTCCCAATCCTGTATGTTTTTGTGTGGAAATGCTCTTTCACTATTAATCATAGCTGTGATTTCTTCTGCCTTTTTTTTTTTTGCAATGCAACCTCACCAAGCATTTAAATGATCACCATTCATGATTTTTTTCCCAGCACATTTCTACCACAGAAAATTGATGATTCAGCGCAATCCTTCCAGGTTTTATTGTTTCATTTCAAACAAATGAACGCTTTGCTGTTCTCAAGACAGTCCCTGTAATGGCAGCAGTCACATCATTTTCTTTGCTTGATGAAAGTCACTAATTTTATCTTTTTGACTCACTGCATCAGTTATATTTAAAAGATTTCAAAGTCCCTTAATTATTTTTATGGGAACATATAAGTGCAGTTGGGTCAGAGTGCAGGATCAGCTATGCTGAAGCACTTATGTGTTAAGAGTCATGCTCATGGATCCTGCAGTGACTTTGTAGTAGTCCTGAGATTAGACCTCAGAACCTTCTGGTAACTAGGGAAGAACATTATCCTGTTCTGTCCCTTTACTTTTAAGACAAATTTTCAACACCACTGTATCTATAGTAAGCCGTTTGCTGTAAACCTGTTTCCCGAACACTCTGCAAAAAAACAAACTATCACGTCTAAAATCCAATCTCTGTGTAACTCATATCACTTTCTTTCAGTTGTGGTCGTTGTGGGAAGACAAGCCTTGTGGGAAGTGTAGCCTGTTTGGCCTTGGGGATTTGTTTATATGTTTGTAGCTCCCTCCAAAACTTCTGTACAGTTGGAGAGAGATGATAGTGTCTGTTTTTTTTACGTGTATGGAATATATAATTACAGGACCTTACATACCATGACATTTGATAAATTTAGCACATTTTAATTAGATTTTAAGACAAGACTCTACTGTGACAGAATTGCGTATTTAAACATATCATCTTTTGAAAGGTATTTATTTTTAGTTTATGCACACCGTTTCATGTGCTGTTTGGATTTTCTCAACATATGCATTAAACCAAATGCAGTGCATAAGCTTTTTTCCATTTCCATTAGAATTTGGGGCATAAACAAATGAACTGCCAACAAACTCAAATTGATTTTAAGTTTCTATTATAACTGCATAACAGTAAGCTACAGAATATACAGAATATGTGTTTCATTTCCATGTATTTCTTTTTTTTTTTTTTTCCCCCGATTTTCTCCCTAATTTAGTCGTGTCCAATTCCTCCCCGTCACTAGGGGGCTCCCACATTAAGGCTACTACTACCACTCAGCCGGGAGGGCCGAAGACTATCACGTGTTTCCTCCGAACCACGTGACGCCAGCCGACCGCATCTTTTCGAACTGCTCGCTCGCGCACCATTGGGGGCGGCGTAACACACTCGGAGGACAGCGCTATCTGCTCCCTCCGCTGCGCGAGCTCACAGACGCCCCTGACTGGCTGTAGAGCCGTGATTAATGTCGGAGCACTATGTACCTCTCATCCCTCCCCTCTGAGAGAGCTCGGCCAATCAGCTCTCTCTAGACCTCCGGCTGCGAGAGGTTACAGCACCACCCGGGATTCGAACTAGCGATCTCCGGATGATAGGATTTCCATGTATTTCTGATTATGTTAAGACTGTGAAACTCTGTATGGGCAGGTGTATTCTCTCATTAAAAGCTACGACATGAATAAAATAAAATACATTTAAAAAGTGAAAACACAGCAGTTTGTACAAAAAATCTAAACCAACATTTTATAAATTAATTGAAATTTTGGCTCAGTTAATATGTTTGTAGATAGCGTACAAGTTATAATTTTTATTGGTTTTGAACAGCAGTCTGATGTCCATTCTCTGAGGTTCACCCTCTTTGTGGTTCAGGCTTCCGGCTTCGTGTCACGCCTCGACTTCGAGCTCCGAATTGCTGTCCTCTCGGGCTGGGACGCAGTGCTCAAACTCCAGTAATTATAAGGTGGAATCCTGCGGCAGTGTCTCTGACTGCGTTTTAATAGCCGTGTTCGATTTGGCTGTGTCAGCACAGGACCTCGCCCATGTGGCCGTTAAAGCCTCAGCTCTCTCTTTCCGTCATTTCGGTCAAAGAAAGGTTTTGTGTTCAAAAGAAGAAAAGCCATTTGTCGCCTTTTAGATGGTGTTTACATAGCCATTTCAAATGTCCAATGGTTCAGTAAATCTCTTTTGCTAAATATTGAAGATTGATACTGTTGACCTTGTGGTCCAGGACATTGCATTTTCATAGCTGGCTGGCTAAATAAAGTAACGCTTTGCTGTTTAAAAGCCGTCTTTTCGGCAGCTATTACTTGTCTGAAAAAACAAACTATGCTATATTTTGCAGAAAGAACATGTGTTCAGGTTATAAGGATGTATGGCAGCATGAATTCCTCTGAGCTGCCACTGGTGGTGGAAGTGGGATTTTGACGCCTAACTTGAATCGGTCGGTCTGGGTCATTCTTGAATGCTTTCCGACTTATAAGTATTAAGATGGATATAGTTTGTTTTTTTTCTTTCCACCACAAGCCACATTTTGGGAGACGTTACATATATTAAGAGCAACCATAATTATTTTGAATCCAGACCATTTTTCCTGCAATTTAATTTTTTGTGTGTGTAGGTTATAAATATAGTGGTGTGTGCTGAACGACCTTTGTGCATATGTAAGTCTTCTGTGACTGTCCAGACACATTTGTAGAGAAGTTAATAGGTCATTATTTGATGAAATCAAATAAATCAAATATATTATGTTGAGTGTAAGATTTAGTCTGCTTTGCTCAGGGTCACAGAGGATCCTGGGGCAATCCCTGGCTATCCCTGTGTGCATAGCAGGAATCCATCTTCAGAGCATGAGCATTCATGAGCACTAGGGGTGCAACTGATCACAAAATTCACAGTTAAGATTATATTACAGGTTTGAGTTGGTTAATTTTTTTAATCAGTGAAAATCAGCCTTAAACCAAGGAAATTTTATCCATTGTCCTAAATGAAAACAACATTCAAATATTAAAATAAAATAAAATATTAAATTAATATTATTAATTAGTTTTTGATTATGTGGACATTCATTGTTCATCATAGGAAAAATCCTCTGAAAACCATTTGGAGACTGCAGATGAGTTCAGTCGTATTGGCTGTTTTGTCACGATGTGCAAAATGGAGTGGGAAGCTTTGCCAGATTTTCCTGGAAATTGGTCAGCTTTTTGCATATTGTACTGGGAAATGTGTCCAGAAAGGATAATAAAAAAATAGGCTTATTGTAGTGAAACATTGGTTAGAATGTGCATTGATAATGAATCTACAGTATGAATCACTACCTATATGGAACTTTGGGGGATGTGTGATCAGGCACACCTGGCAGGCACAGAACAAGTGAGCAGCAGCATGAGGGAGACTTTGAGCAAGTGAAAATACCATACCAAATTTTTTTCCCACCAAGAAATGAGGTCCAAAACTCTATTTCACACTATGATTGTTAAACTTTGCAATCTGTGTTCCAAACCATGGCTCATGGATCGACTGTGGTCGGTTACATCAATAAAGACAATCACAGTCATTTAACTATTGTTCCTATCAGCCTGTTCCAGTCCATCTATTGGCATGTTTTAGTGGTAGATTGTCATTATCCTGTTCTGCCTAAATATTCACACTGTATATTCATAGTTTTACCCAAAGTGACTTACAAATAAATCTTTATCCAATCTAGGAAGACCACCAATGGTTCTCTTTCCCACTGGTATTTGAAACTGCAAATGTCTAGTTACTGGCATTGTGCATTTAGTTGATGTTTAGGTAGAACAAGGATCCATCCATTCATCCATCTATTCATCTAGGAACCTCGGTCGTCCAACTAGGGACTGTGGAGACCAGTGGTGACCATTGTATTTATTCCCATTTTGTAGGACCTCCGGTCAACATTCACATTTACACACTACGAGCAATTTATAAACGCCAATTAGCCTAATCTGCATGTCTTTAGACTGTGGGAGGAAATTGGAGTACCCGGAGGAAACCCACCAAGCACGGGGAGAACATGCAAAGTCCATGCACACAAACCCTACACAGGAATCGAGCCCAGAACCTGGAGGTGCAAGGAAACAGTGCTAACCACTAAGCCACCGTGCCGCTATATAATGATAACAGCAAATGTAGCTGTTTTGTTTGTCTAAGATTAGCTACTAACTAGCTATTAAAACTGACAGGGAGAAAGTAGTGTACGTTGTACAGTATAAGTCTTTATACACATGCTCAGAAAAGTACCTGAGATCTTAACTGACTGCTTGAATAATATCTATTTTCATACTAGTTTTGTGCAAACATGGTGTTTAAGAATCAGTTTAATGCTATATGCACCTGCATTCTTTCAGGCTACAAATCTTAAATTTTCTCCTTTTCACACTATGATGCAAACAGTGCCTTCTGACCACCATGCTTACTGTGAAACCACAACAAAAGCAAAGGCAATGCCATCACCTCTCCTCCCAATTAGCAACTCCACAGATTAGCAACTAAAGAAATGAGCTATGACTCAGCAAGTCCGTGGTTTGATGTGTCTACCATTCTGCCATTGGACCCTCCCAATTGCTATTTCATATAAAAGCCTTAGCTAGAATTGACTTCCATTGAAACTTTTCAAGCCTCCTTTTTTTCTGAAGTTCTTTGTGAGCAGCTGACGAAAACCTCTCGTAGGTGTACAAGTGGCAAATGAGCACTTCGACAAAAACCATGGCCTAAACCAGACCAGACCACCAACGCACACATGCTGTGTGATTTGCCTTGGTAGACAGCAGTGTGTGAGGCTTGCTTCTCTAATGGTGTGTGTGTGGTACAACCCCAGACGCAGGCATGTAAATTTACTAAATGTACAGACATTGTTTGATGATTGGTGCCCAATATCTTATTAGCACAATATCTGTAATTTCTTGCTACTGTAGAAAAAAATGACAGTCTGTGATTTGTTTGCTGAAGAAAGCTTTGTTGTAACCCTGTCAACCCTATATACTGTAAAGCACTATTGTGCCTTTATGTCCCTTATGTGGTGTGTGGTTCCAATCATCACTAGTCTGGTGGCTTGAAAGCATCACTAGCCAGGGCTTATATTTAGCCTAAATGCCTATTAGTGTCTTAACTTCCTGCAGGCTCCTGCATGGCTGCTTCCTAGTCAAACAGGCACAAAAGCGCTTAAGATGTTTTTAAAGGACTGGCTTTGATATGTATAGCACCGATTTAGCGCAACTTTCTACTTACCCAAGTTGTCTGTTGTCCAGCTTTTACTTATTCACTCGTGCTAATGTTGATTACAGGTAACAAAATATGTCAAGTCAAAATAACAGACAATGTGTTGCTAAATTCTAAATAAATAAAATTAAGTGTGATTTCTTTGACTTGAAACTCCATGATTTCTCTGTCATGGCTGCACTCATAGTGCAAAGTGAGAACAGGAAATTGTAGCCAATGTCAAACCCTAATGATATGACTAAAGGGTGACTGGGATTTTTTCTTTCAGCTATAAAGTATAGTATAGCTATAAAGCAAGGCAGCATGGTGGCTTAGTGGTTAGCGCTGTCACCATGCAACTCCAGGGTCCAGGTTCAGTATGCCAGTTTGCATGTTCTCCCCGTGCTGGTAGGTTTCCTCCGGGTGGTCCGGCTTCTTCCCACAGTCCAAAGGCATGCAGATTAGGCTAACTGCTGTTCCCAAACAGTGTGTGAGTGTGTGTGTGTGCCCTGCGATGGATTGGCATACCTGTCCTAAGCCCCTCTGGAGAGACTCCAGGCGACCCTGTGAGTGTGAGTGATCTATAAACTTACCAACATTTTAATTACCCTAACATAAATAACTAAATTTTGAAGGGTCCCTTGCAATACATGGGGGCAGTGGTAGATCAGGTCTGCGGTTTAAAGTCCTACCTCCACCAGCTTGCCATTGTTGGGCCCTTAAACAAGAACCGTGACCCTATCTGCTCCAGGGGAGCTGTATCATAGCTGACCCTGCACTCTGACCCCAGCTGTGTTGGAATATGCGAAAAAAGAATTTCACTGTGTAGTAATGTATATGTGACAAATAGGGTTAACAATGAAAAGGTAAAAAAAAAATATACATGTGCGCAAGATGTGCATGTGTTTATAGAAACGATTTTAACTTCTATTGTCATTTATATGTTATTTATTAGCCATGCAGTATAATAAATAACGCATCGGGGGCCTCCGAGTGGCGCAGTGGTAAAAGCGCTCGCCCTATCATCCGGAGATCATAGTTCGAATCCCGGGTGATGCTGTAACCTCTCGCAGCCGGAGGTCTAGAGAGAGCTGATTGACCGAGCCCTCTCAGAGGGGAGGGATGAGAGGTACTTAGTGCTCCCACATTAATTACGGCTCTACAGCCAGTCAGGGGCGTCTGTGAGCAACGGAGGGAGCGGATGGCGCTGTCCTCCGAGTGTGTTACTCTGCCCCCAACGGTCGGCTGGCGTCACCGTGGTTCGTCGGAAACACGTGATAGTCTTCGGCCCTCCCGGCTGAGTGGTAGTAGTAGCCTTAATGTGGGAGCCCCCTAGTGACGGGGAGGAATTGGACGCGACTAAATTAGGGAGAAAATCGGGGAAAAATCCAAAAAACATTAAAATAAATAAATAAATAACGCATATTGGATGACTTTTTTGTGCTATGACATAATCAGGACGTTACATTTTATTCTTTTTGTCCAACCAATCCATTATGGACAAACGTGTATGGACAAAATTTGGTTCCTTGTAGTTTGTCTTAAACAATTATCACTTCCTCACACAATAGACCAGTAAATTTATCTCCAGGTCATTTGGGGTGTGTGTGCTTTCATTAGATCTTCAGGCAATGTTCATGTATAGTGCTGATTCCATCTGAGACAGAGGTTTATACTAAAAAAATCACATTCCCAAACGAGAGATGGAAGAGACAGATGGAGAAAAAAAGACACAGGGGGTGTCTGCCTGCAAGCAGGGAACACTGGGATCTCTGTAAATCTGTTTGGGATCCACGAAACCACCAAACCTCCTCGGCTTGTTTTGTCTATGTCATATACACAGTTTCTATTTATTTAACTGACCCCATACAGTGAAGCAGCACTCTGCTGATGTAAGTGTGTACGTGATGTTGGACGTCCTGGAGAAAAGAGTCTGAATCACTAAATCTTAAACTGGTGGCACTTTAGCTAACATAAACACACAAAAATACACCATGTTTACCGGCCTGTCTGTATGCTAAGGAGCATATTTATTGAGTTCAAATTTGGTATGAGGTGTCCGTGTGTATTTTTCTGGTCATTTCATGGTTTATTGAATCTCTTCTTTCTCAGGAAACAGTGGGAATCCAAAATTATGGATCCAGCCACACGGTAAGTTCTGACCTTTTATTTCGTTTGTAATGTGCACATTGATGTAAATGCTTAAAACCTGATATCGGTTTTCTGTCTCACAGGTCCACTGTCAGCAAGAAGGGTTACTGGGTGGAGAAGGTGAAGTGCTCAGGAGCCGAGAACTCCTTGGCACAATGTCAGACACAGCTGTCTTTTGCACGTAGTGAAGTGCCGTGTAATGGTGGGATGCATGCTGTGGTGCGCTGTGTGCCTGGTCCGCAGTTCTCCCGCCTGTCCTCCTCTGGACATCCTCAAGCTCCACATTCCTCTCAGGTGAGCAAATCTGCTAAAGTACAGACACAAATGATAAAATATTATATGGTTAAAAGTATGTGGACACCTGACCAACAGACCATCTGACCTGCAGCTCGGTTATAGAAACCCATCCAGAAAATTTCAATTACATATAATTTTTTTTCCAACAAAATAGTTTATTAAAAAAAAACATTTGACCCTTTTAACTGATTTGCTGTTTTCTAGTTAAAAAGTCACTTTTTAAAACTTCGTAAGATCAATCAAAAATGTATTGAATTTAAAAATTAAACAAACTCAAATCAGGGTAAAAGTATTATCATCAAAGTTACATTTTGCTCTCCCATACAGAAGATTTTTTCCTTCTTAACAGGACTTTTAATGTTTAATTACCATATGTGTAAAAAGTCTCATGCCTTATATTTCTCTAGTTTATTTTCTGTGAAGCTTTCCAAACAGTTCCTCACAAAGCCTTTCTCTGGTTATTTAAGCAGGCAGTACGTCTAAAAGCAGGCCCCAGGCTTGGAGAAGGACGTGTCGAGGTGCTGAAAGAGGGAAAATGGGGGACGGTGTGCGATCACCTTTGGGACCTGCCGGCTGCCAGCGTTGTGTGTAGGGAGTTGGGATTCGGCACTGCCAAAGAGGCCATGAGAGGTGCATACTTGGGCCAAGGTACTGTAGGACACTTTTTTTGACTTACCACAAACCTATACTCTAATTCAACTGCAAAATGACAAACAAAAATTTAGTGAGGATGAAAAATGGATGTATTTGGTGCTACAAATGGTGGTATTGGTGCTAAAAATTGTCTAACCTTGGTGAAAAAGTAAATTTTCTGATAGAATCATATTTCACCATTTTTCATAATACTCAATCCTTCTTATCTCCCGATCCATGCTACAATTTTTTGTAAATATGCATACACATTTATATTTTCATCAGATAAAAAATAAGGAACATTTGACAAATACAATTTCATGCACTTCTATGTAGTGTCCGTAACCTTTTTTAATGACAATTTTTCAATGATCTTAATTGTCGTTCAGATGAAACTTGGCCAATTTCAATTTCACAAGAAAAGACATGAATCTGTAAAAGTCTATTATTCTAAAATGCTAAATTGTTAAGGTATTGCAACATGAATTTGAAAAAAATCCTTCATTTTCACTGAATGCTTTAATTCAAGCAAAATTTCTATAGGTTGTATGCTTCCAGAAGCTAGACCAGGTATTACAAAATTCTCATAAGGAAATATTAATAATTTGCATTTCAAATTATTATTGTTATATTAGTATAACAATGAAAAATGGCAAATAAGTTTTGTGGCACATACTGAATAAAATCATCTTTCCAAAATAGCTGGAGTTAGCAACTTGAATTTTTTAGGGAAGCAAGATTGGTCACTTCCATTTTGCATAAACTTCAGAAGTAGCTTCTTTGCCACATACATTTTCTGTATTATATGTATGACATAAAAAAAATTCAATCAGCACTAATACTTTGTTTTGGGAGATTATATGGATAGATTTTATAGATGTTCAGGATAGAATATTCAGTGTAACAGAAGTATAGGACAGAAGTACATCAAAAACATCCTTGTTTTTTCTACTAGCATTATTTAAACAGCAAAAGGAAAAGAGAGAGGAACAGACGTCACAAATGGTCCTTTTTAGATAAAAAAAAAAAAAGTTCTTTCAAAAGGGCCAAAAAAACAAACAAGGAAAAATGTAAAGACCTCTCTGTAATGCTGGAGCATGTTTATGGGTTTGGCTTTGATCCTAATTAGGTTTCCAGTTTGTTGTAGTGAACAGGAAACATCATATCACCTACTGTAGATGCACAAATGAACTGAAGGAGCCTCGTTACTGCTCACAGAAGATCAAATACTTCTGGACTGCATGCAAAATGTGTATATATATATATATATATATATATATATATATATATAATATATATATATACACACACACACACACACATTTTGCATGCAGTCCAGAAGTATTTGATCTTCTGTAAATACAGGGATTTACAGGCATCTACATGTACTCTATTCTCTCAACTATAAAAATAGAAAAGAGCTTGAAATTAAGTGATAACAGATGAGACCTGAGACTGAAATTTGTTAGTTTTCACAAATAATTCAGTAGCAAATTGTGTATTAATGGAATCTCATGGTAACAGGTTTAGTGAAAGAAAATCATGGTAATGTTTTCAGTAACATTATTATTATTGTTTAGTATCACCTGTCGCATAACTCAATGACCAGGACTGCAAATTATACATTTTTCTTCTGTCCTGTTAAATTGTTTGCAAATGACACTACTGGACCAGCTCAAATAACATTTAAATTTGTAATACAGACCTGGGGTAATTCTATCTGTTGCAGGTGTTACTCAGTGATATTATTTCTGTCCAGACTGGCATTTTTTCCCTCCCTTTTCCACAGAGAAAATCCCAGCCTTAATCACCTACCGTTTTTAATGCACATGATAGGAGGGTGATAATTTTAGTGCCATCTGGATAGACTGACTTTCAACGTCGGTGCAAAAAAAAACAAAAAAAGACTTTTACTACTTTATGCATTTATTCACTTATGAAACTGTATTTCCCGCAGTCCAGAAATAATGGATGGTTCTATAAATATATTGCTATACCCTAGGTATAATTATGTATGCCACAATAAGAAGATATTCTCTAAATATATTTATAATGGAGTCATCGCAGTTTGTAAAAAAAAAAAAAGGGGGGCTATTACATTTTATTACATTTTACAGAAATAATAATCCTGTTTGAACTGAATAAGGCATAGGACACATGCATGCTTTCTACATAGTGCTGTGACTTGCATGTGTAATGCTATGCCACTCTCTCGATATGTTTTTTTTTTTTTTTATCCACCAATTTTTTTATTATTATTAGCGGTGTTTAATAACAACGTGGGTGTGACCTAAACCAGGAGAGTTTTTTTTCTTGTCATTAATGCTTGTATTGAATATGAAAGCTAGGTGGCGCAGTGGGTCGCTCCCATGATCCTGACCAGGATAAAGCTGTTACCAATGAATGAATGAATGAGGCCTTAAATTAGCAGCATATTCTGTAAATTCCTCTCACATCATTACTAGTTTAAAATTGCTCATAATTATATGTGTGTGCATCACTGTTATTTTCTGTCACATTTATTTGGTTCTATTTTCCCAGACAAACCCCACAAAACTGAGCAGGAAGGTCTTCTAGCCTTTAGATCTTTAGGCTTCTATCTTTGGCCACATGCTTAAATGAAAGTGAAAAGGTCCCAGAAGAAAGTGAGAAGGTAGACCAATGGTGCACAATTTAAACTTTCCCATTTTAGAACAACTGCCGTGTTTTTCAGATGGTCATGGGTGTTGCTCTCTAAATTGTAAATGCCAGGAAAACATTAAAAGCCATTTGAGAAACCTTATCCACTGAGTTCAGTGTCTTTTGATGAAGAACTTGAGTTAGTCAGCTTTGTCTATTAAGTCAAGCCAGTTTAACCGTCTGTCCTTCAGGTTGGTTTGATTTAAACATAGGAAAAACAAAGCATTGCTCATAGCCGGGGATAGTGAAATATATGAAATTTCATGCCATATCACTTTTTTTGTGTCTGCTTGGTCAGTTACTATTCCAGACTGGGAGTTTGTTCAGCTGAGCCACGTTGATGGTTACTTATTTCCCAGAATGCATCAGTTTCGCTTAAATTTAAGAGTAATTGAAAATGTCATTTATCATTGTTATTTGGAGGTACATTAAGATGTACCTTAGATAGATGAACATTATTGATTTCTATTTATCTTTCCATCATTCACTATAATTTTAGTGGCATTTATTGATGGCTCAGTGGTAGATTTCTCACCTGTCATGCACAAGGCCCGGGTTCAATTCCCACCCACTGCCCAAACCCCAGTCACGTCTCAAGCCTGGAAAAAAATAGGACGTGCATCAGGAAGGGCATCCGGCGTAAAACCTGTTCCAAGTTGCGTGCGGAGCAGATGGTCTGCTGTGGCGACCCCTCGATGGGAACAGCCGTCCAACAACAACATTCACTTTCATTTCAAGCCCAGTGTACTGTGGTATACAGCTTCAGTGTGTGCATGTGTGTGTGTTTGTTTCTTTATTTGCGTTTTGTATATTTGATTTGGAGTTTGTCCTTCCATTGTACATGCATTTTGTGTTAATGTTTGTTTCCTTCATCAGTTAAAGCCTCAGAAAGTCTTTTTTTTCCCCCATCCAACATAACAGAGATATTCTTCTTTTTATTGTTATTATTATTTTTTATTATTTTTACTTATTCTGTTTTTTATCAGGCATTTTCAGTCTACTTTCTGGGGAAAAAGTCAGTTTGATGCAGCTTTTGTGTGCACTGTATTACAAATGCATTTTGTGCACATGAATTTATTCAGTCCCTTTGTTTTGTTTGGCTAAACTATTGTGTAGTTTAATAAGTGTAGTTTATAGTAAATGTATAAATAACAGCATCTATTCTTTACTTAGAACAGGAGCAAGAGCAATCTTTAGAACAGAACAGAAGCGACCATTTACCCTTGTCTCATCCTGATGACATCATGACCCAACTGTGCTCTAAATTACAGGGGATCCTGTCTTTGCACACTCTGTTTCCCGTTTCCCCTTCGTGCCCCTTGTTTCTATTTTGAAGCATTAAAAGATTCGCTGGGTTTTGGGGTGTAATTTTGTAAGGGACGCTGACTGCTCACATGCTTTTCTCCTGTCCACATCACAGCTGTGCCATTTTTTATCTGCTTTCTTTATGACTAGTTCAGTGGCTGTCTGGTGCAAAAATACTCTAATCACTATTTCTAGCAGCTGAAAAAGGAGCTAATGTGAGGGTAAGACTTAATTTGCTTATAAGCAAACATGCGCATGATATATGGCATTGTTACAGACTATCAGCCAGAACATGTCTTGGTGGTGATAAGTGTCTCACCTAGGTGACAAAGTGAATTTTCAGATAGGATCATACAACACCATTTGCCATAATACTTAATGCTTCTGATCTCCCGATCAATGCTTCCTGTCTTTGTAAATATGCATACACATTTATATTTTTAACACATTTGTTAAATACAACTTCGTGGCCTTTTATGTAGTGTCCATAACTTTTCTGAATTCAGATCTTTCAATGATCCTAATTGTCATTCAGATGAAACTTGGTCGGTTTAGATTTCATATGTAAAGTGAAATTTCACCTGAAAAAGTGTATTATTCTAAAATGGTAATTTTCTAAAAGGTTGCAACATGAATTTAACAGTTACAGACACTACAGATGTTTTTGAGGGGAAAATTATAATTTTGCACGGAATGCTTTAATTTAAGCAACAATTTTTACAGTTCATGCGATTCTGGAAGCTTGCACAAATTTAATATGAATACTCAAAATATGAATAATTAGCATTTTAAATTATTATTGTTTGAAGCGAGCCAGTATACTGTAACACTGAAAAATAGACATTTTAAGGCACATACTGTATAAAATCATTTCTCCAAATTGGCTGACGTTAGTAACTTGAAATTTTAGAGAAGCAAGATTGGTCACTTCCATGTTGCATAAACTTTTTTCTGTATCATATGGATTGCATTGAAAAAAAAAATCAGCACCAATTCTGTGTTTTGGCTTCATACACACAAAGGAACTTTGAGGGCCTTTAAATAACTGTTCATGTATGTGTTTGTCAGGTACGGGTCCCATCCATATGAACTCAGTGCAATGCACTGGCCAGGAGAGCTCCATAAGGCAGTGCAAGTATCGGGAGGTACCACTGTATACCTGCAAACACAGCCAGGATGTTTCTGTTCGCTGCAACGTTCCCAAAACTGGCCTGTCAGCTACGGTGAGACATGTGCACACACACACAAACAAACAAATACACACTCACACAGGACTGTTTTGGATAAAGCTACTTATTGTATTTCTTGGTTATTAATTCTAATCAATCAATTCATCTATGTGCTTATACACGCACATTTAACTTCTCTTCGGTTATATTAAAATTATGGCTTTCCCTTTCTGCCCTTTCTTTCTTTCTCTTTCTCTCAGGTGCGTTTGGCAGGAGGGAGAGATGCCTTCGAGGGCAAGGTGGAGGTGTTGATAGACGGGCGCTGGGGAACAGTTTGCAGTGAGAATTGGGGCATTAATGAGGCCATGGTGGTCTGCAGACAGCTTGGCATGGGCTTTGCATCCTCAGCTCACCAGGTATGGATCAACTACAGTCAACTCACACTTTCTAGGGTGTGTACTATATGTGTCCTTCTAAGGTGATACAAAGCACAGACCCTCTCTTAAACAAACACACATCACACACATCTCACAGTCTCACTGTGAATGGTCAAACACATACTTGGCACTAAAGCAAAAGCCAGATGAAGGCAGGCAGCACCTTTGCTTGCACTAAAACAACTGGAATAGATTTCTTCTAGCCTAGCGTGCCACTCTGCCCTGGCTTTGTTTATATCCTCACTGCATTTGTTTTTTCAGTCTTCTGTTATTTCCCATGCAGAAGGTAATTGCAGGCTTTCCATGAAGTGCGTCCAGACTTCCAAGAAAAAGTAGCAGAAAAGTAGGAAAGACAGAGAGAAAACAAACTTTAAATAGTTGTGTTTTTTTAACTTGCACCAGATGAGAACACTGTTAGTATTTCCATAAATCTGGACCTCTAATAGCATGAGGAAGGGGAGAGTGAAAAAGGCATAATAACCTCAAATAATCTCCCTATTGACACACTACTTTCGACTACCTTAACTACCGTTGATTGAATCCCAGGCAATGAATTCACTTTGGCCTGGGTTACTAATTCCTAAGATACTGTTTGGGCTTCTGAAATATATTCATCTGGAATATTTGTTGTTCTGTGTGTAATTGTTTTGCCATTATTTGCTATTTAGTTATTGCTGGTTTTATAGTCTTGGCACGATGTATGAGTCTACTATGTGAATATCATGTGGTTTTACATCACAGCGCCCTAATCATGGCCATGAAATATTTCCATTTGTGATTATTCAATTGGCATTGGCCTTTTTTGTAAAAAAATGACTTACAAATACTTACTGCACTACTCGCACTTTATGTCATAAAATACTTTATGTAATTTGATTCTTCTGTGTTCTGTGATGAAGGAGACTGCATACTGGGTTGGGAATCCAGATGCAAGGGACGTGATTCTCAGTGGGACTCATTGCATTGGGACAGAGATGTCAATCCAACAGTGTAGGAGGAACGGTCATGTGTACTGTAATCGAGGGGGCGGAGTCAGAGCGGCTGGTGTAACCTGTGCTGAGAGTGAGTATAGTAACTATCTATGACCATAATAACCATCTATTAAGTATACTGTAGTAGACATTTTTTAGCAATCCAATAAAGATATGAATATCAATTCTGAATTTTATTTAGCATCTTTTTCTTTTAATGTGATGTAAAATAAATGACCATTTTAGATGCTCTGAGGTTGCTTATCCTCTCAATAGCATGTACTGTACTTTGCTCTTTCTCTTTGCCCTTTTAAAATGTTTTTATATCATAAAAGTGAAATAGTAGTAGTAAGTGAAATAATAGTTTAACAATGGCTTTAAAATTTGTTATTTTGACAAATAGTTGATAAAAAAAAAACTGTACAACAGCTGTTTTTACACTTACAAGTGTTTTTGTATGCATTGAAAATAATTAAATCTGTGTCCAGCTGCGCCAGACTTGGTGTTGGACTCTCAGCTTGTCCAGGAGTCGGCATACCTGGAGGATCGTCCTCTTCACCTGCTCACCTGTGCCCATGAGGAGCGCTGCCTCTCGTCCTCAGCCGCTCACATGAACTGGCCCTACGGCCACCGCCGCTTACTTCGCTTCTCCTCACGGATCATGAACCTTGGACGTGCAGACTTCCGGCCACGGGCTGGTCGTGATTCCTGGGTCTGGCACCAGTGCCACAGGTAACGGCACAAAATCAAAGCAAAAGTAATGGTGCGCACTCAGTCTGCTAATCCTGCTGAACATGGAATAATTACAAAAATGTTTAGTAAAGAAAACAAAGTGCCTTAAATATATAGAAAATAGATATAATCGTTAAATATTTAACAACTTTATTTTCGTTTTTTATTATTTAAAAACTTTACCCCATGTTTTCAGGCATGTGATTCATCATCCACAATATTAAAAAAATATGTGTGTTATAATGTTAAATAGATTAGATTACAGATATTTTATGTACACAATTAGCATGCCTGTAAAATGAAATTGCCAAACTATAGCAATATAAAACATGACAGACATAAATTACACTAAGATGCTGTATACAATTAGTTGATTCTCAAAACAGGCTGAATGAATGGGGTTTATTTTACAGAAAAATGTATAGCTTGAAAAATGCAGTGTTGTGTATATTGGTGCTCCTTTTGTTCCTTGTGTACAAGCAGGACTGGGTCACAAATCCATGTCTGCTTCCATTACAGCTAAACAGAGAAACCCTTGATCTCAAGTTTTTATCCCATAATTTCTATACAAGTGCTTGTAGAAGGGATCAGTGCATGGAATAGGTGTAGCCGTAAAATCTATGTCTAAAAGCCAAAATCACAGATTTTAGTTCTAAATAGTTTTGTCTGTGGAATTTGGCTCTGACAAGGTTTTTTTTTTTTTTTTTGACATTTTGTGCTTCTGGTTTGAAGATCAGTTCTTGTTCCAGGAACAAGGCTGACTGGAGTTTAACTGACAAAAACAAAATCTATTAAAGACAGAAGATCACAAAGACCAGCACGCACACAGAGACACAGGATTTTTTAAAAATCCAGTGAGAGACCCCAGCTCTGGCAGATCTGGCTGTGTCAGCACCATAAAGCTCATTCAAATGTGTGTTTTTTTTCTTATGGGTCTGCTCCGTCACAGTCCGGTTTCTTTATAGCTGTGGTCAGGATGCTGCGGTCAGCTGAGGGCACAGCCTGGTCCTTCTCGCGGCCTCTAAGCACAATGGAGTAAAGAGATCTGTGCCATTTTTTGCTTCTCTGTCTTTAAAGTGCTACAAAATGGATACTACAGTATGACTAGACTAAAGTATGATTCACAGTATAGCTTACGATATTATGCAATTTTCTTAACAATAATTGTTACAGAAATATCAACCTTTTCCATAACATATATTGAAGTAAACAGCAATTGTTAATGCCTATTTCAACTCCCTTCGCCGCCGGCTCACATTGAAAATGAATGACTTCTGGCTGCTTTGATGCTCTCACCACGTTTGGGACGCACCATGAGACACCCATTCCACACTATCATTTTATTTTCTATACCTTTTACATTTGCATCTTTACATTTGATTAATTATTTAAAGAACCTTTTTCTTTTGCTGCTATACATAGCTGGCAGGAGGGCAGAACACAAAGAGACAGTGTGAATGGCCTGGAATGCTTTCTTTGCAGCATTGGTCCATTTCACCCAGTATGATTTTCCCTTCTTGGTCATATCTGTAAGAGTGCCTCCGAGTGGTGCAGTGGTAAAGTGCTCGCCCTATCATCCGGAGATCGCCAGTTCAAATCCCGGGTGATGCTATAACCTCTCGCAGCCGGAGGTCTAGAGAGAGCTGATTGGCTGAGCTCTCTCAGAGGGGAGGGATGAGAGGTATTTAGTGCTCCCACATTAATCACGGCTCTACAGCCAGTCAGGGGCGTCTGTGAGCTCGGGCAGCGGAGGGAGCGGATGGCGCTGTGTGTTACAAGTGGCTGTCGCGTATGTGTTATGCCAAGTGTGTTACGCGTGGCTGTCGGCTGGCGTCACGTGGTTCAGAGGAAACATGTGATAGTCTTCGGACCTCCCGGCTGAGTGGTAGTAGTAGCCTTAATGTGGGGGCCCCCTAGTGACGGGGAGGAACTGGATGCGACTAAATTAGGGAGAAAATCGGTGGAAAATCCCAAAAAAATAAATAAAATGTACATGTATATCTGTAAGAACTCCAGCTAAAGAGGAAACTACTGTAGGCACAAACTGCCAGTAATAGCCCACCATGAATGAATGACTTCACTCTGGCTTGACCTCTGCCAAATCCTCCCAGGACATCCATTGTGGTGAATGTGTTTGGTCCGGGTCTGTAATTTGATGGCATCATTATCAAGGTAGGCAGCTGTGAAGTGGGGATGAGGCTGGGCTTTGAATCTGCCCTCAATGGCAGCTGCCAGTAGCTTAATTAGATCAGTCATGGAGATGAACCAGGGTCTTCCGAGGCAAAGTTTTCCACTTTTGTTAAGGGGTAACAATCAACAAATTTGGAGTCCTATTTGAGCTAGTGAAATTCATTGCATGCTTGAGCCCCACAGTGGGGTTGTTCCAGAAGCTGGTGGACTCTTCCATGATGCTGGCTTGTAGTAGTATCTTAGATACCTCTTCATGGTTGGCTTGGGCTAGGGCTTGTTCCAACTGTCACCAGATGAACGGTGTGACTTGAGCACTTAGCTCATGCATTTCTTACATATATGGCTAATGAGAGGTAGGGTGATAGCTGTTCCCAGTCTTCCTTTTTAAAATCTGGAAGCCTGTAGTGTTTTCTCCCTGTAAATCCTGTGGGTGTCTGCAGCTTCTCCTGGACAGTGAAAAGGATTTGCACCCTTCTTTATCCACTTCTTTTCTGCATGGCTTTAAGGGCCTGGTTGACGTGCTCAACAAATCTGAGAGGGATAGACCAAGGTTGGGATTTGTTTAAGTTCTGCCATTACCTTAAACATAAACAGGGTACCCCTGGGCAGGTCCCCATGACTGCATAGGAGGAAAAGCTTTTGAGTGGCTTTCTGATGGAGGAGATGTATGGTGGCAAAAATGTATATCTCCTTGCAAACTTGGGAGATGACTTTAATGATTTGGTGAGGGATGAGTGTGGCATGTTGGCACTGGAGGTAGCACTGGCAGAGTGGCAACTGGAACCAGTTCCTTATTTTTTCAACAGTATTCCTGACTGTGAGGTGGCCACCCAGTGTGTTTTTGTGGGTCAAGTGCATGATAGTGTTGATTTTGTACATGACACCACATGGAGGTTGCACTCCTTGCCCAAAATTGAGTGTGGTAATAGTGGAAGCATCATCATTTGAAGAAGCAAGTGGCAAGTAGTGAGCACTGACTAGCTTTATTATCCCTCAATGAGCCAGACCTGGCACCAACAGGCCTTTAGCCTTTCATAACAACCTATTGAGATACAGGAGGTCAGTATGCCATGCATCAGCTCCTGCGTCAACTGCTAGCCCAGGCAAGCATAACGAGATGGGGTCTGATGGCGGGAGAGGTACAGGTAATTCCCAGACATCCTCATGAACACAGACAACTGAGTGGTCCCTTCCCGACTTGATGACCTGACGAAGGGCCAGGAGCAAGCCAAAGGAACTTTAATACCCGTGTTAAGAAGGGCAGTGACTGGGGACCCACCACAATGACTTTGATAGTTGGAATTTGGAGTCAATATTCTGACTCAGAGTGGCAAGAGTATACTTAATGGTCTCCATCATGTCTTTTATGGAAGTGGGGTTTTAGTTCCTTAGGTGGCATGGCTCAAAGGGACTAGGGTGATCCTTTTGGCCACCTCTGAGACTGTCTGTTGCTTCAGCTGAAGCAAGGTGATGTGGAATAACTTGGAATGAGGCGAGTTGAAAGCAAGCTAGGGATTCCCCTTTTTTCTTTCTCATAGTTGGTTGCCTCTTCCAACAACAGCACTCAGTAGACTAACTGAGCTTGACCACAGTTCAGGGGAGTGAACACAGGAGGCCAGTCTTCCCACCTGAGACTGTACTCATAATACATTTTATGATCTCGCAAATGTTGGGCAACTGAAACCCGTTCCATTTTATTCTAAAGTGATGGCAGTAATGCATGACCATAGATATTGGTGGGGAATTACGCCATGCTATAGGTTACATTCTAGAGTTGGCAGCATACAGTCATCCAGCATACAGTGTAACATCTCATTTTGTTTTAAGTGTACCTCTGTTTAATTGTCTTCAATAAAGCAGATGTGTTTGCCAAGTTGAAGATAAATTTCCAGTCCATCTTACATCTCAAACGTCACACAAAATACTTGATACTCGCCCAGACAATTGCTAGCAATGGAAAAGCAAGACAATTTTTTTTCTTCATTTGTTCACACTAAGGTAAACAAGGTCAGTGCACACTGTTGGCACGGTTTTGCCAACCATGGAGTATTTTTAAACTAGCCCACTTTGGCAACTGTGCCATCCACTCCCTCCACTAAAAATGTCCATAAAGAGAAGCATGAATTCTGCTCCGTGGGCTGAGTTAGTGCTATTAGTGCTTGTTGCGGTATCAATTTTTAACTACTAGGATATAATAACTATATAATTATAATAACTCTATGGAGCTAAATGAAGCAGTGCTTAAAGTACACTTTGTGTGCTGCCAAGGTCAAGTGTTTAAACTGTAAAATCTACTCCTTAAAAAAAAACATCAAAAAAAAAAAAGTGGTAATTCCTGTGAATTTTAATTGGAATTATTCATCCATGAGACTATTAGCACATATCAAACAAGCTGTTAAGAACACCAGCTAGGGAGCATGTTAGCTAATTAGCTAATCAAATACCAAGCTAATATGCCCAAAAGGATCACTTCTGCAAAATTATTCTTGTTGGTAAGGTCAACTGTCCATTATATGCAGCACCTGTTGCACAAAAAAAAATTGTGATTTTCTGATGAAATGGTGTGGTGTGATATGTTGTGAAATTTGATGACAAGAGTAGTTAAAGTATTGCCCTACAAAATTGAAATTTCTATAAATGTGTACCATGTGTATTTCTGAAGACACTACCACAGCATCGAGGTGTTCACACACTACGACCTCCTGACCATGAATGGCACAAAGATCGCAGAGGGACACAAAGCCAGCTTCTGCCTGGAGGATACATTCTGCCCTGAGGGTGGGTTTACTACTACCATTACACGACGGTTGTAATCTGTCTTAATTATTAATAAAACTATCGTTTGTTTGTTTTTTTCTACTTCATTTTGCCAATTTGATTTAGCTAAATATGACTGCAGAAGCTTAATTTGAGCTCAGCTGAACTTTGGAATGCATTTTTGCACAGAACAAGCGTGGTGGAATTTGGCCCCAATTGCTTAATTACCCAAATATTACTTATTGTACTCACGCTAAACCCAAAATATCCTCATTAAATTTTTCAAACTACACACCTTGGACCAGTGCACCATTCACCTATTTATCGTTTAACGTTTTATCTTGCATACAGGTTCGCAGGGGCCTGGATCCTATCCCAGGAGACTTAGGGCACTAGGCAGGGTACACCCTGGATAGGGTGTCAATCCATCACAGGGCACAAATAAACAAACTCGCACACAAACTACGGGCAATTTGGGAAATTAGCCTAGTATGCATGTCTTTGGACTGTGGGAGGAAACCGGAGTACCCAGAGGAAACCCAACAAGCACAGGGAGAACATGCAAACTCGAGCAGGACCCGAGGCAGAAATTGAACCCTTGATCAGGAAGCTACTTGCTACACACAATACACATAAGAAATACTGACAATTAAACAATGTAATATTAACCAAAATAGTTTAACAATGTACAAGTTGGTTTAATCACTCTGCTTCACTACTTGTGGCATGAAGTGATGTAGTGTGTGGCACATCATGAGTCATAAAGTAGACCAATAATTAAATTCCATATTTGATTATCTTTGATTGTAAGCTAAGGCTGGAACATCTAATCACAAATTAAGCGAAGGGATCCTGTAGAAGTGTACTCTTTAGATGAAGTCTAGTTTTATTGTGAGTTGCATAGCATTTGCTTTGTGACTAAATCATCTTAACAGTAAAACCAGCTGTTTATTTAACTACATGTGAAACTCTCACAATTGTGGAAAATTCATGTAAGCTTTTAAGCTCATGGAAGGAAAATGACTTGAGTTTACATCAGAGCTATATGATGTGGTCACAGGAAAAAACATGTATTCTTCTTTGTCATCTCCTTGGCAACAGGCCTGCACAAGCGATATGCCTGCTATAACATGGGGGATCAGGGCATTTCAGTGGGATGCTGGGATACGTATCGCCATGACATTGACTGCCAGTGGATCGATGTGACTGATGTCAGGCCTGGAGACTATATCTTACAGGTGAGCTCACACCAAACATACTGTACCTTACAACTGTTATTTTCCTATACCTCTTATAAGATTGCATTTGCAACACACATTACAAAGCTGCAGATAATATGGATAGATTTCTTATTGTTTTTGCTTCTCATTACCCATCACTGATTCCTGTTTGTGAAACTAGATAGATAGATTCTAACTTGAGATATATTAAGGGCCTATAAACTCTAACAAATTACAGTTGACTAATGACTAATAACCAAATAAAAAAAATGCATTCTTATTTAACAAAGACAGACATATAAATTGTTTATAGTGTCTCTATGGAGACCATTTTTTAACACTTTTTATTTTATTCCTAAAATAATAAAAATCCCCGATCACTTCTGCTGGAGTTGGAATAAGTCGTCAACACTCACTTATCGTCTATACTGTTTTATACTGTATACAGGGTCGCAGGGGGCCTGGAGCCTATCCCAGGAGAAATAGGGCACAAGGCAGGGAACACCCTGGATATGGTCCAAATCCATCACAGGGCACAAACTACTACATACACACACAACGGGCAATTTGGTAATGCAAATTAGCCTAATCTGCATGACTCTGCGAGGAAACTAGAGTACCCAGAGGAAACCCTCCATGCACACAGACCCAGGTCAACACTGCTAACCACCAACCCGCCATGCCACCGGGAATGAGTCATGTAATCCAAATAAACCAAAATAACCTTCTTACCCCCCCAAAAAATAATTATGTTTTAAAATTAGCATGGCATCGTGTAGAATCCTTCTCTAAAAGTCATGCACCATTTCAAACATGGCTTGTTGCCCTCAGTCTCTTTGGAAGCGGTTCACACTGGAAGCTTTCTCCAGAGATGCAGAGTGCAGATAGGGGGAGTAATTGAAACTAATTGAGTCTGTGTGCATGCTTGCACATGTTTCAGTGAGTTTTCTTTTTTAATGGAAGGATTCAGGCTCAGTTTTAAGCCTCCTCAGCCCTGCTATTATTCTAATGGTTCAGAGAAACGACTGGTGATTCAGCGCTTTACAGGCGTGTGAAATCGTTACACCTTGTCTACTACTCTGAACCTAAAGGAATTTTAAAAGCATATATTCTCATTACGACGTTCAGGCAAAGCTCGTACAGAACGCACAATGGAAAAATGGGTTAAAATAGAAAAGTGAATTGAGACAAATTAAGGTAATGCCGTTATTGGTTAATGTTTTTTTTAAACAGTGCTGCTTTTTTTAACAGCAGACATTTTTAGCCGCAGTTCGACGAGTTGGACGAGGTTTCTCCTTTCATCACTATAATTTAGTCACTAGATTCTATGCTTACTTTCTTTCCCAGAGTCAGGATGATGACAAACATGCCATTAAAACCGGCTGGGACAATGACAATACCATATTTATGATATGGTTTACAGTGCAGATCAAACCTTACGTAATGCTCAGACGTCGTGTGTTCGGGTTCGCTTTAGGTTGCCATGAAACCTCCCCGCTCCCCTCCCGTCCCCTTTTCAAGAGCTGTAAAGCGCACTAATAAACGAAGTTAGTGTGAGTGTGTTTCCATGCATGTGTGGATTTCATGCTATCACTGGGCGTTCTCTTTAAAAGAGTGGCCTAGGCTGCGGTCTGCCCGATTTAGGAACATACATTTAAGTGCATTACTCATGACGGGTTTGAGACAAGCGTCCATGATTGCACAGTCATTTAGGAATCAGCACTGCAATCTGCCAGTACTCTCTGAGATTAGACGGATCTCTCGACATGAAAATGGAAAAACGCGTTTGTTTTTGTTCTACCATACCAAAACTAAGCAAAGCTCTCACTGCATTAAAGTAGCAACGTGAAGTAATAACTATAGTGATTATATAGTTATATATACCAGAAACAACTATAGTTATTATATTTCCTGCCTAATTTTAATGGATATAATATTATATAATAAATTAAAATTAGCCAAGAAGTATAATCTTTCACTCACTCAATTTGTATTTTTTTTCTTTTTTTATGAGGACAGACATGGACGTCTTTGTAGAAATATGTCATTAAATATATATATAAAAAGTCTTTCAAGCTGGAAGCTGGAAAAGTCATTATGTACTTTCTTAAATATAAATGTACTGTAAGTGGGGAGATGGGGGGAAAAAAACAAAAACAATATCAGCCATGACTGGAGCTTAATGATAGGCTCGGGTGTTATCCTGTCTATGTCAGCAGTGTGAAATGGAGTGAACACTGTGACTGTAGATTTAAGCAATATCACACGAGAGTGAGTGCCGTTATGCTGAATATCAGGACAGCTGTGATGCCTCAAGTGTGTTGCTGCTTTCCTACAACAGTTCCACAAGGCAGAATCCCAAATCACACTCCACCCCCTAATCAGGTATGTACTTGGCGTACTCGGTACTTGTACTTGATCTGGAGGACAATGGATTGTACACCCCTAATGAACAATTCATTTCATTGAATTGAACAAAACCATTTAGTATCAACGGATTATGATTTTTGTTTATTTTAACCAGATAGCTCAGTCAATACGTATCCCTTTGCAGCTGGCGGAACTAACTAACCACGACTGGCAGAGATGGCGACCGACAGTTGGTGGTGAAAGTCGTTTTAATTGGTTAAAAATTGGTTTAATTGGTTATAACGTAGCCAAAAGGTGAGCAGAATAAACCATGGAGATGGTGGACAGTCTTGTAAATCTCATGAGTTTCTTTTTATTTTTTCACTTATTCGGCTTTAGAACATCAGCTCCGTTAACTTCTGAGTTTTAGGATCGAATTCCAAATAGCATTAAATGGAAAATGAATTGTTCATTAGGGGTGTACAATCCATTGTCCTACAGATCAAGTACAAGTACCGAGAACGCCAAGTACATACCTGATTAGGGGTTGGAGTGTGATTTGGGATTCTGCCTAGGTGCCTTTGTAGGCGTAGATAAAACAACAAGGCGATTCAGAAAGACAGATCAGATGTATTTTTTTTGCTGAAACTGCTTCTGTGAATGGTTTTACAATGTGCGTTTTGTCAGACAGCTGCTGTACCCGCAGTACTGCAGACCTACTTTCACTCATGCCGGCGACCGACAGTTAATGTAATTAACATTTATGAAAACAGCTGAGACAAGGAATGATACATATAGTTAAACATCACAGTGCTGTTGCCATCTATTATCACCACTCTCGGAAAGGCTCCTGTCTAATCAGATTACTCAGTCAGAACTAACTGTTATATAAAAAGCATATATGACAGTTATACTAGTAACCCTAGTTATTATTAAAATACCTTTTTCGTCAAATAGCTGTGGTCAATGGTTGTGCTTCGCTTCCTGTAGGTGGAGGTGAACCCCTCACTGGATATGGCCGAGTCTGACTTTGAGAATAATGTGATGCGATGCAGATGCAGGTATGATGGTGGAAGAGTCTACCTGTATGGATGTCATACAGGTAAGTGGACAGTGTATCTACTTCTAGATTGAAATAAGGTCTCCACGGAACTGTAAAAGTTAATGCAATGGAAAAGCTAAACAATTTGACATTTAAAAATGAATGAAATATTAACTGTCATTAAATGCTAATGAAGGCCAGTGGAACATGGATCCATGATTTGAAATAAATCAATAATTCTGTTTATGAATTATTTTATTGCTACTTTACTTCCACTTTTCTTCAGTAATTTGTTTTTATTCTGGTGGTGATTTACTGTATATGAACAGTATTTAGTGTTTAGCTCAAATGTACTTACGGGTCATGTCTGCTTGTTTACAGGTGGTGCGTACAGCGCAGAGGGTGAGGACCTGTTTGAACACCAGCGTCAGATTTCGAACAACTTCCTCTAATTAATGTCAGAGGAACCAGGAAAGAAAAAACTCTCCTTCATCATCCTCTCACCCTGCCTCTGGACAGAGGGGAAGGAGAAGGGGAAGGCGGATACGGCAAACAGATTATAGGCTGTGGGGTTTCTAGGGATTTATTTAAGGGATTTATTTAAGTTTTATTGTCAGTCAGGTAAAGGTGCTGAAGTAGGACCAGGTCCAGTATTTTGGGTATCTTAAATCCCAGCCATTTTCCCTCTCAATAACTAATCCTGTTTATAAGCTGGATGGAGTATGCTGTGGTAATGATATCAATGAACCAATTCGATCTATTAATCACAGTTCTGGTGTGAATGAGTAAAGCTGGTTTTTAGAATATTAGATTCAATTATTATTTAAGTAGAATAGATATATAAGAAGGGGATGTAGGAAGTACAGTATGTGCATGGACATCTTTTGCCATGAAACGCCATATCTGACTATCCACAAGCAAACAGAAAGAAAATGCAAGTAGAACTGGAACGTTCGGATGTCCACTCTAGCCATCGTGTTATTGTTGCTGTGGCAACAAGTCAACCTTTTTAGCCTCTAAAAATATCAGTTACTTTCTTTAGATTTAAAGCGCTACTTGACCACTGGTCCACACCCTAAGAAAACAGCAAAAACAAATATCAACACCAGTAGAGCTAATAAATAAATACACTTTATGCATTTATCACAGCTCAGAGCATTCTGCTTTTGAACACTGATTTTCATAAAACATGATCACTAAATTTCTTTGGTATTCTTTCATGTGCTTCGCTTGCATCCTCTAGATATTCCATGGCCTGACACTTTAAAAGGTCCAAGTTCCTCATATTTATTCCCACTTCAATGTCAGTTCTAGAAAAAGTACAATGAAACAACCCATAATTAGTACAGTCTGGTCTAGAAGCAGACATCTCATATCATTTTCTACCTTTATTCACATCTAAATTTGTCCTTTCTTTAGGCCTTTAGCTGGTATTTAAACCTTGACCTTTTGACCCATGAATAATGTATCTGAACACACAACTGATAGTTATACGTTAAAATATTCCGGTCATGTACTTGTGATCTCACAGCCACCCAATAATGTCTGTGCCCAGGTACAACCCTATGGGACTTCTCATAGTTTATGCGTTTTATAACACATGGTGCTCGACTAGGGAATGCGCAGAATCAAATCATATCCTCATAGATCCACGGCTGTGTCGGTGCTACGTTTGATCATTTGATAAGTATGTATGTGCTTCATCGCAGATGTATTGTCATGTACAGATTTATTTGAAATCATGATTTATATATATTATGGTCTGTAATTTATGACCTTTTGATACTTTTTTTGTTATTGAAATCTCAGATCTCAGTGAAAAACAGTGGGTCAGTGAATTTTATTTTAGATGGTTATTTCACTAATACTTGAAAATAAACATTTGTTATGTCTAATGAGTTATATTTGCAAGAATAATTGTGCAACAAAGTCCTCATTAAATCTCAATAAATTTCTCAGTGAACTACTCGTAATGCCACTAGGGGGTGTGCATCATCTCAGGAATTAAAAAAAAAAAAAAAAAAGGACTGCGCACTGATTCAATGCAATATTGTTTAGAAACTAGACTATATGCAAACATTGGAGAACCAAACCTCCTTCACTGGCACAAGCAGTCAAACCTTTGCCAAACACCCTTCTGAAACAAAAAAAAATGCAAATTTTAGTGTTTCCATGATCAAAGAAATTGAAGAGATTCAAAGTTTCAGTAGAAGTCAAGACAGGATTCTTTGAGACTCAAGGATATGTTCATCTCAGAATCTTAAGCCTATGGTGGTTATATTGGTATATACTAGAAAAGAATATGGCACAACCCCAGGGTTTTTCCAGGTAAAGACACAATTAGTCAGACAACTTCTTGAAGACCAACGGTACGTCTGAAGGAGATGGAGAGTTTCGACTTCATACATGAGAGCATCTGTTTACATAGCTCTTGCTCAAACCTTACACAAAGCTGAGCTTTAATATATTGAAAAAAGCAGAGCTGGAAAAATCCTGTTTGGACTGATAAAACTGATGAACTTTTTGGACTTATGTTTACGGAAACTCAAACATGACTGATAACCCTGAGAATACAAATCGTCATAGTGAAGCAGGTGAGGTTGTGCTGTCAGCAGGTACTGAAAAACAGAAATTACAAAGAACCAAATACGGGGCAATTCAAGTGTTTATAAAGATGATAAAGTGGTTACCTGTGTTATTTTCGGCGAAGTTCATTAATGAAACATTATGAAATAAAGTAATAACTTAGACGTGCATACTGTTCTTGGTTCGCCATTGGTTCGCTGGTTTGAGTAGGTAAAGCTTCATTTCCGATGTAATTAACTCAGATGGCGCAAAAGGTGCGCAAAGCTGAGCTATTTGAGTTGCTGCGCTCCTGCAGGGCTGTGATTGGTTGAATGCTGAGGTCGTATCTTATTGGCTAAAGAGTACGAGCGACCCACGTTGCTGCCAGCAAAGTCTTAAAAATACACACACAAATCCACGGCGATTCGTAAAGGAGAAACGGTTTGCACATTCACAGCCCATGATACACTTGAACATCTGTAAATTGTGTTTTGCATTTGTAAAGTGTGTATATATATATATATATATATATATATATATATATATACATACATACATACATATACACACACACACATATACACACACTGAACTATCGAGCAACTGTAGCCAAGTCCGCAGAGAAACGGCCGTCAACATCATGCGAGGCCAGAACCGTCTTCCTAGTTACCAGAAGCCGGGCACCAGGATGAGTCAGGCAGGTCCAGAGGGCAGAGGGAGTCTGGATCAATGGCAGGTCAGGAACGACATGTGTAGCTCGACAGAGAGAGGGAAAGAGAGAGAGAGGGGGAGAGAGAACAGGAGAGGGGAGAACAAAAGTGGAGAGATAACAGTTAGGTATGGTCACAGTCAACATGTATAAGGTGTGTTAGTGTAGAGTGCAAGCAGGGACTCCGGCAGGACTAACTATAACAGCATAGCTAAAAGGGAGAGCCAGAAGGAAACACAGACATGAGGGCTCCCTGAGATGTAAAGCAACCTATCACCTCACCGTCAACAAACTTGAGTGAACAATGAGAGTGGGGAGGACAGCATCTAAACATACCAGTTCATCAGAATACTCTACGTCCATGAGTCCCCCGGATCTGCTCCTTTACCTAAGGCTAATCTATTTACAAAAATGCTTGACTAAATAAATATATTTTCAGCCAGGACTTAAACACTGAGACTGTGTCTGAGTCCCAAACACTATTTGGAAGACTATTCCATAACTTTGGGGCATTGTAAGAAAAAGCTCTGCCCCCTGCTGTAGTTTTAATAATACGTGGTACTGACAGGCAGCCTGCATCCTTTGATCGAAGTAGGCGTGGCGGATCGTAAGACACTAACAGTTCACTCAGATACTGCGGCGCGAGACCATTTAGTGCTTTAAATGTCAAAAGTAGTATCTTAAAATTAATGCAAAATTTCACAGGGAGCCAATGCAGTGTAGATAAGATAGGGGTGATGTGCTCATATCTTCTGGTTCTAGTGAGGCTTGTTTATGCTCCTAGAACAACCAGACAGTAAAGTATTTTTTTTTTTCACGCACGTCAGTTGGGTTGCACTCACGTGAATTGGGATGCGTATGTATGCAGTGTGTGTTTTGCGCAAATTATTTTTTAGACTGATCTGCTTCCATAAAAAGGAGATCAGCGAAAAAGACGAGAAACATCTCTGCTATGTATCAAAAGCTATGTTTGAGTGGGTTTATTTTGATTATATTAAAATAAAAAGATTTAAAAAATAAAAATTTTTTTAGTTTAAGAGTTTAAGAGTCCGGAGGCAGAAATTGAGAGACGGAGTTTTCATAAACACATTGTCTCAGATCAACTTTCCAAAGATCATAAAAAGAGGAGGAGATCTCCATCTAACTCAGCACTCCCACATTTTGTTTTAAACAAAAACAAGAGGAAATATGTAAAGCATGAACCATATCTGGAACATTACATTGGAGTTTTGCTCTGGAGGATGGCGGGCCGTCAGTCGGCTGTGTTTGATGAGCTCCAGAAGATGGAAGGGAAGACGGACACGGTCTAATGACACGCGTACACACAAACAGTGCAGACTGAAAGAGAGAGAGAAAAGGGATCTTTAACCTCTCTAACACGATTTATGAGAGTTTTGATATACACTTCTGGAATGAGTTACCTGTAATCCAAGGTTCCACTGTATATAAATTAAAACATTTTTTTAAAAAGGAACTGGATCACTTCAGGCAGACTTGGTCGCTTCTAGACTGGCATAAAAAAATTCCTGAATCTCCAGAACATTTTATTTTTCCTTTTTTATTGTTGAAAACATATCTTTACAGCATATGGTAAAGCTGATGTTATGCTTGGAAGTACCGTTTTAGTTGAAATATTTGATATGAACAATGTTACCGATTATTATTTATTTTATCTTTTTTGTCAAACATTTAAGGTGGGGAGGAGGGGGGGGGGAAGGGTTGTCACACTAAGAGAACCTCAGAAGTACACCAGTGACAAATGAACAAGTGGAATATTGTTTCTTTTAATGTGAATGCAGGAACCAGAAGAGAACAAAGAAAATCAGATCACAAAGAGATAATAAAAATAAAAAATAAACCAAGAGATTGGCAAGTTTGAGAATAACTCATGACTCTGCCCACCTCACGGAACTCCCGTGATTTTGACATGCACCCAGGTGCACAGAGACACCAGACCCACGCCCATAATCAGATTAAACAGCATCGCCACGGTTTACCATTATACTATGTACCACATATATGTACCACATACTGTACAGTACATGGCAAATGTGAGGATGAGGAGTGTGGCCGGTGTACACACTGCATAGAAAATGTTGACCTAGCTGGTGTAAGCCTCATCCAGCTCGGCCTCCCATCTTCTTAATGGTGCGGAACTGCCGTATGGACCTCTGCTTCAGCTCCTCGCTCAGCTGGATGCGCTCCAAATCAGCCGGGCCAATGTGGGGCTTGTCTCCACCACACACCTGCATCACACAGAGGGTAAAAACTGTCAAGCTGTGCAACTTACATGTATGTAAAGTAAACACATAAACACACTGCAGTTCTATGTTATATGCAGTACATAAAATATACACTAGAATAGAATAGGTTGTCTAAAAGAAGTCAAATGAAATCAAATGTCTCCACTCCCAACTACCTGACATCCAGCATACTGTAAATGCACAAGTGTCATATTTACCAATTAATTTATACATATGAGAAAGAAGAGATTTCATGTAAATGTCTCAGTCCCACTTACATTAACTACACGTCCTATATATGCTACTGCATCTGGTGGAATCTCAACAGAAATCATTTTAAAAGAAGTCATACTCCCAGTATTTTGTAATGCAATATTTTAGACAATAAAATTATTTTATTTCTGAATTTCAATTCACAGTTCATTTACCTGTTCCATGCTCTTGATGTAAGTGTCCTTTGCTGCTGCAACTCCTGCAAGGTTGTTAGCTTCAGCTGTTGCCAAAAAAAAAAAAAAAAAAAAAGCTAATTCATTGATAAAAATTCAATTCAATTTACAACAATTTAAGTTACAGGTCCACTGTGCTGTCATAAAAATTACCTTGAGTATGGACCTTGGATACGGTAGCTCACCTCCTTATATTTTCATGCAGGCCTAGAAAAGAACAGCCTTATGACACAGAACCAACTCTTATTCAATATAAATCAAGTCCATAATAAAAAGGGGCTCTTACTTTGAAATACTGTACAAGATCTCTACATGTGACTTTAGAACCACTGATTTCTTTCTCCACCAAGTTCTCTGGAGCCAACAGCAGTGGGACGAGATTCACTAGCTCCTTTTTAAAATCAGGATCAATGTCTGTATGTGTGGGAAGATGGAGGAGGAGGACAAATATTTATAAACTTAAATGTCATTCTTCCTAAATTAATTCCATCCCAAAAATGCATCTCACACAAATAATGCAGAGTAAGCAATACAAGCAAAGAAACGCATACAACAGCTAAAGAAAACTGTATAAAAGGCAAAAAAAAAAAAAACTTGCTTTTAAAGAAGAAATGGCACTTTCTTCTTTAAGCACTACTACTAACCAGCCTCTAGAGGGCAGATGATGCCTACCTTTCAACCTGCCATCAAAATGGGGGTTTGTGGCCACCCTGAGACCAGGGTGAGGCAACAGGAAGCAGCTGACGTTGGAGAAACAGGAGTGGATGTGCTTCCAGACATTCTGAAGCTCCTCGTGTTGGTTCGGCTTCACCTAAGAGCACAAAGATAATTGACCAGTTCAGGGCCATTATACATATTCACCAATATGCACAACAGATGGAACATCACTCGCACTTAGTGTTTGTCTGAGAAATGCTTATATTGAACCAATCATCCTGTTCAAGACTGAAAACCAAAAAGCGAGACTTACCTGTAGATGTTGAAGATCATCCTCTTGTAAATTATGAGAAATTATAAACCTATAAATGGAATAAACAATGAAACATGAAGAATCTGGTCAACTGTATTGTTTTCCAACAAAATTATTAACAGTTTCTTTTACAAGTTAAAAAATTAGCACACAAGATGCCTGGTTGATGCACGTGCAAAACATCTTGTCATTAATGCAAAAGAAAAATAAAATAGGTTTACGTTTGGATATTACTCAACAAAAGCTCAAATGAAAAAAAAAATATTTTTTTTAAAGTACTGTAAGTTATGCAAACCTTTTAAAATGTACTTCAGTGAAAAGGGCATACTACAATCTAGACTAGGATAAGACATTCTGTCCATCCTAAAAGACGATAAAGTAAACCTGAACGGAGCTGGTCATGGTACTGAGGGCAAAGAGGGTGGCACGGTCTTTGGTGGTGGACTAGCTGTCGAAGGCTCCCTGCGTGTTTATGAAAAGCACAGCCACCTGAAGAGACATACATGGCCATGAGTATGCAAAGACATCAGTCCAATCGTGAAAATAAGCATCTTTTCAATGTCAAAAGTTTTAATAAAAATGAGAAAACCCTTCGTTTCTTCTCTCGACACATGCACCCTTTAATATAGTGGTTCTCAAACATTTTGCAGGCTTACCACTACCCTGCACATTTTATCCTGCTCTACCCTACCCACTTCAATAAAGAAAAGGCTGTTAATCAGTTGGCAAGTTAAATCATGTGTGCTGTGAGCTGTGAAAGCACTAAAATGGCCAAGCCCAGAGTTGAGAACCACTGCTTTACCATGTGCACATTTTCATTTGACTTAGGTTAAAATCCAACCGGAACTGTTTTACTTATCGTAAAAAGCACCAGCTAACTGAACTGCAAAATATTCTGGAATTAGATCATGCCTACATAACCATGCACTTACACCACTCACAGCTGCAGCAATAGAGCAACCTGTATACCAGCACGTAAACATAAATGTAGCTGGCCTAGGCTTTATATTCCCAAAAGGTGAGTGAACTGCCAATCACACCCATGTGTGCTTTCTGAACCTCATATTCCAAATTCAATTCAATTCAATTTTATTTATATAGCGCTTTTAACAATTGACATTGTCGCAAAGCAGCTTTACACAATAAAAAGAAGTAAGTTTTTATGCAATGTGTATGAATCAAAATGATAAGATTATTTATTATTCAAATTTATTCCATCGTTTCTGTTCTAACATTCACTCTTCTGTGAAAGCTTTATATTTGGTTTTAGAGATTGGAAATTTTTTTTTTTTTTTTTTTGGTAATTCAGCCACAAGAGAGATTAGACACTGATATTGAGTGAAGATCTGGGCCCGTATTCACAAAGCTTCTTAAGCCTAAAAGTTGCTCCTAGTGATGAAATTCTAAGAAAATCCTTTATTTTAAGGATTAAATCTTAGTAAGGATAAGAATGAAAGATTCATGAAACATCTTAGCCCTAAAAACAGCTCCTAAGGTAAAAATTGTTAAGTGTAGAGAGGAGGACTTTTAAGAGGCTTAAGAGTTTCTATAGCAGAGGACAAAATGGCGGGAGGAGGAAATATATTCCAAACACTGAACGTAAAGCTAAGAGTAAACACTGCTCTTCTGTCCAATTTGGTTTTCTTATTCTTTTATTTTCTTCCAGAAGATTGTTGATTACATATCATCCAAAAGTGTAACTTAAATAAACTGTCCTGTAATCATATAAATTGGTGAAAGCTGAGCCATTTTGCTCCCATCAATCTGAAATGGATTACAAGTAATAAAATCAGTATGGTAAATTAATGTAAAAACTGTGTGGAAATTGGTTGTTTTAATTCATTTTAAGATATTTAGCCTAGAAGAGAATCTTTGTATGAAGTAGCCTGTATTCATGATTATTAATTCAATTTCTTTATATACAAACATTATGATTTTGCTGTCTGTTCTATTATCATATATTCTATTTTCACAAAGAGTGCATTTTAAGACCTTTGCAGAGGTTAGAGGTTATTTTTTATCAACCAATCAGTCCTTGATTTGCTGCATCATCCCTAGCAACGGGGTCAACCACACCCCTCACTAAGATAAAGGTTTTTGTATTTTCCTTACTCAGAGTTGCACTTAGAAGTTTCATAAATGACTTTTAGACTAGGACTTCCAGCTAGGACTTTTTAGGCTAAAATTAGGAGCTCTCAGAGAATTCTAAGAAGCTTTGCCAATACGGGGCCCTGGGGTCTAGTTGGTGTTTCAGTTCACCCCGAAAGGAGCTCAGGGAAATTGAGGTCAGGGCACCGTGCAGGCCACTTGAGAGCTTCTACACCAAGATAACGAATTGTACAGATTACTCGTGGATGAATCTGCTAAATCTGTTGCTTTTTTTGTTGTTCTAGCAGTGTAGGGCTTGGTTCAGGTGTTCACATGGGCCATAACACACCCATACAGTTGTGCTCAAAATTATTCCTAACCTTGGTATTTTTAATAGTGTTTTTATAATCTAACTCGTTAGATTACTCGTTACATTTAAAAAAAAGTAATCCAAGTACTCCAACACGTTACCTTGTAACACGTTACACCTAACACTGTTGTTAAGGCCAACAATGGAAGAAAAGCTTCTGAAATTTTAAACCATTTTCAGGATGGGGGTTGGGAACTATCCATTCATGTACCTAGTTACACGTTCGTTACACTTTGCTCGATTCCTGTGGTCTCCCTCTCACAGCCCCGTCAACAGATGACAAGCCTGTCAGTGGTTCATCATCTCCTCCAAGCCATGTGGTTGATTTCTGCAACAGCATGATGCAGCAATTATAGCAATGATGCAGTAACTGGAGGAACAAATAAAAATAATAATGAAGGAAAAGGTGGGCTGTTGCATCATGTGCCCCTGCAGAAATTATAAATTTAATAAATATAATTATAAAGTAGGGGCACATGGATGCATCAGTTTTCCTAGGCCAAGCAGTGAAAAAAAGCTTATCTGTAGGCCATACGGTCCTTGAAATCTGGCCATTCTTTCTTTCTTTTTAATGACAAACCCTAACCCTAAATTCTTGGTGAGGGTCATTTTTGTTATTCAATATTAAAACTAGATAAGATGTTTAAAATAAAAGAACTTTAAAACTACATTTGGATTTACTTGGATTTATTTAAGTGTCAACAGAATAAAACAAGTTCCTTAAAGAAGTAAAAGAGTTACAGTCAAATAAAATGCGTTTAATGGACAGAAGGGTTCTGCATGACAAACATTGTGGTGGATTTTGAAATCTGGCCATTCACGTGTGTGTATGTTTTTTGAAGAGGTTATCTTAGCAACACCCGTGGCTAATGGTCTAACTCACATGCTGAGAATGTAACCTGAGTGCAAAAAAAAAAAAAAAACTCATGTTATGTCCCAAGCAAACTTTGATTGCTCCAAAATGGTTTGACCAATCTTCTCCATCTAAAGTATAAACATGGCAGGAGACCCAGCTCTCCACTGATGAAGTTTGTCGGAGTGCATGCAAAATTATTTATTTTTGATCAGAATGGTTTTAGTAGTAGACTTTTTTTTTTTTAGGAGCTCTTCAATATGCCTCATCTCATTTTAAAATGTAAATAGCTTTTAGAAAGCACACACGAGCAAGCTAGAGGTCAGGGGAGCAAAGTAGTTCAGCATGGGTACCACGCATAATTTAAGTGTATTTTGTGCCGAGGTTGAGCGTGTTCAACTCAGGATACCCAGCTGAGCTCAGGATACCCAGCTGAATGCTTTCGTACAAGTTTTGTTGGGGCGTGTGCCAAATTTATAGCAATATCGCCACCTCGTCAAAACAAAATCAAGTCGGATTGCTTAGGCAAGTAATACTGAGCCATTGGGAGGAGGGACTGGGCCACTTTTGGTTCAAATTACTTTCCCCAAATCTCAACATTTGTGTTTATCATTGGGCTTTGTTTTGAAGGAAGACAGGGTGGGAAAAACCCTTGATCTAGCCTATTAGCCTCTATCTGGAGTAATGAACTGTTATCAAAGCATCTGCACCTTCACTCACCTGATGGAACATGTATCGGAGCATGAAATCCAGCAGGAAGGACTTGCCCATGCGGAATGCACCGGCGACCGACACCACCACCACGTTGAGATCACGAACGTGCTCCTGCAGCAGAATGCGCTCCAACGCCTGCTAGTCCAGAGAAAACTGGTGCTCATCTTCATCTGCCACCACCATCTTAACAGGCCCAGCCATCTCCTTTTCTTCCAAACCTACACCTACCCACCATAACAAAACAGCCAAATTAGTAGAACTTTTAAAGTGGTTGGGGGTGATTGGGAGGTGATGCATTTCATATACAGCAGAGCATGAATCCCCCAAAATCCCATGTTTGTTTAGAGAAATGTGTTTGAAAATGCCTGGTGCATAGGAGATATATACGACAGCTAGAGAAACAGTGGAAGCTACCATGCAGACCAAACTTCAGCTGCAAGCCAAAGCCTCAAACAAGGTCTACATCAGGGATCTCCAACTACATGCAATCACCAAACTCTGTTGGATATTGGCCCTCCAGGACTGTAGGTGAAGATCCTTGGTCTAGATCATACACTCACTCATCGTCGCTCACATAAAGCTTTATCCTGTACTCAGGGTCGCGGGGGGCCTGGAGCCTATCCCAGAAGACTTAAGCCACAAGGCGGAGTACACCCTGGACAGGGTGCCAATCCATTGCAGTGCACTCATTTACACACTCATTCACACACACTATGGGCAATCTGCGAACGCCAATAAGCCTAATCTGCATGTATTTGGACTGTGGGAGGAAACTGGAGTACCCAGAGGAAACCCACCAAACACGGGGAAAACATGCAAATCCATGCACACAGAGACAAGAATTGAGCCTGGCCGGGAATCGAACCCGGACCCTGGGGGTGCAAGGCGACAGTGGTTCCAATGAATGAATGAATCAAGGCTAACCACTACACCACCATGCCGCCCTATATACCAAGTTGGAAAGGCTAACCACTACAGCACCATGCCACCCTATCATACAAAAATTCAGAAATGTGCTTGCATTTAACTGATAACATGGTTATCTAGAAAATCTTAGGCATCGTGATAGGTGTATTGGAAGATGGTGATAATTCCCCTCTCTATGAGTTACACTAAACACACTACTTACACTACTGATTAACAATATGTGATATTTAATACAAACTTAAACCATAATAGTGGAAAATAAACTTGCATTTAAAAAGCCCAAGTACAATTATAAACCAATAAATTATGCTGCTTGACATCCGGCTGCTCCCGCCAAGGGGTCGCCACAGCAGGACATACCATCCTCACACAATTTGGCAGAGTTTTATGCCGGATGCCCTACCTGACACAACCCTCCCATTTTATCTGGCCTTTTGACCGGCACTACATCCAGTGGGTGGGGTTTGGGCATTGGATGGAAACTGAACCCGAACCTTTTGAATGGCAGGCAAGAATCCTACCACTTAGCCAACAATGCCTAGCTAAACCAATAAATTATATGAATAAGAAATTCACCCTGTATTCAGGTTTTCTTTTGATGATCTTCCGGTTTTACTGCCTTATCCTGATTAGGCTCACTTAGATGAACGCTGGGCACGAGGTAGGAATACAGATGGTTATATATATCCAGTTAGCTGGATTTGATTGTTGTGGATTTGTCCTGATCTTGGATTGTTTCGTTCTTCGAAGCGTATCTCGCACTTGCTGTCATAGCAACATGTCCGTAAGCTTAAACCTGCTCAGGAGCAGGTTTATTTCATGTAAACAGGATTTAGGCTGCGCTCCTGGCGGGTTATGATTGGTCGAAATTGCGAGATCATTTGATCGGTTAAAGAGCATGACTGACGCGGACTGACTCACGTGGGAAAAGAAAAGTATCTATATATTTATAAGAATTTTATGTTAACTGTCTTTGTTTACTTGGCATAGTTACATAAGCGTCAAATCTAAGCACAACATGCATTGATGTTAATGTAAGATTGTTCCTATTTCAGCTTCACCCTTTCTAAAGCCAATAAACATGCGGACTAGCATCTAATGTCTTCAGAATCGTGGTTGAAGCAAGGATGTTTATCTGCCTGGCTTAGCGCACAATTTACAGCGTGAACAGGGGAGAGTACAGTGAAAGGACGGCACTTGGGTAATGATTATGGATACAGCTTCATACAAGTCAAGGTCTAAAGTTTCCCGCACCTGTCGAAGTAGCTCCTGCACTGATGCTGCTGCTGCAATTGCCAGGGCCAAAGCTGAAGCCAAAGCTGCATTCGCTGAAAAGGAGATGAAAATTAAAATAGGAAAAGCCCAATAAGTGTTCTCAATGGAGAAACTTGATCTAGAAAAAGAAGACGCTGCAGCTGTAAGCTGTAATGAAGCTGCAAAAGCTGAAGCCCTAGAGGCAGCAACTGATGTGACTAGTGAAAAGCATAGCTGTAAACTCCAGTTTGACACGGCCCCTCTGAATGCAGCATGACGTACCAGGGACTATGTAGAGGAGTAATCAAGGGAGAAAGGAGACACTAATTCAGCTTTGGAGTTGAGATCCCTCCTTGCACACAAGGTCAGGCAGGAAAACACAGGACTAGCACTGCCCTGTTCTGTACACGCTGCTTACATCAGCACAGAAGGCGGCCCACATGCTCTGAATATGAATGCATTTAACTGCCCTGCCTCACCTCTACCTAGACATAAGCCCTTTATTCCTTCTAATGTGAAAGACGAGCTGTCTCAGTCTTTTATTAGGCACCACTATGATGCCCAGAATAGTAACAATGTAGCTCTACCGCGCCCTTACAGTCATTCACCATGTGCCAATGATGACAGCTCCAGTGTATCAAACTTTGTAAGATTCCTCGCCCTCCATGAACTGGTTGCCACAGGTCTACTGAGATTCAATAACCGACCAGAAAGCTACAGGGCTTGGCAACGCTCCTTTAAAAATGCAGTTAGAGGTTTAGGCCTCTTATGCAGCAATGAAATTGATCTCCTTGTAAAGTGGCTCGGGAATGAGTCAGTTGAGCATGCTAAACGAATTACACACGTGGACAAAATTGTTGGTACCCTTCGGTCAATGAAAGAAAAACTCACAATGGTCACAGAAATAACTTTCATCTGACAAAAGTAATAATAAATAAGAATTCTATAAATGTTAACCAATGAAAGTCAGACATTGCTTTTCAACCATGCTTCAACGGAATTTTTTATCAAAATGAACTCATGGAACAGGCCTGGACAAAAATGATGGTACCCCTAACTTAATAGTTTGTTGCACAACCTTTTGAGACAATCACTGCAATCAAACGATTCCTGTAACTGTCAATGAGCCTTCTGCACCTCTCTGCAGGTATTTTGGCCCACTCCTCATGAGCAAGCTGCTCCAGTTGTTCCCGGTTTGAAGGGTGCCTTTTCCAGACAGCATGTTTCAGCTCCTTCCAAAGATGCTCAATAGGATTGAGGTCAGGGCTCATAGAAGGCCACTTTAGAATAGTCCAATGTTTTCCTCTTAGCCATTCTTGGGTGTTTTTAGCTGTGTGTTTTGGGTCATTGTCCTGTTGCAAGACCCATGACCTGCGACTGAGACCCAGCTTTCTGACACTGGCCAGCACATTTCTCTCTAGAATCCCTTGATAGTCTTGATTTCATTGTACCTGCACAGATTCAAGACACCCTGTGCCAGATGCAGCAAAGCAGCCCCAGAACATAACAGAGCCTCCTCCATGTTTCACAGTAGGGACAGTGTCCTTTTCTTGATATGCTTCATTTTTCCATCTGTGAACATAGAGCTGATGTGCCTTGGCAAAAAGTTCAATTTTTGTCTCATCTGTCCATAGGACATTCTCCCAGAAGCTTTGTGGCTTGTCAACATGTAGTTTGGCATATTCCAGTCTGGCTTTTTTATGATTTGTTTTCAACAATAGTGTTCTCCTTGGTCGTCTCCCATGTAGTCCACTTTGGCTCAAACAACGACGGATGGTGCGATCCGACACTGATGTTCCTTGAGCATGAAGTTCACCTTGGATCTCTTTAGAAGTATTTCTGGGCTCTTTTGTTACCATTCGGATTATCCGTCTCTTTGATTTGTCATGAATTTTCCTCCTGTAGCCACGTCCAGGGAGGTTGGCTACAGTCCCATGGACCTTAAATTTCTGAATAATATGTGCAACTGTACTCACAGGAACATCTAGCTGCTAGGAAATGGTCTTATAGCCTTTACCTCTAACATGCTTGTCTATAATTTTCTTTCGAATCTCCTGAGACAACCCTTTCCTTTGCTTCCTCTGGTCCATGTTGAGTGTGGTACATACCATGTCACCAAACAACACTGTGACTACCTGGAGCCCTATACTGTATATAGGCCCACTGACTGATTACAAGATCGTAGACACCTGTGATGCTAATTAGTGGACACACCTTGAATTAACATGTCCCTTTGGTCACATTATTTTCAGTATCTTCTAGGGGTACCATCATTTTTGTCCAGGCCTGTTCCATGAGTTTATTTCTTTTAATAATTCTGTTGAAGCATGGTTGAAAAGCAATGTCTGACTTTCATTGGTTAACATTCATAGAATATTTTTAAATTATTACTTTTGTCAAATTAAAGTTATGTGACCATTGTGAGTTTTTCTTTCATTGACCGAAGGATACCAACAATTTTGTCCACGTGTGTATAACAGTAAATATCAACAACCCATGGGACTCAGGTGATTTGGGCCAGATTAGACAAGTGTTACGGCTCACCAGAGACCATAGAAAAGGGCTCTCTTTCCCAAGCTCGACAATTTTCCAAAAATGACCAACAAAAGTACACCATAAAGCCTTACTCTGATCACAGGATCTGTTATAGAAGTTGAATAACTTACACTCTCTGGCAGTGCGAGTAGAAGTCAGATCTCAAAGTGAGAGAAACCCTTCAGCTCTTCATTCTGGACCTGCACCTTGGATCATGCATGCCAATTCCTCATCAAGGCATGGGAGGGAGCAAGAGCCAACATCAGATCTGGAGGGATTAGCTGAATGTACAGACATATGCGAAGGTAACCTCACTGACAGACACTGTTCAAAGATATGCGTAGCAAAGGTTTACCCTGCTGGCCATAAAGATAAAGGCAGATGAACAGAACAGATCTTTGGCTTGATCCGAGCTCTTCGACATGTTCAATATTCAAGGTCCTAACTCTTCTTACCACCTTACAACCTACTCAGGAGTAACAGAGAATACTGGCAGAGTAGCTTGCAACTTCCATATTGAATCAATAGACAGTAAGATGACGTGTCAGCTTCCAAGTCGTCTGGAATGTAACGAAATTCCCAACAGGGCAGAAATTCCGACCCTTAAGATAGCCTACCACCTTGCTCACTTAAAGTAGATAGCGCATCTAGTCCCAAAACTTGACCCTAAGGCTTCCATTATGCTTCTGCTAGGCCACAAAGCCCGCTAACAGCTTAACGGACCTTCAAGATTTGCTGTCTTTCATTTAACAGGCTGCGACAACTGTGCGGCTCCATCTATTGAAGACCTAACCTTCATAAACATAATGAAAAATAGCATCCAGAAAGATGATTCTAATAGCTGGGTAGTAGTGTTATTTTCGTCAACGAAAATAATGACGGAAATGAATGGTCGTTCATCTTTTTGAAGAACGAGTGGTCGCTCAGTGATTCGTTAATTTTCTACTGGGCACACGTGCAAATCGCAAAAGGTTATGTACAGGAAACAATTGTATGGTTCTCAATGAATCTTCCAAGTAGTTCGTTCTTTTGTCATGCGACTCCCAGTGACACCATGAAGTGCAATAGATTCAAAAGAACGAACGACGAGCTGTTCATTTTGTTTACAATATGGCCTTAGCTGCATTGTAATATTTTCATTACTGAAACTATAGCCAAAATTTGTGTATGTAGACGTGTCGGGGGTCTAACATTTTATTTCTGGTCAAAAGAACGAAATGAACTAAATGACTCAAAAAAAAAAAAAAAAAAGATTTGTTCATTTTGATGACCGGGAGTCAAATAACTAAGTCACTAAAAAGATTCAAACTTACCATTACTAATGGGAGCAGCTGTTTAAATAGCTCTTGCTCATACCCTTCGCAAAATTGGGCTTTAAAAAAATATTGAAAATTAAAAAATGTCTGGTAAGACTAAATATTAACTTTTTGGACTTGCCACAAATCATCATGTTTATTGGAACCCAAACATGACTGACAAACATGAGAATACAACCTCACTTGCGGCAATTTTTCCACCAGCAGGTACCAAGAAACAAAGCATGCAGAACCAAATACAGGTCAATTTTAGAAGAAATCCTGTTCCTGACTCAAAGAGTTGAGGTTCTACCTTCTATTAGGACAATAAACCTAAAGACAATGCTATAATTACAAAACTAAGAACCTGAAGGCCAAATCAAACCCTAGACTTTAACTCAATTGAGAAACCGGTCAGGATTAAAAAAAAAATAATAATAATAAAATAAATGTTGTCTCTATCGATAAGACTGGGCAGATTTTAAAAGAATGAATAGAATCATCAGGATCCATGGGGGTTTGCAGATAAGGACCTCAGGTTGTAACTAAACAAAATGTGAAGTGTGTGTGTGAACTTTTTTTTGTAATATATTATACATTCACAAAACTACTGGGTGGGCCATAGTGTTACCCACCTCCATTACAAATTAAAATTTATTATAATGATCATTTTAAATAAAAATGTCATCGAAGGCAGGCTACTTCTCTGTGGCTCCCCCTGTACAACAATCATTACCTAACTCAGGAGCATTTGTATCAAGATCCAGATAAAGATGCAGTCAGAAATCAGTACAAGCAAGCAGGACGCTACATGTACTCTTGAGTGTGATGAAATTTTGAATATTCTGCATGTTGAACACTGTAGTATGAGCAGATTCACAAGATGAATAGGCAACATTTGGATATACAGTGGTTCATTTTAATATTGTATTGAAAAATAAATTAAGAGGGAAAAAAAATAAAAATAAAAACATGAAAACAAGTGAATTATAAACATTCCAGTGCTTGGTCTGCAAGAGAGGAATCTTGATGCTCAAGACAAAATATATAAATAAAAGGAAAAATATAATGCATCCTTCTGACATTTTACACAGAATCACAAAAGCATTCCTTTAAATTAATCATACAATTGGCCTACCATGAAACCGATACTGCTCCAGCTACCAAAAAAAAAAAAAAAAAAAAAAAAAAAGTATAGAAAATTTTATTTATACATCTATTTTCCATACACATGCCCTATGTGACAAGTTTAAAAAAAGAAAAAAAATCAGAACTGTACAGGATAGCGTACATGTCAGCCGTCACCTTATGGATGGAATCATCAAAGCATCTTTGTTCTATTATACAGCAGGGAGACAGCACATAGGCCTAAAGAAGCAACGGCGTACAGTAATTTCACTTTGCTTCCATCACTGGTACAGTCATCCTTTTCCTCTACGATTTGATCTCACAATCTTATAATACTGTGGAACATAAGACATGTCGTAAATCTCTAATAAAATGCAGTGTAGTATTTATTTAAACAACAAGATTGACAAACAAATGTGCGATTAAAATCTATTTTGCGCCTGATTCCTTTAGGTTTCTTCATTACATTATGAATGAGCGTTATTGAGTGCCTTGTGTTTCAGTGGAAAAGTTGCAGTATAAAATGTGCCATTTCACCACTGGGGAGAGTAGACCAGCATGGTTAACTACTCACCAGATTAGCAAGGTTGATGAAGACACACCTTTCCTGAACTACAAGGCCAATGCCTGTGTCCGCTAGTGGCAAAGCCACTAATGCCAACGTCGCAAGTGCTCAAAAGACGTGCACGCACACTAGTGCGCGCGCAAAAAACAATGGTGTAAACTTTGGCTCTATGATTGGTGCAGCGTCAGTTTGTCTGTAACTTGGCAACTTAAGCAAGCATGGAGTTCAGCCTAAAAACTGAATCACTGAAAGGCTACAACACCTGAGCAGAGAGAAACGAAAGACAAAAGACAATTACAACTACAACATTTGCTATGGGAATGATGAGATCAACAATTAAAAATAAAGGAAATGAAAATATGGAAGGAATAGAACTTTAAAAAAAAAAAGCTGAGGGAATAATCGAATTAAATAAAGATCATATAAAGAAGCATTGATACATTAACAAAAAAAAACCAACAAAAAAAGGCCTCCAGTAGACAATGTCAGCATGATGAAATGAAGGACAGTTCAATCATGATCAAATTGCCCATCCTGCAAACATACAGAACCAAGTACACATAACCGTTAGTTCTTTAACCCAACTCAGTGTGGCTGAGGCCACACGCTCATCAGGGCTGAGCAAGCCCTAGAAAGGAGTTTATGAAAGAACGTAGGAACTAGTTTTTCTTCTTCACGTTGTTGTTTGAGGGCAGTCTGTTTCGTTGAGTTGGCAGGATTGTGCTTAGCGTCACTTTGTTCCTGGCAACCTCAAAAAGCTTGCACAACACCTGAAAGAAGGAGCGCATGTTAGTTAGGGGCACAGAGATGAGGGCAAACAAACAAGCGTTGGAGGGAAACACTGCCAGCAGACAGCTCACCTTTTTTGGAGTCCTCTGTTCAGCAGAGTGAAAAGAAAAGGGACAAGTTAGCAGGAGAAGAGAAAAGACGCAGTGCATAAAAAAAAGATTAGCAAAAAAGCCTCGAAATCTCAGACAAGAAACATCTCCCCCATCAGAAGAAATGTTTGAGTGGGTTTAATTTGAGTGGTTTAACTAAAATTAAATTAATAATTTATTAATTAATTATATTTTATACCTTTTTTTCCTGAGTATTAAAAAAATAAATAATACCACACGACTAGTGACAACTTGAGAACGCTTGGGTTGCATCAAGTTTAAGAGTCCAAAGGCAGAAAGAGACAGGGAGTTTTCAATAAACACATCGTCTCAGATCAACTCAACCAAAGATCATAAAAAGAGGAGCTCTCCATCTAACTCAGCACTCCTACATGTGGAGGCTTTATGGAGACAAAATTAAACAAAAACAAGAGGAAATATGAAAAGCATGACATATCTGGAATTACACTGAATTTAGTGTAAAACTTCCGTGACCTTGGAGTTGTAGATGTACATGGGGAATGCAGTGAAGTTCTGTTTGGAAAATGGTGCTCAAAGTGTATAAACTAGTGCAAAAATGTACATAAGTCAGTGCAACATCAGATTGGAATAGATTTCCCTTAAAATGATTCTCAAGAATATTACATTAAACAATGACTATCCAAAACAGTTTTTGGATAACTTTTGCCAGTTTAAATTTGGCAAAAGTTACATTAGCTAACATTTGAAAGGACAATGTGAAAAGAATGCTCAATGGCTTTTTTTTAGCCATTATAAACCTTGAGACATTTGGTCATTGTGCTGTGTTGAAACGGTAAGTAAAATCTAAAATTGAAGACCTGAATATAAACAGTTAGTGAGACTTCAGTAAAACTCCAACTACTCATTAGGGTTTTGGCTTCACAGCATAATGACTAAATTGTATGAATTTGATTTAAATTTACCACATTCATATTACAAGCCACAAAATTTAAATTTCTTTGCCAGTCATGAAGAATCACATCTGAATCTAATGTGAGTCACAACCACACATCTTTGCTCACAGTATCAAGGTCAAAACATCATATTTGGTCAAGCACAAATATGCTTGCAGTCAGTCGGCTGCGTTTGTTGAGCTCCAGAAGATGGAAGGGAAGCTAGATGCCTTGCTGGAGCTGTTCTAGCATACATGTATATTGCCAACACTGCTATGAAATCCCTAGGCTGCCGGTGCTGACTGATGTCAGTGAGCACCCTACTCACATGCAGGGGCATAAAGTCACATAAAATCCAATTGCTCTCCCTCATTCAAGTCACATGAACATCTATGGGATATATGTGCAATCTAAGATCACAAATGAAACCCCAGATATGTGCGTTCAGACAATCAGATCTGTCACACCATTTAAAAAAATAAATAAATATGAAATTAAAAGAAATAAAATAAAATGTAGTCACTTCAGGCTGGTAATGTAAACGTAGACTTGGGCATAATCCCCAGTACAACTTATTGGACCTTTTTTGTTGTTAAAGAAAACAGCTTTATGATATGCTATAAAGATAATGTTATGCTTGGTAGTACGGTTTGAGTGGAAATATTTGATATAAAGCCAACTGAAATTTTTTGTAAATCTATAATGTAAATAAACATTTAAGGGCTTCACACTGTAAGATCAGAAAGCTGGACTGTGTACAGCAGTAACAAATCAACAAGTCGCATACTGTGGAATATCTATTCTTCTAATGTAAATGCAGGATTGTGTTCCAAAGCCAAAAGAGGACAAAGAAAAGCAGATCACAGAAGGAAAAGATGAACCGGGAGAATTAGCAGGTTGAGAATAACCCACCTGCTCCCAAAGAGTTTCCGCCACCTGGTCGATGATGCTGCCCACCTCACGGAACTCCCCTGAGTATTTGACATAGGCCCAGGTGCACAGAGACACCAGAGCCACGCCCATGACCAGGTTACACAACATTGCCACAGAGTTTACGCCCACAAAGCCCGTCACTAGCGACACCACGTACATGGCAAACATGAGGGCAAAGAGTGTGGCCGGTGTGCGCGCTGCATAGAAAATGTTCTTTCCATCATTGTATTTGATGTAGTTGGTGTAAGCCTCATCCAGCTCGACCTCCAGCTGCTCCTGGTAGCGCCGACAGAACTCCTCGCCTCCCATCTTCTTAATGGTGCGGAACTGTCGTATGGAGCTCTGCTTCAGCTCCTCGTGGCTCCGCGCCAAATCAGCTGGGGCAATGTAGGGCTTGTCTCCACCACACACCTGCACCACACAGAGTACAAACCAAAAGCTTGCTTAACAATAATGTCAACCATCTAACATCCACCATAAATGCACAAGTTTCACATTTACCAATTAATTTAGAGAATTAATGAGAAAGAATGAGAAACATGAGAAAGAATAGAGATTTCATGTACATATCCGAGTCCAAATTAAATTAACTACACTTCCTATATGCTACTGCATCTGGTGGAACCTCTTATCAGAATTTTAAAGAGTTTATCCTGCCCTTATTTTGTAGTGCAATATTTAAGAGAATAAAATTCTCTTTTCAGTTCATTTCTGAATTTCAATTCACAGTTCATTTACCTGTTCCATGCTCTTGATGTAAGTGTCCTTTGCTCCTGCAACTGCTGCAAGGTTGTTAGCTTCAGCTGTTGCCTTAAAAAAAAGAAGAAAGAAAGAAGCAAAGTCACTGATAAATTGTTATAAAAATATGCATTTTATTTAAGTTACAGGTCAGACAGTTGGTCCACTGTGCTGTTATGAACATTACCTGTAACATGAACTTTGGATGTGGCAGCTCTTCTCCTTGATATATTTTCATGTAGGCCTGGAAAAGAACAGCCTTATGACACAGAACCAACTCTTATTCAATATAAATCAAGTCCATAATAAAAAGGGGCTCTTACTTTGAAATACTGTACAAGATCTCTACATGTGACTTTAGAACCACTGATTTCTTTCTCCACCAAGTTCTCTGGAGCCAACAGCAGTGGGACGAGATTCACTAGCTCCTTTTTAAAATCAGGATCAATGTCTGTATGTGTGGGAAGATGGAGGAGGAGGACAAATATTTATAAACTTAAATGTCATTCTTCCAAAATTAATTCCATCCCAAAAATAATGCAGAGTAACCAATACAAGCAAAGAAAAGCATACAACAGCTAAAGAAAACTGTATAAAAGGCAAAAAAAAAAAAAAGAGGCTCTACAGGGCAGATGACACCTACCTTTCAACCTGCCGTCAAAATGGGGGTTTGTGGCCACCCTGAGACCAGGGTGAGGCAACAGGAAGCAGCTGACGTTGGAGAAACAGGAGTGGATGTGCTTCCGGACATTCTGAAGCTCCTCGTGTTGGTTCGGCTTCACCTAAGAGCACAAAGATAATTGACCAGTTCAGGGCCATTATACATATTCACCAATATGCACAGATGGAACATTTGATCACTCGCATTAGTGTTTGTCTGAGAAATGCTTATATTGAACCAATCATCCTGTTCAAGACTGAAGACTTCAGTAAAGAACAAGGAGTCCTCCATCTCCAAAGCTCACACTTCTAAAATTACAAAACATGCTACTTAAAATGTTCAATAAGAAGTAGGGTACAGATGATCCACTTACTTGCAACCTTTTCTCTAAAAATGTCTTTCCTCCTTCCAGGCCATATGCATGTTCATATGGGTAACTCCAGTCTCTTATAAGAAACATTAATGACTAGATATAAAAGAAAATCTTCACGTTAAAAAAGGCTTATTAAAAACAAAAAGGTATTAATAGGTTCTAGGTAGACTTTACAATACAACATACCTGAAATGGTTTTAGGTATATTTCCTCCATAGCAAGTCTTCCATATTCTGTAAAAAGCTACAATATGGAAAACAGTGATGGATCAATATCCTGCTGTACCTCATCACTAATATCTAAGCAGTAAACAAACCAAAAGCGAGACTTACCTGTAGATGTTGAAGATCATCCTCTTGCACATTCTGAGACAAATTATAAACCTATAAATGGAACAACAATTAAACATGAATCTGGTGAACTATGCATGCATTTAAAAAGGCAGGTTAAGCAAACTATTTTAAAATGTACTCCAGTAAAATGGGCATACTAGACTAGGACAAGATAGTCTGTCCATCTTGAAAGCAGATGAAAATGTAAACCTGAACAGAGCTGGTCATGGTACTGAGGGCGAAGAGGGTGGCACAGTCTTTGATGGTGGACTGGCTGTCGAAGGCTCCCTGTGTGTCTATGAGAAGCACAGCCACCTGCAGAGACATACATGGCCACAAGGGAAAAGACAAAAGAGGCTCAAGCATGCTAAGACACATCTGCCATTGAGATGCTTATTAGGATTAGACCGAAGTTTTAATAAAGTTAGAAAACCCTTCATTTCTTCTCTTAACATATGCACACTTTAATATAGTGGTTTTCAAACATTTTGCAGGTGCCCTGCACATTTTCTCCTGCTCTACCCTACCCACTTCAATAAAGAAAAGGCTGTTATAAATCAGTTGGCAAGTTAAGTCATGTGTGCTGTGAGCTGAGAAAGCTCGAAAATGGCCAAGCCCAGAGTTGAGAACCACTGCTTTACCATGTGCACATTTTCATTTGTCTTAGGCTAAAATCCAACCAGAACTGTTTCACTCATCATAAAAAGCACTAGCTAACTGAACTGCAAAATATTCTGGAATTCATTCATGCATGCCTACATAAAAACATGCACTTACACCACTCATAGCAGCAGCAATAGAGCAACCTGCATACCAGCAATTAAACAGAAAGGCTTTACCTTTCTGAAACTCTTATTCGAAATTTAGTCCACCTTTGCTGTTGTAACATCCACTTTTCTGTGAAAGCTTTGCATTAGATGTTGAAGATTGGGGGAACAAATTATCTAATTTAACCACAATAGCAATAGAGAGGTTGGACACTGATACTGTGTGAAGAAAACTGGGCTCTAGTTGGTGTTTCAGTTGCAGGCCACTTGAGTTATTTTACACCAAGAAAAATTTTCAGATTACTTATGGTTGAATCTGCTAATTGCTGATTTCTTTGTCGAGCAGTGTAGTCGAGCAGTGTAGATCGCGGTTCAGGTGTTCACATACAATGGGCCATATAACACCCATAGGTGTTCCTTTTTTTAAAAAAACTTTCATCCCTCTGTGACTCACACGTGGGAAATATGAGATACAACACAGCAGCACGCTCTGATGAAACCAAAGTTTCCAATAGAAGCGTGGTTTCTTTGGTTGTATGGAAATTGTTTGGGTTCGCAACTTTATACATTGAACAAGTCAAAGCTTGCTGTAAAATTTGGCTGAAGTTTATGCTACCTAAAGGAAGCAGCACGATTAATTTACTCAAGCACATCAAACAGAGACACTATTGAATCGGCATTGTGCTTGCCGCTGCGAGCTAAACAAGACAAGCGGCATCGCGAAAACACCAACTAAAAGCCAGGTGAAAACAGCGACCTCATTTTCCCACTGTATCCCATATGATAAGAGGGGCCTCGATGGAAAGATATTACTGATGTGTTGTATCGCTAAAGACATTATGCCCATATACACAGTTTAAAAAAAAAATAAAAAATAAAAAAAAAACCATGTACGATGCTGTCAGGCACCTGTTTGATTTTATTTAGCATGCAAGTTGCATGTGGTTTTTACAACTAATTATTTATTTTTTAAAAAGTAATTTAGGTCTTCAGTTTGTACTTCACCAATCCCTCATGTTTTGCTAGAATAACCAGAACAAAGACTGGTGAAAGTTTATACTTTATTAACCCCCCCCAAAAGTATGCATGTTGTACTGATTACTGTTGTCCTAAAATGAAAAGAAAACCTGTTCGTGAAAGCAAGTTTGCACTTTTTGTCCAAATAAGCAATTCATGTTTGGTTATATTGCTTTGCTCAAAAAAAAAAAAAAAAAAAAAAGATTTAATTTATAGGACATATTGCCCAGCTCTAACTGGTGGTCTATAAAGTTTCTCATTCTGAATGACTGCATTAGGCCAATAACTGCGTTTAATTCCACAATAAAAATAAACATGCAAAACAGTAACATAAAATGAAATCATTTAAGTAAAATCAAGAGAAATTGAGAAAGCCAAAGTAACACTAACAAAAAACAAAACAGTTGTAATTAAGTATACCCAGAGGCGTAGAAAATTATTTTGCATCAGATATCAGCAGTCCTGTAATCATAATACTATTACCCTGAAGGTCACTGTTAAGGCAAACAATGGAAGAAAAGAAATTTTATACCCGTTTCAGGGCGGGGGTTGGGAACCATCCATTCATGTACCTAGTTACATGTTTTTTTTCCCCCTTGTTTGCGACCTCGGTCACAGGTTTGTATTTTGAGAGGCTTGATGAATACAGATCAGTCGAGTGCATTAATGCTTTGTTAAAGAATGAACAGGGTTTGGAGTTGTTTGTGGAGTGCTACCTTGGTCCCGTCTGGTTTCTCGACCACAAACACTTCGCTCCAGGCCAGGATTCCTGTGGTTTCCCTCTCACAGCCCCCTCGCCAGGTGAAGCCCGTTAGTGGTTCATCATCTCCTCCAAGCCATGTGGTTGATTTCTGCAACAGCATGACGCAGCAATTATAGCAAAGATGCAGTAACTGGAGGAACAAGTAAAAAAAAAAAAAAAAAACTAAAGGTTGGCTGCAAATTTTTTCCAGTAATTTCAGGGCCATTTATTTTTGATCAGCATTATTTTCAACAAAGTAGTAGACTTGTTTTAGATACGCCTCATCTAAAAAAAAAAAAGAAAAGTTTTTTTAAAATTAATATATTTAAAAAAAAACCCCACACATAAGCAAGTTCGAGGTCAGGAAAGCAAAGTAGTTCAGCATGAAAAAAAGAGAGGAATTCTGGCATAACATTAGTTGGATTGCTTAGGCAGGTAATATCGAGCCAATCCTTATTGGGAGGAGGGACTGGGCCACTTTTCAGACAGGATATGCAGGCACTGCAAAGGCAAACAAGTAAAGTCGATTCAGGCTTACTAATAAATGTTTGTATTGGTTTAATGGTCTTGATGTTCTCTATTGTTTTGTGCCTTTCTTCGGTTACAGCACAGTCTGTCCAGATTAAATATTTAAAATATCCCTTCTTTTGACCCTTTTTGCAATAGATTAAAAATCACAAGATAACTCATTAGATTTGTGGATACACTGCAGATTAACACTTCCTTAAAGACCAACTGACAGTCACACAAAAATGAATAAAGACCTAGCCTACAAAAGTTCTGAGCATGAGGTACATCATGCTAGTGGAACTACTTTTTGGGAGAACGCGCGCACCATCTGACAAACAACAAGCGGAATCCATCACCAAATAATTAAAACTCCGGCACAAAGGTACGTTATGTCTACCATTCAGCTTGTTCAGTGTGTAGAGCGCTTCCAGACTTTACAGAGGGTTAGAAAGCGCAAGAGCAGCGTTATTCCCATAGCGGAAAGTCTGGGTGCCACAGGCAGAGATAACCAGCCCCCGACTCCAGCAGTAGAGCCTTCACAACGGGGCGAGTGGGTGAGACTCGGCGGCATATTCATTCAGCCAAAGCTAACGCTAAGGTTAGCTGACCGGAGCACACCTCTTCTGCGCTTCGTGTCCAACAGGTTTGCTCTCCTTAGTGATGCACCCGCTGAGAAACCTGAAAGAGCTCTGGTTATAGGAGACTATACTATACTTTAGGGGCGCCAGCGGCAGGGGTCAGGTGTATCCCGGGAGCCAGAGCACTGGACATAGCAGGTAATCTTAGGGCTCTAGGACAGCATAGGTTCTCTAAAATAGTGGTACATGCTGGAGCTAATGATGTACACCTTCGTCAGTCAGAGGTTAATAAGAGTAACTTTACAAAAGGTGTTTAAAATAGTGCTTTGCCCTCAGTGTCCATCCCACTCGGGAAGGTGCCAGGGAGCAGACAGACAGGCTAAACCAACCGTCTGCTAGCTGCATAGAGTCGTCACTCAGGGTTCACCATATTGAGACTGTGTCTGTTCCCGGAGCTAAACATAAACATACATTTAGAAAGACTCAAAGTCTGTTTTAGTAATTTAATTAACATGGATACCACAAACTCGGAGCACAGTGAATGCACAGCTAGCACCTCTGATCTGAGGCTAGGACTGTTAAATATTAAATCTCTTGCATCTAAAGCAGCTATTTTTAATGAAACCATCACAGATCAGGAGTTAGAAATGTCCTGTTTAATCCAGGTTTCTGTTAAACATGAGTATGTAGCTTTAAATGAAGCTAGTCCTTTTGGATACAGCTACATACACCAGCCTTGGCTAACTGGTAGAGGAGGAGGCGTCGCAGTTATTTACAGTGATAGACTATCGTAAAAAAACAGATTTAAATTTAATGCATTTGAAGCTCTCTATAGTAACAAAGTCAGCTCAGTCGATCCTGCTAATAATTTACAGACCCCCAGGGCCGTACTCGGAGTTTCTCTGTGAATTTGCAGATATCCTCTCAAACCTTGTTTTTTTCTGTACACAAAGCGTTAATTGCTGGAGACTTTAATATTCATTTTGAGAATCCAGAAGACCCTCTGCGAACAGCATTTATGTCCATACTGGACTCAGGAGTAAATCAATGTGTAGGACCCACTCATAAAGCAGGTCACACTTTGGATTTAAAGTATAGGAAATATAACCACAATTCCAGTCTGATGGTCTCAGATCACTATCTTGTCTCGATTAAAGTGTGTCACAGTAAATGTACGCACAGCAACATTTACATCAAATACCACACAGAGCTTTATCAATAATCTCTTATCAATAATCACTCCGGCGCCGGTGAGGTCGGCTGCCGTCACGACTGCTCCGACCTAATTTACTTTGTTTTCGTCTTTTAATTTAATTTCTAGCAACTTTAAACTGGCAAATTCATCACCATTGAGTGCATTAGGTACGATAGAGATACTCTTATTTCTATTGGTCTACAATGTACTCACAATTCGACGTTTTTAACTCCGGATCCGAGCTGGCCGAGTGAGATCCTGAGGGAAAACAAAGGACGCGACGCGAAGCGGCGGCCCCGAGGAAAACGAGCCGGCGTCAGGAACAGGCTGAGAGCCCGTGCACACCGCACACCTCTGCCTAGCATCCTGCTCGCCAATGTCCAGTCACTGGAGAACAAACTCGATGACCTCAGGGCCAGGATAAAGTTCCAGAGAGACATTCGGGACTGCAATCTTCTCTGCTTCACCGAGACATGGCTGAACCCAGCGGTGCCGGACCACGCCATCCAGCCGGTCGAGTTCTTCTCGGTTCACCACATGGACAGGACAAGGGACTCGGGGAAGACAAGGGGAGGTGGCGCGTGTTTAATGGTGAACAGCGGCTGGTGCAACAGCGCGAGCGTTGTTCCTCTCGCACGCTCCTGCACACCCAACCTGGTGTCGTCCTTTTTATCTTCCTCGGGAGTTTACATCAGTCATAATCAGCGCCGTTTATATTCCACCACAAGCGGACACGGACACTGCCTTATGTGAGCTGCATGAGGCACTCTCACAGCACTAGACAACACCGGGACGCTGCGCTTATTGTGGCGGGGGACTTTAACAGTGCCAACCTCAAACGTGCAGCGCCAAACTTATCAGCATATCACCTGCCCCACCAGGGGTGAAAGGACACTGGACCACTGTTACACATCAGTTAAGGACGGTTACAAGGCACAATCTCGTCCACCGTTTGGTAAATCCGACCATGCCGCCATCTTCCTCATGCCAAAATATAAACAAAGGCTTAAACAGGAACTTCCGGTTCAGAGGGAGGTCGCGCGCTGGACGGACCAATCGGTGGCCGCGCTTCAGGACGCACTCGATGACGCAGACTGGGACATGTTCCGAAACAGCTCCGATGACGTCAGCATGTTTACGGAAGCAGTTGTGGGATTCGTCGGGAAACTAGCGGATGATACCGTGCAGAAAACGACCATCAGAACGTTTCCCAATCAGAAGCCGTGGGTGGATAAAACCATCCGCGATGCTCTGAGATCTTACGCCGCTGCCTACAACGCGGGACTTGCATCGGGGGACATGAACCAGTACAAGGCTGCGTCCTATAACGTCCGAAAGGTGGTTAGAGGCGAAGCAGCGCTACGGAAGGAAACTAGAGTCACAACTCCAACAGAGTGACTCTAGGAGCCTGTGGCAGGAACTAAGGACAATAACGGATTATAAAGCACCAACATCCGGTATGACGAATGCGGACATGACTCTGGCAGACGAGCTGAACACCTTTTATGCTCGCTTCGAGGCTGCAGCTAAAGACGCTAGCGTTGCTAATGCTAGCGGCACTAACGGCTGCAGAGAGGAAGTCACTGCCAGTACCGGAAACGCGTTCATCATCTCCGAGCATGACGTGAGGAGAGCCTTCAAGAGAGTGAACATCAGGAAAGCAGCAGGACCAGACAGCATCTCAGGCAGAGTCCTCAGAGCCTGCGCAGACCAGCTAGCACCTGTATTCACGGAGATATTCAACCTCTCCTTATCTCAGTCGGTGATCCCCACATGCTTCAAAGAGTCCACCATTGTTCCTGTTCCGAAGAAACCACATCCTGCTTCCCTCAATGACTATTGACCTGTAGCCCTCACATCAGTGGTGATGAAGTGCTTTGAACGGCTGGTCAGAGACTTCATCTCTTCACTACCCAACACTCTGGACCCACTACAGTTTGCATATCGCCCGAACCGCTCTACAGATGATGCCATCTCTCATCTCCTCCACACAACACTCACTCACCTGGACACTAGAAGGAGGAATTATGTTAAAATGCTTTTCATCGACTACAGCTCAGCATTTAATACCATAATTCCCTCCACACTCACCAAGCTGGAGCACCTGGGACTCAGCTCATCTCTGTGTCAGTGGATCTCTAATTTCCTAACTGGGAGACCACAGGCAGTAAGGATGGGTGGACACGTCTCAGCCTCTCTCACTCTCAGCACTGGAGCCCCACAGGGCTGTGTTCTGAGCCCCCTGCTGTACTCTCTGTACACACATGACAGTGCGGCCACTACCAGCTCCACCACCATCATTAAGTTTGCTGACGACACTGTCGTGGTGGGCCTGATCTCTGACAACGACGAGACGGCCTACCTGAAGGAGATTGGAAATCTGGAGAACTGGTGCCAGAGGAACAACCTTCTTCTAAATGTCAGTAAGACAAAGGAGCTGATAGTGGACTTCAGCACTAAGCAGGAGAGGAACTACCAGACCCCCATCATCAACGAGAGCCCAGTGGAGAGAGTGGACTGCTTCAAGTACCTCGGTGTTCACATCACGCAGGACCTATCATGGTCCTGTCACATCAACACCGTGGTGAAAAAGGCCCGACAGCGTCTCTACCACCTCAGACGCCTGAGAGACTTTAGACTGCCCTCTAAGGTGCTCAGGAACTTTTACTCCTGCACCATAGAGAGCATCCTGACGGGAAACATCGCATCCTGGTTCGGGAACAGCACCATGCAGGACAGACTAGCCTTACAGAGGGTGGTGCGATCAGCTGAGCGCATCGTCCGAACTGAGCTCCCTGACCTGCACTCTGTCTACAACAAGCGGTGCTGGACCAAGGCCAGGAAGATCATGAAGGACCTCAGCCACCCCAGCTACGGACTGTTCTTTCTGTTGCGGTCTGGGAAGCGCTTCCGCTCCCTCAAGGCCAATACAAAGAGACTGAGAAGGAGCTTCTTCCCGCAGGCGATACGGTCTCTCAAATCAAACCAATACACTGGACTAAAACACCTTTGCATTTTCTTGCACACACAGAACGGACAATTATGTCAATGCACATTTGCACACTTCAAGGACTTCTTTTCACACCCCCCTCATCTCATTAAAATACTACCTCAAGTTTTCACAGACTTAAGTTGTAATATATAAAGTAATATATATAAAATCTTCAGTAATTATATATATATATATTTTTTTTTTTTTGTAACTTTGCTGGAATCTTGTTTTATAGGTTCCATTTGTAAAAAAATATTTAAAGGTCATGGAGCGGTCGTATAAGCATTTCACTGCATATCATACTGTGTATGTGTATGTGACAAATAAAATTTGAATTTGATTCGAGTTATCAACTTTGATTGGAACGCCATCTGACTTCACAGAACTCAATCAGACGACTGAATATTTAGAGTCAACACTTGGTTATAGCTTAGATAATGTAGCTCCAGTTAAAAAGAAAATGATTAGAGATGAATTCGCTCCTTGGTATAATGACCACACGTATTTTAAAACAAACCGCTTGAAAATTTGAACATGCACACGTGGACAAAATTGTTGGTACCCTTCGGTCAATGAAAGAAACTCAATGGTCACAGAAATAATTTTAATCTGACAAAAGTAATAATAAATAAGAATTCTATGAACGTTAACCAATGAAAGTCAGACATTCAACCATGCTTCAACGGAATTATAAAAAAAAAAAAAAAAAAACAATGAACTCATGGAACAGGCCTGGACAAAAATGATGGTACCCCTAACTTAATAGTTTGTTGCACAACCTTTTGAGACAATCACTGCAATCAAACGATTCCTGTAACTGTCAATGAGACTTCTGCACCTCTCTGCAGGTATTTTGGCCCACTCCTCATGAGCACGCTGCTCCAGTTGTTGCCGGTTTGAAAGGTGCCTTTTCCAGACAGCATGTTTCAGCTCCTTCCAAAGATGCTCAATAGGATTGAGGTCAGGGCTCATAGAAGGCCACTTTAGAATAGTCCAATGTTTTCCTCTTAGCCATTCTTGGGTGTTTTTAGCTGTGTGTTTTGGGTCATTGTCCTGTTGCGAGACCCAGCTTTCTGACACTGGCCAGCACATTTCTCTCTAGAATCCCTTGATAGTCTTGAATCTGTGCAGGGTACAATGAAATCTCAAGACACCCTGTGCCAGATGCAGCAAAGCAGCCCCAGAACATAACAGAGCCTCCTTCATAGTAGGGACAGTGTTCTTTTCTTGATATGCTTCATTTTTCCGTCTGTGAACATAGAGCTGATGTGCCTTGGCAAAAAGTTCCATTTTTGTCTCATCTGTCCATAGGACATTCTCCCAGAAGCTTTGTGGCTTGTCGTCAACATGTAGTTTGGCATATTCCAGTCTGGCTTTTTTCTGATTTGTTTTCAACAAATGGTGTCCTCCTTGGTCGTCTCCCATGTAGTCCACTTTGGCTGAAACAACGACGGATGGTGCGATCTGACACTGATGTTCCTTGAGCATGAAGTTCACCTTGGATCTCTTTAGAAGTGTTTCTGGGCTCTTTTGTTACCATTCGGATTATCCGTCTCTGATTTGTCATGAATTTTCCTCGTGCGGCCATGTCCAGGGAGGTTGGCTACAGTCCCATGGATCTTAAATTTCTGAATAATATGTGCAACTGTAGTCACAGGAACATCTAGCTGCTTGGAAATGGTCTTATAGCCTTTACATGCTTGTCTATAATTTTCTTTCGAATCTCCTGAGACAACTCTTTCCTTTGCTTCCTCTGGTCCATGTTGAGTGTGGTACATACCATGTCACCAAACACAGTGACTACCTGGAGCCCTATATATAGGCCCACTAACTGATTACAAGATTGTAGACACCTGTGATGCCAATTAGTGGACACACCTTGAATTAACATGTCCCTTTGGTCACATTATTTTCAGTATCTTCTAGGGGTACCATCATTTTTGTCCAGGCCTGTTCCATGAGTTAATTTTTAAAAATAATTCTGTCTAAGCATGGTTGAAAAGCAATGTCTGACTTTCATTGGTTAACATTCATAGAATTTTTTTTAAATTATTACTTTTGTCAGATTAAAGTTATTTCTGTGACCATTGTGAGTTTTTCTTTCATTGACCGAAGGGTACCAACAATTTTGTCCACGTGTGTAAATGGTGCCAAACTAAATTGTTAGTATTCCAAATAGCTTGGAAGGAGAGCATCCTGAACTATATATTTTAAAAAAAGCTCTCAGTTATGCCAAATCAATGTATTTCTCCACTCTTATAGAAAATAAAAATAACCCAAGATTTTTTTTAAATACTGTAGCTAAATTAACTAAAAACAAGACCACTGCAGAAATCTCCACAACATCATGCAGTAGTGAGGATTTCATTAACTTTTTCAATAAAAAAAAAATAAAATAAAAAAATCATAAATTAGGCAAAAAAAAAAAAATCAGGCTTTGAAACCAGACAATTTAAATAATACAGATAAACTAACCACATCACATCAGAACTTGGAATACTTTACTCCCCTTGAAGCTAGAGAACAAATTTCACTCATCTCTTCTTCAAAATAGTCAACCTGTATATTAGATCCTATACCGACATTTTCTCAAGCAGATAACAGAATCCCTGTTGAAAGTAATTAACTGTTCACTCAGCAGTGGGCATGTTCCCAAATTCTTTAAATTAGCAGTTATTAAACCTCTAAATCAAGAAACCTGACCTTGACCCCGGGCCGATATCAAACCTTCCCTTTATCTCCTAAGATTCTGGAAAAGGTAGGATCACCACAGCACAGAGACAGCACTTGTTAAAGTAGTAAACGACCTCCTATTGGCCTCTGATCAGGGTTGCGTCACTACACTTGTGTTACTGGACCTCAGTGCAGCTTTTGACACCACTGATCATAGTATTCTCCTTCACAGATTAGAAAAATGTAATAGGAATTAAGGGAACTGACCCCTTGTGGCTCAGATCCTATTTGACTGATCGTTATCAGTTTGTAGATTTAGATGGTGACCATTCCTCATGTTCTTAAGTGGAGTTTGGTATTCCACAGGGTTAAGTTTTAGGCCCACTGCTTTTTCCCCCCTTTACATCCTTCCTTCGTGCAACATAATCCGTAAACATGGTATTAGTTTTCATTGTTATGCTGAGGACACAATTATACGTCTCAACAAAACCAGATGAGAAAAAACTGTTTACTAAAATTGAGCAATGTGTGCAGGACATAAGAGATTGGATGTTAATTTTCTTCTGCTTAATCCTGATAAGACGGAAGTTCTACAGGGTGGGCCATTTATATGGATACACCTTAATAAAATGGGAATGGTTGGTGATATTAATGTCCTGTTTGTGGCACATTAGTATATGTGAGGGGGCAAACTTTTCAAGATGGGTGGTGACCATGGTGGCCATTTTGAAGTCGGCCATCTTGGATCCAACTTTTGTTTTTTCCAATAGGAAGAGGGTCATGTGACACCTCAAACCTGTTGGGAATTTCACAAGAAAAACAATGGTGTGCTTGCTTTTAATGTAACTTTATTCTTTCATGAGTTATTCACAAGTTTCTGACCACTTATAAAATGTGTTCCATGTGCTGCCCATTGTGATGGATTGTCAATGCAACCCAATTTTGGGTTAGTGTCAGACCAATAGCGGTGGTTTTGTTTGTTAACTTCACCATTCACATAAAAGTTTGCCTCACCACTGAACAGAATCTTCTGCGTGAACTGAGGGTTCTGTTCCAATAAGTTTGATGTGTCACATGACTCTCTTCCTATTGAAAAAAACTAAAGTCAGATCCAAGATGGCCGACTTCAAAATGGCCACCATGGTCACCACCCATCTTGAAAAGTTTGCCCCCCCTCACATATACTAATGTGCCACCAACAGGACGTTAATATCACCAACCATTCCCATTTTATTAAGGTGTATCCATATAAATGGCCCACCATGTAGTCATACGACCATAAGCAGCTAGAAGTAAGGTTTCTGATCACACCAACTTTAGATGGCTTTTCTGTTCCATCAAATGCAACAGTAAAAGACCTTGGTGCGATTATAGATTCCAGCCTTTCATTTTGCACATTTGAAGCACATGTAGATAATATTACCAGGATAGCTTTCTTTCACGTTAGAAATATTGACAAGATAAGAAATATATTGTCACTAAATGATGCAAAAAAACTAGTTCATGCTTTTATCACCTCTATCACCTTTTATCACTTCTCTTCTGCGCTCTCTCTCTCTCTCTCCCTCTCTCCTTTTCCTTCTCTCTGTTGAGCTATACATGTCGCTCCTGAGTTGCCAGTGATCCAAACCCCTCTGCCCTCTGGACCTGTCTAACCCGTCATGGAGTCCTGCTTCTGGTTGGAGATCTTGTCGCATGGATGCCCCGTGTGGTCTGCCTGGAATGCGTGTGGTGGCTGGGGATGGTTTCCACGAAGACTGTCCTGTCCCCAACATGCACACAGCTGTTCTCTGGGGACCTGTGACTTCAGTCGTCCGATAGCCTGGACAGGACAGGAATTTCCTACACAGTCTACCTGTGCCTCCAGGAACAAACTGGACTCCATTTAATTTAAACACATCTGTTATACTGAACTTCCAGTCTTACACAGTATGAATGCAGATCAATCCCTGCTATTCATTTCCACCCAAATGAGGATGGGTTCCCTGTTGAGTCTGGTTCCTCTCAAGGTTTTTTCCTATTAACATCTCGGAGTTTTTCCTTGCCACCGTCGTCCTCGGCTTGCTCATCAGGGTCGATCTTATTTTGATTCATACACATTTCATACAAACTTCTTTTGATTGTGTAAAGCTGCTTTGCGACAAGGTCAATTGTTAAAAGCGCTATACAAATAAAGTTTAATTGAATTTAATCTGTGAATCGATGGCCGACCTGCTGAAATATTCAGTTTAAACCATTATGGGATTAATTTATTATTGTTATTATTATTATTATTATTTTGAGTCAAGGCCTTCCGCATAACAGGTGTGAAACTTACTTTTGAATTACATTGTCACAAACTTGTCCTGCGATGTATTCCAAAGGAAAAATTTTGACTAAGTTTTAAAATAACAAAAAGTCAGTGTACATGCTGCAGTTCATGAAATTAAATTAAACACGAGGCCATTCCTTCTGTATAAACCACCATTGGTTAAAATTATCCTTGGCCTTTTTTTTTTTTTGAGCTAGACATTGAGGGGAAAAACCCTTGATCTAGCCCATTAGCCACCATCTTGAGTAATGAACTGTTGTCAAAGCATCTGCACCTTCACTCACCTGTTGATACATGTATCGGAGCATGAAATCCAGCAGGAAGGACTTGCCCTTGCGGAATGCACCGGCGACCGACACCACCACCACGTTGAGATCACGGATGTGCTCCTGCAGCAGGATGCGCTCCAACGCCTGCTCGTCCAGAGAAAACTGGTGCTCATCTTCATCTGCCACCACGATCTGAACAGGCCCGGCCACCTCCTCTTCCTCCAGCAGCTCCTCCACTTCGTCTCCGCTCATCGTAGGAAACACGTCTTCTTCCAAGCCCACACCTAACCACCATAACAAAGCAGTTATTTTACATAAATAAATAAATAAACAAACAAACAAACAAACTGCTTTCATGCACACCATGAAATTTTATGCAAGTGAATGTACGCATTGGTTCGACATCTCCATGAACTATTCGCTCAAGCCAAATTAGCAGAACTTTGTAATAGAAAGTGGGGAGGAATTGCACTGCTAATGCATTTCATATACAGCAAAGCATAAATCCCCAAAATTCCCATTTTTGTTTAGAAAAAGGCGTTTTCTAAGCACAAGGCATTTTCAGATATACTGCAGCTAGAGAAACACGGTGGAAGCTACCATACAGACAAAAATTCAGCTGCAATCCAAAGCCTCAAATAAGGTCTACATTAGGGATCTTCACTTCCAGTCCTGGAAGTTAACAAAAAAAAAAAAAAAAAAAGACAACTGTGGGATAGTGGACCTCCAGGTGTCGCTAATCGACATCATACAAAAATTTTGAAGCGTGTCAACACTGAATTCTTTACTGTATCTAGAAAATTCTCTCTGAAAGAAAAGTACCTGGTAATTCTTGCTCCATTCAACTCTGCCCAAGATTACTTTTGTCAAAAGAAAAAACGTTTACACAATTACAAATGTTTAAGTGATGTGAATCTGTAGGGATCACTTCACACATTTCAAGCATGTAAACATTAGTTGCAAATGTTAAGTCAAATTGTAAAACAAACATTTGCTGCCACTGTATGGCGTTATATTCCAGCCCTCTATTGTTTTTTGCACACTAGCACTGTTTAGACACCGCCAAGTATTGACAAATGCCTCATCATTAAAAAAAATAAAACCAGAAGTAAATCTCACTGTCAGTGAGCCAGTAAGATCACATTGTGACGCACCATAGTCAAGCCGCTCAAAATACAATGTGTAAAAAGGTCTACACCATCTAAACTGTGGCTCCATTTTATCACACTTGATGCTTTCATCAACATGTGATGCAATATATACACAAAAGGACATCGTTGTACAGATAGACAACATGAGTTGGGGGGTGGGGAGGAAACCCAGAATGTATGTGGAATGAATTTAAGAGCAGAAAGTTACTCTGCACACGCCTGAAACAGGAACAAACTTCAGCCATCTTCCGATCTTAGGTTCACATAATGCTATAAAACCATTCAGTTTATTTCAAGTTAATTACACAAGTCTTAGAATAAAAGATTAGGGCTTTTGGGACCAATCACAATCGTTGATACCGATCACAGGTGCATGCTACTTATTAATAAGCAAAGAGGGCAGGCATTTAATAAATATCAATTTCTGCATTTTTAAAAGACAGTATTCCTCTTATCCAGAATGTGCGCAGCCATGCTGAATAGTAGTTCACTGTCGGCCTGTACGCATGTAGTGGCAAGGTAAACCCGGGCTGCCTCGGCCTGAGCTGGAAACTGCTCTTCATTATTATTTTTGTGATAATGATTTTAACCTTTTAACCTTTAAGAGTACAGAGTAAGGCATTTTGAAGGCTTCTGCAACATGTGGTTGTGTGAGGGTCGACAAAGAGTTAGGCTATCGATTGGACACCCATTTAATAAATAAGTAAGTAAGTAAATAAATCACTTACGGCATCAGACAGACAATCATGATTCTGCATACAGGCTGTCCCAAAGAAACATCCAAAATGGCAACAAAACAGTCCCACACACTATGAAGGCATTTTAGTCAAAATACAAATATCCAGATTGGAATGAAACTAGCGGACTCTACAAAAGATGTCAATTACAGTGGAACCTTGGATTACGAGCATAATTCGTTCCGGAAGTGGTCCGAAACACTTGTAAACCAAATCAACATTTCCCATAAGAAATAATGAAAACTCAAATTATTCGTTCCACAGCCCCAAAAAATAAATATATAATTAATACAATCTAGAAAATGAACATAAATTAATCTGCACTTTACCTTTAAAAAAAATTTAAAAATAAAAAATAACAAGTACAAATAAATCCCGAAAGATAAGTATTTCCGTTGGTGTGCGCAGACGCCGTGTGTGTGTGGAATTAGCCCCTTCCCTCGCTTCGCTTTACACAGTAACACTCCTCCTCCCTCTCCCCACCTTGCTTTAAGTTTCACAACAAAACACACACGGAACACCGTTTTAACAGGAAAAAAACAAAAAAAGAAATCTCTCCAACACTGGCATGAGCGCATATTAACGGAATCACTAAGTTTCACAACAAATGCATAAACACAGCGGAAAACACTGTTCTAACGTGAAGAAAGAAAAAGAAAGAAAAAAAAACAAAAAAAAAAACACGACATCTGAGACGACATACTAACGGAATCACTAAGTTTCACAACAAACGGACAAACAAAGGAAATTACGCGCGAACACGCATAAGAAAGAGGGAGATGATTATACAAGTAAGAGACGAGCAGTTTGTGTGTTTGTGAAAAGGTGAGAGTGGCGCTCTGTGTCAAAATAAGAGTCGCAGGCGTGATGCATGATTCTCGGCGCACGTAAACTAATTCTTGCTCGGTTTCCGATTCAAAATCTTTGCTCGGTTTGCGGAACACTCGTAAGCCACGTTACTCGCAATCTGAGGTTCCACTGTACATTTAAAAATGTTCCTATTTTCATTCCCAAATTGCAAACTTTTGTTCTGCACAATGGTGTACTAATTAGGGCATTAAAGTCATAATCCCTCATTGGAGTAGTTAGTATCTTAAAACATTTTTATTAAACCTGAAACTCTTATTTTGGATAGAATGTGCTTGCTTCTAATCAATCTCACCACAACCCTGAATCTGTCACTCAGCTATGAAGTCAGGTTTAATCTTCAATCGACTAACTTGAGAGTTCCATACCAAATACGGCAAACAAACCTACTAATTCTACTCAAAGTAGAATTTACTATAGCAACTTGCCCATACAATTCCCTCCAAGTTGTTACTAAAATAAAAACCGTAAGCATTAGAACAAGCAGGTTCATACACTTCAAAACACATGGCCAAAAAAAAAAAAAAAAAAAAAAAAAACCACACTAAAATTTTAATTACTGAAGTCAGGCTAAGAACATTATCTTTGGCACTTTCCATTCAGGTTTTAATAGTGTGGACAGAATAAATTAATGGGTGGAGATCACTTAAACACTTGCTGCACCATTTAAGAAAAACAGATCAAATTGGACAGCCAGAGCAATGAAAACAAAAATCATGTGGTCTGATGATTCCAGAGCAAACCTATTCCAGAGCGATGGATGCATCATGGTAAGAAGAGACGTACAGCACCTCTGGAAGCAGTGTTATGATCAAGGTTTGCTTCAGTTGGTCAGGTTTAGCAAAGTTATGTGGCTGAATGACCTGGTTATCACAGCAGAACGTTTTAGTAGAGATTTTTTTTCCCCAGAGTTTTTCCATGCCCTTATGTCCTTGGGAACATGACAATTATCAAATATGAATTGGCCACCACACTGTGTGCAGCAATCAAACAAAATCTTGAGTGTGCTTGACTTTTTTTTTGTTTTGGGTCAGGTAGCATATAAACTGTCTGACCAACCTAAAATGAAATGACCACTTTATTTCACTTTAGAATAAGAGTTTAGCTGGATATCATAATGGCATATTTACTAAAAGGAATGCAAACACAATGATTATACTCACTGCAACACTGCCTTCTAACACTGCCTTCATTTACAATTTTTGTTCATCCCAACATAGCATGTGTATAATGCAAAGAAAGTTGTTTTTTTCCTAGCTGGCTGAAAAATCAGAATTATGATTGCCCAAGCACTTTGTACTGTAGTGTGAGGCAGTGATGGCCATCATGAGAAGAATCTAATATCACTTTATGCATGGTTTTTATACAACATCTTGTCATGGTATTAAGTAATAAGACTAGAGGATAAGCTGCTGTAGTGCAGTGTGCCGATTATGTGAAGCCTGTTGTCTTATTTAGACTGTTTGCTGACATAACTGAGCAGAGTGCAGTGTAAGGCCTTGGGCAGCTGTGTGAGAGATGAGTCAGTGTTGCTAATTTGGCAAATCTTCCTCCAAATTTAGTGACTTAAAAATGGGCTGCAACAAGAACCTATTTTAGGTTGTGTCTTGTAAATAAAGGGCATAGAAAATTGTTACACTTTAAAGACTGCTCCAGATCATTTCTTTATTGAGGAAGAGCCTGACACAGAAACTTTACCTTGAGGTTTTTTTTTTATTTTTTTTTTTTTAAGTAAAAAAAAGGGAGGTTAGTTTTGAAGATCTTCAGGAAGTTGTCTAGATGCAAGGTACACTTACGGAGAGAGTATCCCTTTAACTGCCCTCATGAAACATCAGTGTTAAAACAGTAAACCTACTATGAAGGACTGATGATCTTCCAATACTCATGTGTCAGCTCAGTAGAGTCTGACAGGCTTATGGGGACGATCCTTCTAAGACACCGCATATGTTCAAGTAGCCATCAGAATTCCAGCGAAAGCCTCTCAAAAGTATTCCACAGAACGCTTCAATTTGATTGCACTTTCAAAGACACTGGAGTGATAATGCAATGATGGATGCTTTAAAAGGCCCTTTAAAATGGAGTTGGTTTACATCCCCGACAGCACTGCACTGCCAAGTCATTAGAAAGAAAAACGAAACCAAAATGGGAACTCTAGTAGAAAGATACAACTGCTGCCGCAAGTCAAATGACTCATCCAGTTTTGGACATTGTGATTTTATTAGAATTCAATAGAATGCATGTTTACTGTCTGATTTATTTCAAACAACTATACTTCTTACTGGATTTGAGGTTTTAAAACTCCTAAAAAATATACATCATAAATGCTGTGTAACTTAAACTTATTTCTCATACAAAGCAATTATCTTTTTCCTGTCAACATTCCAGGTGGAGGTATTGCACTAATCACTCAAAAGAAGCAACGGTACAAATATGCATTTGTGCAAGTTGCAGTTTCTGTTATCTGCAAAGCTGATTATATTTTCATTTGATTTTGTGAAGCTGCTTTGACACAATGACCATTGTTAAAAGCACTATATAAATAAAATATTTATACAGTATAATATACAGTATTAAAAGTTTAACAGAAAAAAAATTTTTTTTACACCATTAAGCAATTTAGCAGTGGAATTTGGCTCTAATCAGTGACGCATATCCTTACACTTGCCCATTATCCAAATTGCAAGCCATTTAAGAACTGAAAATTCCTGGTAACTCACTTCCAGCAATCTAGATGCAAAACTAGAATAGAGGAAACAGGCAAATGTTTTATCTGTGGAGGGGAACACACAAGATCATACGAGGTTGCATTGTATGACCTACAATAAAATCGGTTTAAATAGGTTGAACAAATTTGATGTGAAAAATGCAATGTTAACAGCTGCCAACAGCAAAACACCATTCTTGAGAGTAATCACTATAAGAATCATGAGGAGGACAACAGTATTTGTGTATGAGAAATTCTCTCTCCCTCTGCATGCACACAAAGGGGGGGGGGATGTACAATGCTGTCAAAGCTATTATAATGAAATTATGAGCATTAGATCACTTGGGAGAACCCTGAAAACATTACCCTGTATTTTGTTGTAACGTTAGGGCATGCTTTTAATTCCTTCAAATGTTCTGTCCACACTTGATACATTGAAATACCTAGGTGCAGATTAAATTTATATTGAGATTCTTTAATTCTCATGATTTTATAAAAAACACACTGATTATACATTTTAAAAAGTTTAATTAAAAATGAGACAAATTAAACAAATAGTTGTAGGATTATAAAGGAATTGTAACATTTTACAGCATTTTCATATACAATTTTTTTTTTTTAATTCACTTTGAAACTAGGGTGGTGATGCACGAATAGCAGCAGAAAAGAATCACAATACATCACTAAATCAATCAACAATTTGTGGGATTTAAATCATTGCACAGTTCTTGATAGATTATGGAGTTATATTCCATGCCCTTCCTTCTCCTGAGATGTATTTTGACTGAAACTTTACTGTTTCTAAAGAGTCTTATTTATTGTCTCTTAGCACTGTATTCTTGTATAATGCTCTGCTTTGATGGAAGTCTCACTGAACATCATGCTCCATTTCCACTGACTAAACAATACTCGTGCTTGCAGTGTAAAGTCCAGGTTCCAGCTCAACAAAGCTGATCCAAGTAGGTCACATATTAGCATGTCTAAAGGCCACTGTGATCTGACAGAAAAACAGAGTTAAACCGAGAGTAGAATGCAGAGTCTGATCTAAGGAAGTTAGCACTCTCTAAAAAAGCCAAAAGTCTAGTTGCAGTTCCCAAAACAAAAAGGTGAGCTAAGCATTTACAAGTTTTTCAGTGTTGCCAGTCTGGATGGGAGCCAGCCCTACTGGGTTAACTTTAACCATGATCATGACTAATCTACAAAACTGTTCAGTTACTAGTTTGTCCATTTAAAATTTAATTAAGAGTATTGCAATTCTTTTGTTTGGCAATTCATGTAATAGTCACACTGACTCCATAATAAAAAAAAAAATTCTGCAAACATGATGCTGTTCCTCTATAATCCTATATGTGGTGCGCTCCAAACTAGTCAGTCACACGTTGGCAGACAGCTCAGCATCCTGTGTGATGGGAGCAAATTGCTCAGTGGATTTGTTTAGAATTGCAGCAAAAGGTAAATAAAAATTATCTTATACACACATGCATATCAAATTTAAATATCAATGAAAAGTTTTATTTCAGTAATTAAATTCAAAAAGTGAAACTCACTATACAGATTCATTAACACACAGACCAATATCTGTGTTTATTACAGCTAATGAAAAGAGTCGGCCAAAAATGTATACACTAATTGAATAGCCACCTAAGTATCACGATATTGTATTGGGAGCTGCGTGGTGAATCCCCCCCTCTATAATTTACACTACAAACATTCATAAACGATTGCCCTGCACAGGGCCTGGTTAACATGATCACGGTTCAGGTTTGTATTAAATATATAGGTGACACTTTCATGCACTTAAAAAAACCAAGTACAATTCTAAACCAATAAAGTATGCTGTTTAACTTTCGGCTGCTCCTGTCGAGGGGTCACCACAGCGGAACATACAATCCTCACACATATTGGCTCAGTTTTATTCAGAATCCCCCCCCTTGGCGCAACCCTCCCATTTTATCTGGCCTTTTGACCGGCACTGCATCCAGCAACTGGGGTTTGGGCATTGGATGGAGACTAAACCCGAACCTTTCGAATGGCAGGTGAGATTCCTACCACCGAGCCAACAATGCCGAGCTAAACCAATAAATTATATTAAATAGGAAATTCACCCTGTATTCAGGTTTTCTTTTTTGATTGATTTACCGTTACTGCCTCATCCTGGTCAGGCTCAATTAGATATCTATCCCAGGAACGCTGGGCACAAGGCAGGAATACAGACGGATAAAATGCCCACACATTGACCTAAATGGTCACCAATGAGCAACGGAGCGAAACCAATCCAGCTACCGGCAACGAGAATTTATTTTTAAAAGTACCAACAAATTCCTGTAAGGGCATTCGAGTGCAATATAATGAGCACATGAATATAATATACATAAGGATTCCAGCTGGGACCACTCCCAGAAAACTAATCACCCGCTGACCAATCAGTATCTACAACAAATCAACAAGCCCAAGCTAAAGATCTACTTCTTCAAACCATTTAAACTGTGTGCGCCTGTGGTGCATTCTGCCATTTTAATAATCTGCATCTCTTTTCTTTCAACAAACCTCGCAATCCAAAGACCACAGCACATACATTTCACAGGACACACACATTTCAAAAGGGCTGCCAATAAATAAATTCATGTTCTTGTTTGAGTTATTGCACACACAAAAAAATGTGACGGAGCGCAAATACAGCATTACAGTCAGGCTTGCTGAAAGAGGGATGTGGGTTTGAGCTGTCAGGATCAACTCGTAAAAACCACAAAAACAGTGATCAGTAACTTACAGACCACAGCCGCAGAAAATGCACAAACACACCCTTGTGTTCTTAGAAAAGTAGAGGGAAAATAAAGATGAAATATGGTTGACGGGAGGAACAAAAAAATATTACATCCTGACAATAATGTTACCTCAAGTTACCAAACCAACAACAGCAGCAACCATATGATTATATAATCTGCAAAAATCACCATCAGCTCAAAACTGTTAAATGTATTCTCCCAAATAAAAGTCATGAGTAATCTTTAAGCAGGTTTCATTAAAGACAGTATGAGTAAAGAGAGGAGGGTAAACATGTCCATCCACCCATCAAAATCTCCTTATAATAAACCTCTCAATAGTGTATTATGTTCTTGTTTTAGTTGGAACTAGCTGAAGTACCTGCACGTGATGGGTTTTAACAGTATACAAAAACATTTAAAGCCTATAAAATTATATGATCAGCTTTAATGCAAACATGTCGGTCATACATGTCTGTCTGTCTTTATGTACGGCAGAACTGTCTGGCCAAGTTATTATCAATAAAATTTTCTAAGGTTGAGTATATTACGTCTTGATTAAGCCAAGTTGTGATTCTTTCGTCGTCAGCCAAATACACACCCTGTTCGGTAATCGGAGTTAATCACAAAAAAGAAATTAGATAAAAGATGTTGTTTTGCCTTAAAACCACTCCAGCGCGTTAAAAATTCACTTACACCACTTCAGCGCTGCTATTTCAGCTTAAAAAAAAAAAAAAAACAGAAGAGTAGTGATTGCCATCCAGCAGCCAGTGCATGGCGTTAAACAGGCTGCGAGTTAGCTCTCCGAGTAAAGCCACAGTCTGTAAACACGAGATGCTCAAAGTCAAACCCTGCGTTAACGTTAACTTCACTGCTGTGGACTGTCAAAATCCCTTACACCTGTCCAACATTCAGGGGAAAACAGCTAAATCATCCACTGACAACAGAAGGAAGGTAACATTTCAATCACACCCTCTTAATTAACCCGGAATCCTGCCCGCTATCTAAAACCCCGTGTTTATGCTAAGCTAAAGCAGCTTTCTCCGACTTATGCACATCCTCCATTATTCAAAAAAAAATCTCAAAGAAAAGAAAAATGCAGCTTATGGAATAATAAAGAAAACCAAAAGGACACACTGGCCTAACCCACCCGAGAACGCTAGCATACGCTTGACGCTACCCGCATCCTAGCATTAGCATTAGCAGGTGTCACCAGCGCAAACCCATGACGAACATTTTGTTTTCTTTTTAATTCACGCCCGCCTACAGAACTGCACACATGCTGTCTTTATATCCAAAACAGCTATTTGTCTGTGCTGGTTTTATTTCAGTTGCAAGAGTTACCTTTATGTTTTATACCGGAATGATTCTGAAGCTTCAGCCTGGTCTCCGCCTCCGCCATCTTTGACCCTCCAATTCAAAATAACCGAACACGTCTGACGTCAGTAACTCCGACTCCTCGCGCGCCTCTTATCCCAGAGCGTACGGCTCGAGCTTGGGGACACGTGCTCGCCGTTCCAACGTCCAGCTTAAAATGGGGTCTGCAGATCGTCAGTAACCATGACAACCGATTTAACATAGCAATATATATATATTTTTATAATGGCATATAGTACAATTTCCGCTATTACTTACATTGTTACGGACACATGCGGATTATTTAATATAATGTCTGTGCTTTTCAATTAGTTACTGTGACAGGTTATCCTCCCTATTCTATTACGCAATGGAATAATCCGTTTCCATAGCAAGTGACAATCCAAATGAGCTGGATATACTAGTGTATAGGCTGTCGACTAGGCTGTCGAGTGTTAGCATGTTGCTAGCTAGTTTTAAACAAATTCATAGACACTGTCTTGGTTCTAGTTCCACAGTTTTCGCATTGTTTTTACTTACTCAAGTTATCCCAGCTGTGTGTGCTGGAAAGGCAAATTTCACATTAGACATATTGCATAAGTAACTAAATATGATATTTCTAACTATTACTAAAATACATAACGGTGGCATAGTGGTTAGCAATGTCGTTCCGCACCTCCAAGTTCTGGGCCAGTGTGCAAGGAGTTTGCATGTTCTCCCTGGGTACTCCGTTTTCCTCCCACAGTCCAAAGACATGCAGATTACATGCCGCTCCAAAAATTGCCTGTAGTGTGTAAATGACAACCGGGTGTAAAACTGGCGACCTGACTACTTAAGTAGCTGCCACAGAAACAACAGCTATATACCAAAATACCAAAAGAGAGATAGACAGAATGTGCAGCATGGCTTACTCCAAGAAAAAGAAAGTAGATTATGAAAACTGAACCTTCAAAGATTATTAGACAGATATAGACACTATATGTTTATTCTTCTGAGGGAAGTTTAAAACCAGTTTGTCTCATATGCTCAGAAATTGTGGCGATAATAAGAAGCAGTAATGTATAGCGCCACTACTGTTGTTTAATCTCAATATAAAATAATATGAAGATGACACATAACATTTGTCTGTTGTGGTTTGAATAGAGGTCTTCGGATTAATCTGCTATCTTATTCTTTGACTAAAGTTAAGTGTAACCTGAAGTAAGTGGTTCATTGAAGCACATTTCCTTTTGCCTTACAGTTTTTATTAGCTTCATAACATACATACTCAAAACCACTATGTGACAGGATGGTGAGCTGGCTTTCCTGTGTTAGAGGGTGTTCTCTGAGTCCCCCTGTGTGAGGGGTTTCCCTGTGTCTCCATGTGTTAGAGGGTGTTCCCTGTGTCTCCATGTGTTAGAGTGTGTTCCCTGTGTTTCAATTTACATATTGTTGATGTTGTTTGTGTGGGCCCTTATGGATGAAGAAGAAGAATAGATTAAAACTGTAAAAAGAAACAAGTGGCCTGAGGCACATCTTTATGCACACACACGGTAACAAACTGTACAATGAAGGCAAATTTAAACTTTGTGAATTTTTTATAGAAATAAGTTGATTTCAAAACCAGCAGTTCTAACACTGTGTAAACAGTACTCAGTCTGTAAGGATATTTGATCATTTCATGGACAGAGAACTCCAAAACACACATGAGCTCAGGGAAAGACACCAGCAGGACTGTGGACATAGCGCCAAGATTCAGCCCAAATATACTGTGGCGTCCATGCACAATCCTCATGACATGTGGCCTATTTAAGTAAAAATTAGGGGACTGGTTTGGGAATGTCACAAGCAAGGGGAAAAGTAAATGGGTCAGATAGGAGTGTTTGTGCAACCTTCTTTTACAAGGTTAAATGATAAAACGTTGAACATCCTCCAGCACTAGAGTAATTACACATTAGAGTAATGTCAGACTAAAATTCTCATGTGCTGCCCTCTAGGCAGTCAATATGTTTATATGTGTTATAGATAGATGAAAAAGATGATGCATAGAAGTAATAAAATATTTGACAGTATATTCTTAAATGGTGCAGTAGTGGTTAGCACTGTCGCCTTGCACCTCCAGACTCTGTGTTTGATTCCCACCTTGGGTCTTGCATGGAGTTTGCATGTTCTCTCCGTGCTTGGTGGGATTCCTCTGGGTACTCCGGTTTCCTCCCACAGTCCAAAGACAAGCAGATTAGGTTAAACGGTGTTCCCAAATTGCCTGTAATGTCTCCTGTGATAGGCTCCAAACCCGCTACCGTATATACAGGATAAAGCGGTATAGAAGATGAGCAAGTGAGTGAGAGTTAAAAGGCTAGCTGTCTAGTTTGTGTATCACTATAACTACACAAACTAGATACACAAAAAATACTAACACTTTGTCAAAAACAGTTTTTTGTGGCTGTGAGTTCCTCCTCTAATCTGTCTCTAGTTCTAGACAGCTGGGGAAAATTCGATCTGGCTATCATGCTGTTCAGCAGAGATGTGTTCAGAGTCCTACTGTATATTGGCTTCTTTAGATTTATGCTGGAAATCTGCTAGATAAAATCTCTTCTGTAAGAATCTGTCTCAGTTCATGTTCAGTTCTGTGTCCAAAAACGGGATAATGTCATCACGAGAGAGCATTAAACTGTGTATTAAAATGATTAACCACAAAGATTTTCATTGAAGCATGGAGCATTGAAGTATAACAGAATACACTGAGTAATGTAAAATATAATTTTAACATGTAATTGTGAACATGTGAAGCAAATATAGAAAGATTTTGGGAAGAAATAGACTTCCATACCAAGACAGTAGGTAGTGTTACAAAAACTAGCCAGCTGATTGCTAGAAAACTAATGGGTAAAATACACACATGGACAAAATTGTTGGTACCCTTTGGTCAATGAAAGAAAAACTAACAATGGTCACAGAAATAACTTTAATCTGACAAAAGTAATAATAAATAAGAATTCTATGAATGTTAACCAATGAAATCAGACATTGCTTTTCAACCGTGCTTCAACGGAATTATTTTAAAAAATGAACTCATGGAACAGGCCTGGACAAAAATGATGGTACCCCTAACTTAATAGTTTGTTGCACAACCTTTTGAGGCAATCACTGCAATCAAACAATTCCTGTAACTGTCAATGAGAATTCTGCACCTCTCTGCAGGTATTTTGGCCCACTCCTCATGAGCAAGCTGCTCCAGTTGTTTCCGGTTTGAAGGGTGCCTTTTCCAGACAGCATGTTTCAGCTCCTTCCAAAGATGCTCAATAGGATTGAGGTCAGGGCTCATAGAAGGCCACTTTAGAATAGTCCAATGTTTTCCTCTTAGCCATTCTTGGTTGTTTTTAGCTGTGTGTTTTGGGTCATTGTCCTGTTGCAAGACCCATGACCTGCGACTGAGACCCAGCTTTCTGACACTGGCCAGCACATTTCTCTCTAGAATCCCTTGATAGTCTTGAGATTTCATTGTACCCTGCACAGATTCAAGACACCCTGTGCCAGATGCAGCAAAGCAGCCCCAGAACATAACAGAGCCTCCTCCATGTTTCACAGTAGGGACAGTGTTCTTTTCTTCATATGCTTCATTTTTCCGTCTGTGAACATAGAGCTGATGTGCCTTGGCAAAAAGTTCAATTTTTGTCTCATCTGTCCATAGGACATTCTCCCAGAAGCTTTGTGGCTTGTCAACATGTAGTTTGGCATATTCCAGTCTGGCTTTTTTCTGATTTGTTTTCAACAATGGTGTCCTCCTTGGTCGTCTCCCATGTAGTCCTCTTTGGCTCAAACAACGACGGATGGTGCGATCCGACACTGATGTTCCTTGAGCATGAAGTTCACCTTGCATCTCTTTAGAAGTCTTTCTGCGCTCTTTTGTTACCATTCGGATTATCCGTCTATTTGATTTGTCATGAATTTTCCTTGTGTGGCCACGTCCAGGGAGGTTGGCTACAGTCCCATGGATCTTAAATTTCTGAATAATATGTGCAACTGTAGTCACAGGAACATCTAGCTGCTTGGAAATGGTCTTATAGCCTTTACCTTTAACATACTTGTCTATAATTTTCTTTCGAATCTCCTGAGACAACTCTTTCCTTCGCTTCCTCTGGTCCATGTTGAGTGTGGTACATACCATGTCACCAAACAACACAGTGATGACCTGGAGCCCTATATATAGGCCCACTGACTGATTACAAGATTGTAGACACCTGTGATGCCAATTAGTGGACACACCTTGAATTAACATGTCCCTTTGGTCACATTATTTTCAGTATTTTCTAGGGGTACCATCATTTTTGTCCATTTCGTTCCATGAGTTTATTTCTTTTAATAATTCTGTTGAAGCATGGTTGAAAAGCAATGTCTGACTTTCATTGGTTAACATTCATAGAATATTTTTTAATTATTACTTTTGTCAAATTAAAGTTATGTGACCATTGTGAGTTTTTCTTTCATTGACCGAAGGGTACCAACAATTTTGTCCATGTGTGTATACCTGAATTGGTAATGAAGGGTTGACAAAAATGTCTTTAAAATCAGATATTCAGTGCAGCTCAGCGCCACTTAGTAAAAGGCTGTAAATCATATTAGAATATAAAAACTTTTAATATGACATCTTACTTTCAAGAATATAGAGTAAAATATCTGAATACTCTTCTTCCCATTCATCTCTTTTGGCAATTCTCTTCTTCTCCTCCTTTATTACATCTATGCACTGATGAAGAGCTGACGTGGTAAGTTCTACAAAAATCCATAATACGTACACTTTAATACATGTGTTAATAGCGAATAATCAGATTTTTTTTATCTTTGAAATGTAGGGGCGTTGAACCCTTCTAGCACATTTACACCAGTTACTACAGACTAAACTACTCCTTTACCCATGAAATGCTTGGGTCGTACTATGCCACATTTATAGGTGACTTTTACGTCTGTCAGAGCCTGTACTACTCCAAGTGGAACCACAGCCTGGGTGTGAAATCCTAAAAGGTGCAATCGGTTATGACAAAACTAGGCCGTGCTGTTCCCACATGCACACAAGCAGAGTAGGCAACAAGGCCAGCACCACATATCAGCATCCATCTGCCTGCAATCCGCTCACAAAGAACGTCTTCAGGATTCTGCATCACATACAGTAGAAGACTTAATCTCGCTAAGCATTAGGGCATTAGTTACATTCTTGCAGAGCTAAGCATGTGCAAGATTAACTCCCAACTGGCACAGTTTGGCTTTTCCCTTTGAGCAACGCAAGTTGTGTCTTACAATAACAAAGCAAGTGCCAACATATTACTGAGGGTCTCTCTCCCGGCACTCCACACTAGGCGATGATCAACTAGTGATGATCAACCTGCTGCTGGTTGCTATATTGCTTTAAATGTCTATTGTTTGTGCATTATTTTATTTATTTCGTACAGCAGCTTTGAGGATAATATAGTTTATCTCACCAAAATTCACTTTTAGCAACCATTTGGTCTTGTAATGGTGAAACTAGAGCCTGTCCCAGGAACACCAGACATGGGCCACTCTGAATAGGACACCAGCCTTACACACACATTCATACACTTTATGGCCCCTGCTAAATTTGCATTGGAATTCGAAAGCTGGAAGTGAGCCTGATTATTTTGCAAATTCAAATTTGTCTGTTATTCAAGATAATATTTAACTAGAATATGTATATGAAGATTTGAGCATTTATGTAAAGTGACATTCAAGGTGACATGTCCTGAATGTAAATTTAGTTCCAGTGTAACATAACACATTCAACGTGTAATACAACAGATAATCACTATAAATTAGAAAACTCGAGGAAAGAGACAGTAATTAGCAAGTCAGGTCCCATTTCTTATTATTTAAAACCTTTAGATACCCCATAGTGTGTCTTTTAATGCTCTGGCTGAAATAGACCTCCATATAAGGCATATTTTCATATATTAAACTCCCTTTGAGTTACACTTCCTTGAAAAACAGCGTTTCAGTGTCTATGTAAATGAGCCACTGCTACGTTACACACTTTTAGCCACAAGCTGAGGTCACAATAGGGGAAAATCTGATTAGCTTGTTTAAACTGAGGGAGAACCTCAATGAGTCCATCCCCATAGAGCTCAATGTTCCAATGTCCAACTTTACAATGGAAAAAAAAGTATGCATAATTGGGCATGCCTAATGTAAGTGACAGCTGCATTGCTATCTGTGTGCTACTGTATGCATTACTTTAGATAACCCGCTAACTGTAAATGTACTACACAAAACGTAGAAGCTGATACGTGACAATGTGTAGGGTATAAATGACAGAGTTCAGCTAATCATAGTTAGCTTGTGATAACTGAGGTAAGTAGGCATGTTCCTACCAAGAACCAGTGTTCGCTCCACCCATTTGCCTGTTTAGGGATTAACCAGGGTTTAGATAGGTTGATAGATTGGTAGATACAAATGACAAACATCCAGTAGCAAACCATGCTTTCATTTGCAAAAATGCTTTCATTTATAAAATATGGTAGAGTCAGCGCCTGCAAAAGATGGCGATGACCAGCGTTTGCATGGTTGAGCTTCAAAGCGCTCTTCAGAAAACCTATGGGTGATGTCACAGATGGTTTGTCCAGGTCATATACAGTATATGGTTTAAACCCCATCCAATACCAGAATGAAAAAGCAGGCAATGTCTCATTTGTTTATATGTTTATTTCTGTATTTGTACACGCAAACTGGAGACCCATCTGAGTGCCTAAAAATGACTCAAAAGTTGATTTTGCATATTAGGTCCCCTTTAAGCTACCTTGAAACAAAAGAGAAGACTGATCACTGGCTCAACATTGTCAATATGACAGCACATTTGATTAGAACGCACAACCTTGTGTCAGTAATACAGAACTGTAAACGCTCTAAGCTCCCTCTGTCCATGACATTCCTGTGGACGGGGGCAAGACATGGTGATGGAGGGACAGGAAGAGGACAAGAGATATGAAATGCTGAAGCTAGCCACCTGCTGTTGGAGAGGCAGATGGGCCTGTAGAGAGGTGCATTTCCCAAGACACCTGCAGTAAAGCAAAATTAGCTCAACAGCCGCAAAGCCTCTTGTTACTGTCGCTCCTCTGAAGCGGTCTTATGGATATGTAGACAGTATACAGTATATTATCTATACGTATATGATCAATCTTATATGTAAGTGAATGATGTGGGCTATTTTCCCCAAATACAGCTAATCACAACCATTTCTTAGTTCATATACTGTACACACACTCACTGCCCACTTTATTAGGAACATCTGTAGACCAGTTCCTGAATAGCAGCAGTACAATGTATAAAATAATGTACTTTAAATACAGGTCAAGAGCTTCAGTTAATGTTTACATCAAACATGATAACAAGGGTAAAAACATTATCTCAGTGACCTTTACTGTGGCATAGAGTTTGGTGTGTTTATTCCCCATTATAACCTATTTGCACCAATAACACTGATCGTGTTACTTTATTTCTAATTACCTCCAATCTCGAATTCACAATCCGCCCTGTTCCAGCAGACTGTAAGAGATGGTTTTAATGATTTAAAGTGACTAGACAGGTACATTAGACCTTCACCAACTTCCAGACCTTGAGTGTGTACTGTACATTCAGTATCTAGTAGTGTTTAGTGCTAAAGTGAAACAAAGAAACTGAGTGACTGGTGCTTTGCAGTCTGCTGTCATCTAGCCAATATGTAATTATAATCAGATCCAGTAAGGGGAGCTATTGAATTAGGTGTGTGAGGAGTGAATAAGCAGGGCAGTAAAACAGTTTCATGTCTCAGTTTCATTTATCCTGGTCCAAAATCTGATTTGGTTTTAAGGTTTATTCTACAGGAAGGTGAGCTGGTTTGACATTACTGAAGCTTTAATATGACTTTAACAACTTTAAAGTTGGTACACGAGATGATGACCATAGGATAAGCATACATTTCTTTGCCAGATAAGTAATGACATTTAGTAAACAATTGAAATCAGAAAGAAGATCTAATGATATTTTACAATTTAGCAGGTATATACTGTAGTTGGAGTGAATTTTCTAGCCAGTATTTTCTGAACCAGATCATGTACCCAAAAGTTTGAATTTTCTTACATTCCCAGGATAGATGCATCAATATTCCCATTTTTGAATTACATTTAAAACACAGCTGAAATACATTTGGATACATTTTGTGTAGGCGTACAGGGGTGAGATATGTTGAGTATACAGAGATTGAAGTTGATTTATGAAACAGTCACATATATAGAGCCATTCATCATCAGGGAATGATTGGCCCATATCCTTTCCCCAAACCTTTTTTTAGAGGATTCAAAGGTGAAGAGGTTTCTGATAAAAGGGAGCCATACAGATAGGAAATCTGACCCTTCAACGCCCCTGGAAGAAGGAGACGATTTTCAATATCAGACATTTCAAATCATTTCAGAACATTTCAGATTGAATAAAATGACACAGCTGGAGAAATTAGAAAAAAATCTGTTCTAGGAAGTTGATAATTCTTTCTAAGTGTCTCGAAAGATTTGACAACATTATCTGTAAATAAACTGGCCTTTTAATTAAAAATACCTTTTCCTACACAGGTCCAAGCAGGAAACTCAGGGTTCAAAATGATTGGGGATTAATAACAGGGTATGCACTGAAATAAATAAACACATTCATTTTAATTGTCTTAATTCTTCAAAAAAAAAAAAAGAAAAGAAATTGGCAAAGAGTCATTAAAGGTGAATAATTGTACTACGGATCAGGAGGAAGTCGCGCTACTACCTACTTGGCAAGTGGCGGGGAAACGATGCGACCTGGGCAGGAATCGGGAGCAGCGGATGCTTGCACACAACCCAATAAAACTGCCCAGAAATTCAGGAAATGATTACCCACGAAATGTCCACCCGAGTCAGAAATGCAAATAAGTTCTAACTGACCTTTACAATTATACTTTGTATTTTGATTGCTACTGACTTATTTAGTGTAAATCCTGCGGCTCTACTCTGAGTAGAATGAGTCAGGACTTGTTATAATTGGCAAGTTATCCGAGATTTTGTGTTTTTGTTCAATTACTTACAGTAACCGTATGACCATATAGTAGGGCCTCACTTCTGTCACGACGTGGGACTTTCCCTTACGGAGCCTTTGACGATATGAAGCCCCCCAAGGCTCCTTTAAAACGAGCCTCAACACCAGAAGCAAATTTTCCTGTTTGTTATGGTGGCGTTTTGTTGCTTAAAATTGTTCTAGTTTGGTTCTTGTTTAATGTTTGCAATTTGGTAGAGGTACTGTTAATGTATAAAGTGAATACCAGTAGCAACACTGGGAGACGTTAAGGTTGGTATCCAACAAAAAAGACTGAATAAGCACATACTCAAAGTTACTACATTTAATGTGATTGGTGTTTTGAGCCCAGATAAGAGAAGTCAAATACTGTTAAAAATGAAAAGGGAAAATGCAGAGCTTTTGCTCCTACAAGAAACGCATCTCACTATTGTAGAACATGACCAACTAAAGAGAATGGGATTCTCTTACGGTGCATTACTCATCTTATAAGTCAGGCCATAGAAGAGGCATAGCAATTTTAATGTCACGAAAATTATCATTTGAACACTTCTCAGAAATGTCAGATATACAAATCTCAGCATAATAGTTTCAGGGAAAATAGATGACACTATCATAACAATATGTAACATTTATGCTCCCCATGGAACTGATTAGGCTTTTTATAGAAAAATGTTTGATTTGATGATAGGAGCCAAAGGAATTGTCTTATGTGGTGGAGCCTGGAACATCCGTTTTACTTAAAATGATTCTCACAAATATTACATCCATGGATGAGTGCCACATCCATATACAATTGTGTTCAAAATAATAGCTGTGTGTGAGTAAAGCTCCATATCCATATATTAACTTTTAATTTAAATCAACAAATGCATTGGACACCCTGCACATTCTATTCTTAATCACAACATGAAGAAAAAAATGTGCTAAATGTATTATTAGCTTATAGAAAGTGAAGAAAAACAAATATTAGTCGGTTAAAAAAATAGCAGTGTCATCATTCATCTTTACAAAGTGATGGATTTACCGTTTAAACAAAAATGCTTGAAGTTTAATCTTTCTTGTGCATCTCTAAGCTAATATTTAGGTGTATAACCATGGTTTCTGAGAAGTGCTTCACATCTGTGTTGCATGGCGTCAAACAACGTCTGGCACCTTTGAACAGGTATTCCAGCCCAAGACAATAGTTCAAGCCAACATAAGACACAATTCTTCTGCATTTCTTGGTTTTGTCTCAGAAACAGCTGGCCACTTCATAACGTTAATCTTGTTAGTCTGTAAGCAAGATGCTGCTCGCTTACTGGTGTGTTTGGGGTCGTTGTCTTGTTTAAACACCCATTTCAAGGGCATTTCCTCTTCGGCATAAGGTCACATGACCTCTAAGTATTCTGATGTACTCAAATTGATCCATGATCCCTGAAATGTGATAAATAGGCCCAACACCATAGTGTGAGTAGCATCCCCATATCATGATGCTTGTGCTTCCATGATTCACTGTCTTCACAGTGTACTGTGGCTTGAATTCAGTATTTGGGGGTTGTCTGACAAAGTGTCTGTGGCCTCTAGACCCAAAAAAAACAATCTTGCTTTCATCAGTCCACAAAATATTGTGCCATTTCTCTTTACAGTAGGCCAGTCAATGTGTTCTTTGGCGAACTGTAACCTCTTCAGTACACGTCTTTTTTTCAACAATGGGACACAGTTAACTGTAGATGTTCTTTGATCATGATGGAACTGATCATTGGCTGAGTTTTTGCCAATTTTGTTATTCTTCCATCAATTCGAATGGTAGTTTTCTGGTTTTGGTCTTAATTTTAAAGCATTTGATATATTTTTAGCAGAGCAGCCTATCTTTTTCTGCACTTCTTTGTATGTTTTCTCATCTTTAATTAACTTTTGAATCAAAGTACGCTGTTCTTCTGAACAAAGTCTGAAACAACCCATTTTACTCTGATTTTCAGAGAGAAATGCACAGGACAAATTTTTCTGCATTTATCCTTAAATAAGGGGAACTTGTTTGACACCTGTTTTTCACAGAATAATTTACGGTTCCAATTGAACTCCAGACTTCTATTATTTTGAGCAGGCCCCATTTCAATTAATGATTCAATTACACAGAATCAGGTGCATTCTATTACTCCACTACACCTACAAGTAAAATGTTTACCATGAAGAAATATAATTTCTCCCAAAAACAATTATTGATCTGGTTACTGATGTTGGACTGCTATTATTTTGAACACAACTGTATCTTTTCAAACACTGGATGTGATTTTAACAAAAATAGCGGGCACCCTACTCACATGCAGGGGCGAAAAAATTACATGAATTCCAATTGCTCTCCCTCATTCATGTCACATGAACATATATCGGATATATGTGCAATCCAAGATCACAAATGAAACCTCACATTTGTGCGGTCAGAATCGGATCAGTCACACAATTTCTTTTTAATTGAGTTACTTCAGGCTGATAATGTAATCATAGACATGATCACTAGAATGGCATAATACCCAGAACAACTTATTTTTCCTTTTTTATTGGTAAAGATAAAGCCAACTATTTACATTACAGATTTACAAAAAATAAAACATTTAAGGGGGGCTTCACACTGTAAGAGAACCTCAGAAAGCTGTCACATGATGTGGAATATCGTTTCTTCTAATGTAAATGCAGGATTTGGTTTCAAAGTCAAAAGATGAGCCATGCCCATAATCAAATTAAACAGCGTTGCCACAGAGTTTACCATCATATAGACTGCATACATTTACACAATACCACGTACATGGCAAACATGAGGGCAAAGGGTATGGCCGGCGTGCCTGCTGCATAGAAAATGTTCGGTCCATCATTGTACTTGACGTATTTGGTGTAAGCCTCGTGTTCAGCTCCTCATGGCTATGCTCCAAAATCAGCTGGGGCAATGTAGGGCTTGTCTCCACTGATAATCAAAATAAACACGACGTTTAACGTTTCATTGTTAACTCGTTTTATTTGAGGTGCCCAGCAGCTTTTACTCTCATCCGCCCTCTTTGTGATCCGCTTTCCAGCAGAAGCACATAAGCTGAGGTAAATAGTGCAGGTGGAATGTAATATATTAACATATAAATATACATTAGAATTGGAATGGAAAGTTTGCTTAACAATAACCTCAACTATCGGACATCCACCATAAATGCACAAGTGTAACATCTACCAATTAATTTATACACATGAGAAAGAATAGAGATTTCATGTACAGTGGAACCTTGGATTACGAGCATAATTCGTTCCGGAAGCGGGCTCGTATTCCAAAATACTCGTAAACCAAATAAAATTTTGCCATAAGAAATAATGAAAACTCTAATTATTCGTTCTACAGCCCAAAACAATAAATACATTAAAATAATTAATACAACATATAAAGTAAAAATAAAACAAATTAACCTGCACTTAACATTTAAAAAAAATAAAAATAAAATCCAGACAGTTAAGTGTTTCCTTTTGTGCACGCAGGCGCCGTGTATTTGTATGTGTGTGTGTGTGGAATTAGCCCCTCTCCTCGTCTTAAACAGTAAAACTCCTTCTCCCTCCCACACCTTGCTTTTTAAGTTTCACAACTAACATACACAATGCAAACACTGTTTTAACGGGGAAAAAACAAAATCTCTCTAATGATACTCGCGTGAGCATACTAACGGAATCACTGCTGTAAATAAAAAAAATTAAAAATAACAAATGAACCAGCACCTTACCTTTGAAAAGAATCGAGATAGAGCTGAGTTTTCTGTGTAAATAAAGCAACGGGGAGATCTCTCTGTGTGTGTGTGTGTGTGTGTGTGTGTGTCGGTGTCAAATTACGCACACGCACACACAAAGTAAGTGTGTGTGTAAAAAGTGTGTGTGGGGCACAGTGTCAAATTATGCGCACGCAAACAGGAGGGAGAGATGTTGATTATAAGAGACGAGCACTAAGATGCAGCAGGGGACTCTTATTTTGACACAGGGGACGCAGCAGGAGAGAGGATTACCCATAATTCCTTGCAGCGCAAGAGAGAGAAAAATCATTGGCTCAGTTGTGATCAATTGCCGCTCGATGTCAAAATAAGAGTCGCATGCGCGATACATGATACTCGGCGCTCGTAAACTAATACTTGCTCGGTTTCCGATGAAAAATTTATTAAAAATCTTTGCTCGGTTTGCAGAACACTCGTAAACCACGTTACTCGCAATCCGAGGTTCCACTGTACATATCCTAGTCCCACTTAAATTAACTACACTTCCTATATGTTCCTGCACTGGTGGAACCTCTTAACAGTAATAATTTTAAAGAATTCGTCTTGCCAATATTTTGTAGTGCAATATATGCGACAATTAAATTCCCTTTTCACTATAAGAGTGGATGGATATACCATTACAGCCAGACTTTATGGAGGTTATAAAACCATTGATTTTGCCTTTCTGAATGAAAAATGACATTGTAATCCCCATGGTATGTCTTTTCCACATGGAAACCAGTGGATAGTCCAAGAAACACATCATACTCTGTACTGAATAATATTAAGATTAAATCTGACCTCCCCCGAATGGTACAAATGATTGTTGTTATCGATAATATTACTTGAATTTAATTTCATTTTGCCTATTTAGTTTTGTATTATGTTAAAAAGGAAAATTGATTGACAGAGAGCAATGTAATTACATCTGTTCGGAAATAAATGTACTGTTCTTTAAGCTGCTACATGAAAAATAAATAAATGAAGTGTTCTTTCCATCATTGTACTTAACGTAGCTGGTGTAAGCCAGCTAGGGAATATGGAGGAGGAGGACAAATATTTATAAACTTAAATGTCATTCTTCCAAAATTAATTCCATCCCAAAAAATGCATTGCACACAAATAATAATGCAGTGTAAGCAATACAAGCAAAGAAACACATACTACAGCTAAAGTAAATTGTATAATTTCTTTGTTTTTTTTAATCAGGAAAATGTTACTTTCTTCTTTAAGCACTACTACTATCCCGCCTCTAGAGGCCAGATGACTCCTACCTTTCAACCTGCAGCCAAAATGGGGGTTTGTGGCCACTCTGAGGCCAGGGTGAGGCAGCAGGAAGCAGCTGATGTTGGAGAAACAGGAGTGGATGTGCTTCCAGACATCTTGAAGCTCCTCGTGTCAGCTCTGCTTTGGAGAAAAACTTTTTCAGCCTGGATAGGAGCCAGCCCTACTGGGATAACTTTAACCATGAGTATGACTAATCTACAAAAACTGTTTTCAGTTAGTAGTTTGTCCTTTAATCAGGAGACCTCATTCACTAAAGATAGGGGGAATTCAATAAATTAATAATAATAAAAACATGAACCTAGTTTATGAGTATTGCAGTTCTCTTGTTTGGCAATTCATGTAATCGCCACACTGACTGACCAATTTTTTTAAATCCATTTTTTGCAAACGTGTTGCTGTTCCTCTATAATCCTGTATGTGGTGGCTCCAAACTAGTCAGTCACACCTTGGCAGACAGCACAGCATCCTGTGTGATAGGAGCAAATTTGCTTGCTGGATTTATTTAGAATTGCAACAAAATTTAAATAAAAATTATTTTATAAACACAGGTGCATATCAAATTAAAATATCAACGAAAAGTTTACTTATTTCAGTAATTCAATTCGAAAAGTGAAACTCATTATATAGATTCATTAACACACAGACTGATATCTTTGTGTTTATTACAGCTAATGAAAACAGTCTGCCAAAAAAAAAAAAAAAACTGTATAAACTAATTTAATAGCCACCTAGGTATCACAATATCGTATCTGGAGTTCTGTGGTGATTCCCTCCCTTTATGATTTACACTACATTCATAAACGATTGGTTAACATTACATGATATTTAATACAAACTCGAACCATAATAGTGAAATTTTCCTGTAATTTGAGTGATGGAAAATGAACTTGCACTTAAAAGGCGCAAGTTCAATTCTAAACCAATAAATTAGGCTGTTTAGCTTTCGGCTGCTCGCTGCCCTTCCTGTGAATCCTTGCATTTTATCTGGCCTTTTGATCTGCACTGCATCACGTAGCTGGGCTTTGGGCATTGGATGGAACCTGAACCCGAACCTTCTGAATGGCAGGCGAGAATCCTACCACTGAGCCAACAAATGTCCCACTAAACTAATAAATTATATAAATAAGAAATTCACCCTGTATGCAGGTTTTCTTTTTTTGATTGATCCGTTACTGCCTCATCCTGGCCTGGCTCAATTAGATATCTATCCCAGGAACGCTGGGCACAAGGCAGGAATACAGATGGAAAAAATGCCCACACATTGACCCAATGGTCACCAAGGAGCAATGGAGCGAAACCAATCCATCTACCGGCGACGAGAATTTACTTTTAAAAGCACCAACACAAATTCCTGTAAGGGCATTCGAGTGCAACAGAATGAGCGCATGAATATATAAATGTAGATAAGCATTCCAGCTGGAACTACTCTGAGAGCTGCTGTCAGAAAACTAATCACCTTCTGACCAATCAGCTTCTATAACAAATCAACAAGCCCAAGTTAAAGTTCTACTTCTTCAAACAAATCCATTTAAACTGTGTGCGCCTGTGGTGCGTTTTCCCATTTAATAAGCTGCATCTCTTTTCTTTCCACATCTCTCGCAATCCAAAGACCACAGCACAGACATTTCACAGGACACACACATTTCAAAAAGGCTGCCAAGAAATAAATTCATGTTCTTGTTTGAGTTATTAGAGACAAATATAACAGAGCACATATACAGTATGACATTACTGTCAGGCTTGCTGAAAGAGGGATGTGGGTTTGAGCTGTCAGGATCAACTCGTAAAAAACACAAAAACAGTGATCAGTAACTTACAGACCACAGACGCAGAAAATGCACAAACACGCTTGGGCTCGTAGAAAAGCAAGAAATAATAATAATAATAAAAAAAACATCCAGACAATAATATTACCTCAAATCACCACAACAGCAGCCACCATATGATTATATAATCTGCAAAAATCTCCATCAGCTCAAAACTGTGAAATTTATTCTCCCAAATAAAACAGTCATGAGTTTAATCTTTAAGCAGGTTTCATTAAAGATAGTATGAGTAAAGAGAGGAGGGTAAACATGTCCTTCCACCTATCAATGTCTCCTTATAATAAACCTCTCAATAGTGTATTATGTTCTTGTTTTAGTTGGAACTAGCTGAAGTACCTGTACGTGATGGGTCACGTGTCTGTCTTTATGTACGGCAGAACTGTCTGGCCAAGTTATTAACAAAAAGAAATAAAATTGTGTAATGTTAAGTATCTTACGCCTTGTTTACGCAAAGTTGTGATTCTTTCGTCGTCAGCCAAGTAAAGTAAACTCACTGTTCGGTAATCGGAGAGTCATTCACAAGAGAGAAATTAGATAAAGATGTTTTGTTTTAAAATGATTACAACGCGTTAAAAATCACTCAATTCAATTCAAAATAACCGAACAGGTCTGACGTCAGTAACTCCGACTTCTCGCGCGCCTCTTATCCCGGAGCGTACGGCTCGAGCTCGGGGACACGCGCTCGCCATTCCAACGTACAGCTTAAAATGGGGTCTGCAGATCGTCAGTAACCATGACAACCGATTTAACCTAGCAACAGTTTTTGAAATAATGATATATAATACAATTTATATATATATGTCAAATACCGCACGGCCAACTGAGGATTATTTTATTCAATTCTGACTTTTTTTTTTCTTCTGAATTTACTTTTTTAAAATTATTATTATTATTTTAGCCACAGGTTTTATTAGAGAAAAAAGTAAGAAGTAAAGTAAGTAAGTAAAAATTCAGAGGTTAAAGTTTAAATTCCGAGATCAAAGTCACATTGTTTCTTTAAACGGTGCCCATAATCCTCTTCTGTAGTAAAAGAATCTTGGACAGTTGGCCAAAAACAATAATGCTAACAGTTATAAAAAAATACCAGCTAAGAAAAATATACAGATTAAATAAAATGGCATCGAGTTATTTGGGTGCTGAAATAGTTGCATATTTATCTGCATTCAAATATGTATTTTATTGCAGTTCCATACACGTACATTACAAATCTAAAAAATGCATTTCCCAGGCATTGCCATACAGCAAATCAGTCCGATACAAAAAACAAACAAACAAAAAAAGCATCATACTGGTCACATTTTGAATAGAGAATAAATACATAAAGATGTTAATCATATACGCCATTCATAGCATGTTCATTAATGTGACCATTATCTGCTTACTTTATATCACTTAACCCACTTCATTTAGTGCACATCAGACAAGAGCAACAGGACAGAAATACAGATAAAAGGACAAACAAAGAGCTATACAGTGTGAGCACCTTTCAGTGAGGTCAGTTGCATTAAAATAGAGAAAAGTCACAGGAAGGCGAGGTCACAAGATACGTTTAATGAGAGCCATGAGATCAGCTAAGTGAATGAGGCACAGCTCTCATGTGATGCTTAGCTTATTACTGAAACATAAACACATGAATCCTTGTTATTGTGAGACAAGATTAAAGCACCACAGCTTTACCTGTAGGTTTGTGGATAGACGTCAATCATCGGAAAATACATCATCATGTGGACCATTTTAAATCTAGGGCAGACACGATCAAGCTGGACATTGACTTTATCTGCTTACTATCCTATTCAGGATAGTAAAAGCAAAAATAGTAACAATACTTTAATATTATCAATATGAAGCAAACATATCCCAATTCTCAAGTTTATCCTGGCAAAGAGTAGCACCCCCTACTCGACAGAGTTGATCAAAACAGCAGCTGGAAAAAAGTACTTCATAAAATCTAAAATTTATGTAAAAGTCACTATTGTGAAATTATAACCCGGTGCTATGATGCGCCATCATGGTCACCATTTGGAGAGTCGTTACTCTGCAGCAGCCTGGGCTGAGGTGTCAGCCCGGTCTTGTATGGCACTGTGTCCTGGGTGAGCATCTTCCTGGTGGCACTGAGCAGGCGCGAGTAGTTCTCCGGGTTGTACTGAGAAGACGGATGGTGGCGATGGAGCAGTGGGAGGTCGTCTCTCCCTCTCCTGGAGTGGAAGAGTGAAGGGCGGCGCAGTCTCTCTCCGTCTTTCAGAGAGTCGGCCAAGGCCTTGTGCCTGCTTTCGGGGAGTAGCATGATGCAGAGCACGGAGAGCACGGCAAACGAGGCGAACACTACGTGATGCAGGAAGTACCCGCCATTGTTCTGCAGCTCCATCAGGGACGAGGCTGCTGTGCCCACGCTGCCGGCAGCCATCACCAGGCCCACAGTGCCACCCCTTAGACGAAAGACAGACAGGAACTTTTTAATATGTTAATTTAATCCTTTACTTCAAGTGCGGCTCGATTTCAACCGTTTACCTGACGACAGTAGGCATGACTTCACTGGCGAAGAACACGCTGAGCATGGCCAGAGCCTGAGAGGAGAGAAGTCCCACTAATGACAGCACCAACACCAGTCCTCCATGCAGGTCTGACAGGAAACAGGCAATGTATATACGCCATTAATTTTTAAAAACAAAAACTATTTAACATACAGAATACATGTTATATTTATATTAGTGGATAGAAGTCTAGGATATACTGGGTCATAGTCCTTGCCCAACCCTACCCTTCCCTTGGCTCAATCTAGAAGAAAAACATTTTATTTGCTCATGTTATAAGTGGATGGATTATTGCTAACAGTAACTGCAGTGTAATGTGTACATGATGACGATGGTGCTGATAATACATTGTGTGAGGGCCAGCAGCAGCAGTGAGGACAGGCCTGTGACGATTGCAGTAATCAGCAGAATTCCTCTCCGGCCCACACGATCGACAGACGCACACAGGAAGGCGCACGCCGCGGCCCCCGTCACAGCACGCAGGAAATAGCAATAGTAGAAGTGTGGCGAGTAGCCATTGAGATTCCGTGTGAAACAGTACTGGATCCCTGTGCCTAAGAACCTGCAAAGCAAGTAGAGAACATCCCGGACACACACACACACACACACTTGTCAGACATATTCACATGATCCAAGTTCTAGAGTGTATTGATGATCCTCATTTTTCTGTTCGTCTGTCATCAGAGTTCGTGGTCTAAACTTTTTTCCTTACATGTTCTAATTTATTTGCGTAAATCAGTCATTCTGCAAAGCTGCTGGTGACAATAACCTTTGTTAAAAAGGCTATACAAATGAAATTTAATCGAACTGAATAGACGGAAATAAGTGTTTTAAGTAGTGCTGTCAACTGAGTAGTTAATCACAGTTATAGTGTGTGATTAATCATGATTAATCACAATTTATAATACTCAGATTGACTTGTATTATAAACTGGTTAGAGGAAACTTTTACTATTATATCTCAAACATTAACCTTTAACAAATGTTTATTTAAAATCTCTCAAAGGAGACTGGCACTACATGGGACGGCGGGACTCGAACCGGGCCCTCAGGTCCAAAAATCGAAAAACTAGAACCTTAGACACCTCAGACCCCCCACCTCGCCACAGCTTATGGTTAATGTGTTGTTGTAAGAATAGTTCCCTTTGAAGGTATATGGGAGGGAATTAGGGTGATAACGGACTATAAGAGAACAACAACTCTCTCTTTTAACAGCGGAGACACCCTAGCGGAGGAGTTGAATAACTTTTATGCCCGCTTTGACAGAGGCAATGGAGATTCACCCCTACCCCGCCCTCCCTCTAGTGATGATGCACCAGTCCTGAGCAGTCATGAAGTAAGACAGTGTTTTTATAACATCAATCCCAGGAAGGCTACAGGGCCCGATGGAGTGCCCGGTCGGGTGCTCAAGTATTGTGCAGCTGAACTGGCGGAGGTCTTCACGACCATCTTTAATCTGTCACTGTCCACGTCATGGGTACCAGCATGTTTTAAAAGAACTACAATAATTCCCATCCCCAAAAACCCTAACATTACCTGTTTAAATGATTACAGACCAGTTGCACTCACACCCATACCAGCAAAGTGTTTGGAGAGGTTGGTGATTAAACGCATCAAGGATGTTATACCACCCACACTGGACCATTACCAGTTTGCATACAGGGCCAACAGATCCACAGAGGATGCGGTGTCTATTGTGCTCCATCACATGTTGGAACATCTGGAACACAAAAATACGTATGCCAGACTTCTCTTTGTGGACTTTAGTTCGGCATTTAATACCATTTTGCCAAATAAGCTCCAAATTAAGCTCTGTGAGCTTGGACTAAGCACTGTATTGTGTAACTGGACTATGGACTTTTTAACAAATCGCTTACAGTGTGTGCGAGTGGATAAAAGTACATCATCCACAGTGCTTATCAACACCGGGGTCCCCCAGGGATGTGTACTTAGCCCGTTACTGTATACACTATACACGCATGACTGCTGTGCCGCCCTTCCTTCTAATTACATCATTAAATTCGCTGATGACATCACGGTGTTAGGCCTGATCACTGACAACGATGAGTCCTCATACAGAAGGGAGGTGGAACATATGGCAGCTTGGTGTGACGCCCACAACCTGGCTCTCAACATCAAGAAAACCAAGGAAATGATTGTGGATTTTCGTAAGGGCACAAAGACCATCCACTTACCACTTACTATCAGAAATGGGACAGTTGAGAGGGTTACAAGCTTTAAATTTCTTGGCATAACTATGACAGAGGACCTAACATGGGGCAATAACATCAACTCTGCCATAGGGAAGGCCCAGCAGCGTTTCTTCTACCTCAGGAAACTGAGAAGAACTAATCTTTCTCAGCAGCTTATGGTGAACTTTTATCGTTGTGCTATAGAGAGTGTGCTGACATATGGACTCTTGGTGTGGTTTTCCAGCTGCACTAGGGCGGAACAACAGGCACTACAGCGGGTGGTGAAGACAGCAGGGAAAATCATCGGGACTAGTCTTCCGGAGATAAGTACTGTCTATACCACACGCTGCCTTCGTCGAGTGCACAACATCCTGCGGGATCAGCATCACCCTGCACATCACCTGTTTCAGCTACTACCCTCAGGTAGAAGGTACAGGTCCTTACGGGCCAGAACCACCAGACTGTCCCACAGCCTCTTTCCTACCGCTGTGAGGCTGCTGAATGATTAGATACCTCCCTCTCGGACCTTGCGCCCATTTATTTATTTATTCTTTATTACACATCATTACAATAACTGTGAACTGGACTTTGCATTGATGCAGCACACACTTGCATATTATTACACATCATTACAATAACTGTGAACTGGACTTTGCATTGATGCAGGACACAGAATACATACATACACATAAGATCGGGTTTGACCCCCCCCCCTCCTTCTATAATATTTATCCTTTATGTCTTACCTCACATAGCCGTTATGGTTATTACTTTGCTGCACTATGGTTGCACTTTATTACTTGCCGGGAGATGTTGCCAAATGATATCTCGTTGTTATCTATACTTGTTATGTTTAACAATGACAATAAATTGAATTGAATTGAATTGAATTGAAGGTAGATTGAGCACACAACTTTTTTTATAGAGTTTTTTTATAATGAAACTTGCCATTCAGCACTCTTGGTGATGTGTACAATTATGGTACGCCTTTAGGGTCAAACTTAAACGCGTTAACGTGTTCATATTGACAGATCTAGTTTTAAGACAAAAAAGGAAACAGGACATGGTAGCATTGTCAGTGCTATGCTCTTCTGGTCATTACAGGATATGATATTATGATGGCTTTATACTCACTGACAATGGTCGTTACATAGGGTATATAATAGTGGTGTTTTTTGGTAGTGAGTAAAGGAGAGCATTAGAAAGCCATTGAAAATTTCTCTTACACTGCTTATATGTGACATTTATTCTGTCCTTTCTGTTGCTAATAAGACAACTCATATATTAAAGTGTTAAGGAAAGGCAGGTAACTAAAACTAGAACCTGAACTCGATATGTTCTGTAACCTCTTTCACTCACTTACTCATCATCTTTATCCTGTATTCAGGTTCCCAGGGGCCTGGAGCCTGTCCCAGGTGACTTAGGACACGAGGTGGGGTTCACTCTGGACAGGGTGCCTATCCATCGCAGGGCACACACACTCATTCACACACTACGGCCAATTTTAGAAGATCAATTAGCCTAATCTGCAAGTCTTTGGTCTGTGTGAGCAAGGCGGAGTACCCGAAAGAAACCCACCAAACATACAAAGTCCGTGCACAGAGAGACGGGAATCGAACCCGGACCCTGGAGGTGCAAAGCGACTAACTAAGTGCTAACTAATCTCTTTTAATAAAAATCAAATATAAAAATATGATTCCCAACTGTGAAAATTGTCATGTCTCAATTAAATGGCATAAAATGCTGTCCTCTTTGAACATGTGTTGAATAACATCTGCGAGTTGAGGGCATACGATTATTATAGGAAATAGAAAAACATTTTCTGTTGTTCCAGGTTTAGTCTGACGTAATGTACTGTTCTTGGAAACTGAGAACACTGTGTATAAGTGTCACTCACAGAATAAAGGCCAGGATGAGACAGTTCCTCCAGATAACTCTGGTGTGACGGAGCTCAAAGATGTGGTGGTACGTGGGTTGAGGGTCTTCTGGGAATGCCACATCTATCTCTGTAGAATGAGAGGAGCAGAATAAACAAAACCACAGTTTCAGACTGAGCCCGAGTCTACCAATGAAATGCTGCGTTACTGGTAGACCGTTCAGTGTCCTGTATTTCTCTGCACATTCACACTCATTTATTTTCACACAGTGATGTGGAAGATGTAATCTGTATAAAAACATCGAGCTAAAAGTGTACAGCTCATGTCAGATACTCCCTCACTCGCACAAACCATCCACCCACCGACCCACTCACTGATTCACCCACTCATTCATCCACTCACTCTCAAATCATATCATATCATCAAATCAAATCATATCATATCATCCAATCATATCATATCATATATCATCCAATCATATCATCAAGTTCGCTGATGACATGACGGTGGTGGGTCTCATCAGCAAGAACGACGAGTTAGCGTACAGAGAGGAAGTGCAGAGGCTAACGGACTGGTGTAAAGACAACAACCTGGCTCTGAACGTCGAAAAGACAAAAGAGATGGTTGTTCAGCATCGACGGCTCTTCTGTGGAGATCGTCAAGAGCACAAAATTCCTGGGCGTCCACCTGGAGGAGAACCTCTCCTGGTCCCTCAACACCAGCTCTCTGCATAAGAAAGCCCAACAACGTCTTTTCTTACTGAGAAGGCTGAAAAAGACACAGCTTCCACCACCGATCCTCACCACCTTCTACAAAGGAACTATTGAGAGCATCCTGAGCAGCTGCATCACTGTCTGGTTTGGGAATTGTACCATGTCAGACCGCAAGACCCTACAGCGGATAGTGAGGACAGCTTAGAAGATCATCGGGGTCTCTCTCCCTTCTATCGAAGACATTTACACCACACGCTGCATCCGCAAAGCCACCAGCATTTTGGCTGACCGGACACATCCATCACACTCACTCTTCACTCTCCTGCCATCTGGAAAAAGGTACCGAAGCATTTGGGCACTCGCATCCAGACTGAGAAACAGTTTTTACCCGCAAGCCATTTGTCTCCTTAACACAGAGAGACTGGACTGATAAACACACACACACAAATCACTCAGACGAACTAAACATCTGGACTGAACTGATAAACACACATGCACAATCACACTGATGTACATCCATCTCAATCTGCTCATACCTACATACGCTGCTCCTCGCATTTTTTTTTTTGCACAATATTTATTTGACTGCTATTTGCACACAATATTCTTGTCAAAATGTTTACTGTTTACTGTTGCTCTTCCCACTACCTCAATTCATACTTCATTAAAAAGTACTGTTACGTGTTACATTGTTGTGTCTGTCATGTACCTCTTTCTTTGCACTATTTGCATGTGCACTTTGTCTATTGTGTATTTTTGTATAGATATTTGATAGTTCTTCTTTTAGATTAACTTAAAAATGTAAAAATGTGTGTTGTAAATTTATGTTGTTGCATGTATGTAGCACCCTGGTCCTGGAGGAACGTTGTTTCGTTTCACTGTGTACTAACTGTATATGGTTGGAATGACAATAAAAGCCTACTTGACTTGACGTGAAATACCCACCCCTTCACTCACTCAATCACCTGCCCACCCCCCTCAATCACTCAAACACCCACCCACTCAAACACTAACCCACACCTTCACCCACCCACACTCATACTCTCACACACGCTCTTGCACACACACTCAACCTCTCCCTCAATCACAAATATTATAACACTAATATATTTTCGAGAGCATTTCTGGCCAGCATTACTGCACCACGTCCATAAAAGGAGTGCAGCTGTATTTCGTAGCTCTTATTTAGACAAATTTAAAGGATCATTGGATCCTTCCTTTTTCGGACAATCATCATAACCCAGAGGAAGACTGCAAAAACATCTGGATTTTTTTTTTTACAATGCCTGCCTTAATTTGCTTCAAAGAATTGAAAGTAAAGAAAAACATTGTCTCTTTTTGCAGTCAGGTCATTACATCATCATAGCCTATAGCACAAGATAAAGCAACGTGGCCAGTGAGTATGGAGGAGTCACACATCTACTCGTTCTGCTCACAAACACTTATATCTTCCACTGGGAAAGTGTTATCAACTCTTGACCCCAACTGAGACATGGTTAAAACAGTTTGGTTAATCAGTCACAGACCCGCACAGACACATCACAGAAGTATTTCATGAAATCTTTGAGACAGACAGAAGATGATCAGATTGAGAAAGACACATAATGTTCTTTATAACAGATTACAAATATCAGTGCTGTGTTAAGCAGACGTTTTTTTTTTTTTTTCACTCACAGTTTACACCCAATATCAAATAAAATTTGAATTTAAATTTGATCTGTTTATTTTCCATCTCAGCTACCCTGGAAAACTGAAGTCCTTTCTCAAGCGATGTCATAATAGAGCTGAAAACTCTTTCCATGTGCCAGTTTTCTTGATGGATCAGATGTAATACATAAATAATGAAATTATTCAATGTCTTTATAAAAATGTCTTTTAATTCACATGAAGATTTTAAAGAAGCAGTTTAAAAAGCTTTCTGATCTACGCTAGAGTTTTTATATAAATAAATATTTCAATCTTCATTCAAACTGTCCCAGATTTCAATCCCAGGTTCAAACCCCAGGACTACCAAGCTTCCACTGTCGGGCCCTTGAGTAAGGCCCTCTGCTGCTCGGATGTATAATGAAACACAAATGTAAGTCGCTCTGGATAAGGGCGACTGCCAAATGCTGTAAATGTAAGTTTGCAAAATTAAAATTTTTGATACTTTTTTTTGTATATACCTAAATCACAAGTTGTACATTTTTTTTAACTGTCATAAAGCAGTATGCCAGTTCTCTAAGAACTCATCCTGTCCACCAGTCTCGCTTACAACACATGTACATACCAAAAATACCTTGGCATTATGTTTCACTCCTTTAGCAACCCACCCATAAATCCATGCTACTACTCCCAGCAACTTGTGGGTTCATGTTTATTATTAAGAGGTTGTTGTAGTTGTTTTTTTTAAATCATATTGTTTTACTGTACATTTTATATGCATGGTTAATTTAACAGTCGACTAAGGGATGGCGCATAACATTAAATACACGTGTCAGAAAGTGCTACCAGTGTTAAAGCGATAGGATTCTGTTTCAATTATGTTAAAAACAAGATGTCAAAAAGTGCAATCACTATGTCAGGAAACGTTACCTCCGATAAAACTATACAAAATGTTTTGCAGTGTTACAACCATTCAAAACTATAGTTAGGAGTTAGGAGTTTTACTAGTCCGCACTAGTTTCTCACTATCAAATTTTGCTACTGGTAGGAATTTCTGGCAGAGTAAACGATAGAACGCCAGTTTAAAACACAATGTCTTTCACACATTCTCTATGGTCCTAACTACTGTCCAACTACTGAGTTTCTTCTTGAGAGCCTCCTAGATAAAAATCCAAGCTTGACTCAAGTGAATGACTTCAACACAATTCTATGGCAGGCGACATGACTGTCTTATTAGCCAAAGTCAATATTTGCTTTTCATATCCTCTTCTAACTTTCTTCTTACTTCTTTCATATCCGTTCATAACCTTCTGAAACCAGCCGTTATTAGATGATGCATGAACAAACAAACATACATACAAATGTCTACGAAACTATATGTGTAAATCTGTCCTTAATACTAGCCAAAAGCTCTTTTTGAAGCTTTTGGGTAAATGATAAAAAATATTGAACAAAAAGGTAAAAAAAAAAAATTATACAGAAGAATATTGGACTTGGACATGAAAATGCATGTATTGTAACTGAGAATCTTTACTAAACTTAAGATTAAGATCTCATCTATTGCTTCAGTAAATAATTCCTGGTAAATTAAACAGAAATTCGTTCTTCTGAATTCACCTGCAATTATTTATTTATGTTTCATTGCCCTTAGCATTTACAGCATTATTATTGGATTACAGAATTAACACCATTAATGATTTTGAAGGGGGAGACAATGGGAGTGAATTTTATATTCTTTTGTGATGGTGGCACCTAGTGTTTAAACTAGAAATTAAACTTACAATTACACTATATACAGTACATACAGACAAGAGGCACCCAAAAACGTATACACACTTCGATAATTATCTATGCCCATTTTAAAACTTGAACTGAATTATGGCAGCAATGAGTAGGCATATATTTTTCATGTTGAAGTGTGTGTACATTTTTCAGGCCACTCAGCATATATATTCTTATTAGCCTATTAATTCTTAAAGCTGCATCTCTTGGCCTGTGTGTTAATCAATAGAAGACCATAATACAGTACATAAGAAATGGCCTTACGCAAGCAAGGTTGCAACTCGTAGTTCTTTGCCTACAACCATAAAAATGTTTGAAAACATCCCACAAACTTGAGTCTTCTCAAGTACCAGTTACTCAGCCTTTACGGAGTGACAACATGGCCGCTCACACAGCAAATGGCATAAAGCACCTCTTCTTCACTTTTAAACGGGTTCATAGCAGTATTGTCTACTTTAGAGATTCCATTTTTGACAACACGTGTACCTGTCAGTAGTGTCTCGGCAGGATAGAGATCGTCCCTCCTACACACTTTGTTATGGGAGGTGAACAGCTGTAGGCATCTCTTGGCCTGAGGAATCTGAGATGTGGCCAGAAGCCAGCGGGGCGACTCGGGAAAGACAGAGGGCCAGCTGTTCAAACATACAAACATGCCATTCATTTAGCATGCACACTCACAAATGTCATCTACAAGTCAACACACACAGTCACTCATTACCTCAGATATACACGCACACACACTCACTGTGCCACAAACTCTACAATAGTTTAACAATATAATGGTGTGAACGGGTTTTACGAGAAAGAAACATGTGGACATTGTGTGAAAAGGACCACTTACTGCCATTACAATTGTACGTTTTTGTGTCAACGTAACAAACTCTTCCTGCAACTGGAATTTTAAATAGCGAACACAGCTGCAATAATAACCAGTGTGGTAATACTAAATATCAGCACTATTGCCCAGTCAAACAAGTGGGAACTAACTGCTTATTAATAAATATTATGTCTTGATAATGCATAGAGCTGAACAATTAATCTTTAACGATCGTCCTGTTCCATTTTCAGAATCTAGATTATTTGTGTTAATCAATAGAAGACAATACTACATAAGAAATGGCCTTACTCAAGCAATATGTCACAAAAAGGAGTGCTGTTGCGGTAAATATCAGCACAGCTGTGATGAAGTCGTAGGCACAAGGGTGAAGCTTTCAAAGTTTAGATTATTTGTGTTAATCAATAGAAGACCATAATACAGTACATAAGAAATGGTCTTACGCAAGCGATAGCTCACAAAAGGGAGTGCTGTTGTGATAAATATCAGCACAGCTGTGATGCAGTCAGACACGAGGGTGCAGATCGAATGCCAAAGGCATCACAGCCGTGCTGATATTGAGCACAACAGCACAACCTCGGTGTAATATTGTTTTCATACGAGAGTTCCACAAACATCAGTTATTATCAACAGATTATGATTTGCTTTTTTACTTAACCAGTTATTTCTGGCGAACGGCAGCGGTTGTTTAAAACGTTATCAGATGTGTTTTCTTGCTGAATCTGCTTCTCTGACTGGATTCGAATGTGGGTTTTGACAGGCAGCTGCTCTCCCCTCATAACAGACCCATTTCTCACATGATGCGACCAACAGCTAGCGTAATTAACGGATATTAGAAAACCTGTGACGCGGCATGATTAACCGCCCCCAGTGCTGTAGCCGCCTAATATCACCGCTTGCGGGATGGCTTTCGTCCAATGAGTCCAATGAATAATAAGGTTTAGAAAAATGCTAATGTGGCTCAGTGATATTACTGGGTTAGAGTTTACTGAGTGGATGATTAGTTAGAGCGTGCATGTGGTGACCATAAAATTGCTGACTCACCATCCGTAGGACAGCAGCAAGAGCAGCGGCACCGTAGCCACAGCCTGCAGTACTGGCCATTCGCTGCACAGCACAGCCAGTCCCGGGAGCATGAGCTCAGCAAAAACGGAGAAGAAACCACTCACCATGGACATCATGAGCCGGTGAGGCGGATCACACACCTCCAGACCTGCAAGACGCATACCAAAGATTAGGCTAATTGGAGTCCCCAACTGCCTGTATTGTGGAGGATACAAGATAAAGCGGTACTTTTTAGGCCATGAGTGAGTATGAAATATGCTAGACAATATGTAAATATATAACAGAATTGTCAGATTGTGCCTGATGAGCAAGCCGAGGGCGATGGTGTCAAAGTAAAACTCCCTGAGCAAATAAAGGCAAAAAAAAAAAAAGAAAATGTGAAGTTAAATAATTATAAGATGTGTTCTATAGAAACCAAGATCTAAAACAAGAATTTATACTAGTGTTGAGTCTAATATCTATAACTAGTGATTGGAATGATTCTCATATGTTCTCCGTTATACAGAAGAGTCACTATATTGTTTTATTTTAAAAAAGGTCTTATCTTAAGAGACAGGAGAAAAGAGAGTCTGCTGAAAGAACAACAGTTTTATGTTCAGATCTTGCAAAACGTTAAAAACATGCTAGACGAAATGACCTCAAATCTGTGTCAATTAATTGAACATTTTCACTTATGATTCATGAATTATCTTTTTTTGCTTTGTTTTGTTAGTTTTTTGCCCTCATATTTCACCGACAAGGTTTGTACTATAAATATACTCAACTATTAAAGCAGGGATAGTTTTTTTTTCCAATTGAAAAAAGGTTTTCCTTAACGTTACTTACATTTACATGTATATAAACATACTACTTACACATTCTACTTTTACATTCCCCATGGTGTGTGTTAATGTACTGTCTGTCCCCTTATAAACATACCACCATGTTTCACAGACTGGACGCACAGTACATATGCACAATATATATATATACCGGGGCTGGACAATGAAACTAAAACGCCTGGTTTTAGACCACAATAATTCATTAGTATGATGTAGGGAAATCATACGGCAAATACAGCATCAATTCATCTTGGGAATGACAAATACTGTACAAGATACAAGTCACAGGATACAATGGCCCGGCCATGTACGTTGACCCTGTGGAGCACCCGATGAACAGTTTTGGTGGAAACAGGAGAGTTGAGGTGCACATTTAATTCTGCAGTGAGTTGGGCAGCTGTGGTTTTATGTTTTTTGGATACAATCCAGGTTAGCACCTGGACATCCCTTTCAGACAGGTTCCTCTTACGTCCACAGTTACTCCTGTTTTATGTGGTTCGTCCTTCTTGGTTGTATGACATTACCCTGGTCACCGTGGCTCGATACATCACAAAGACTTGCTGTCTTGGTCACAGATGCGCCAGCGAGACGCGCACCAACAATTTGTCTCTTTTGAACTCTGATGCGTCATCCATAATGTTGTGTGCATTGCAATATTTTAAGCTAATTAAACCTTCACACTCTGCTCTTACTGGTGGAATGTGCAATCCACGAAGACTGACCACCAGGCTGGTCAAATTTAGCCATGTAACCTCCAACACTAAATTGGCCAGTTTTATTGTCCAACCCCTGTATATACAGTGTGTATAAATATGTTATTCATTAATTCATCTTCTATACCGTTTATACTGTATAGAGGTTGGCGGGGAGGCTGGAGTCTATTCCAGTAGACTTTGGGCACGAGCCAGGGTACACTACGGCCAATCTGGTGGACTGTGGGAGGAAACAGGAGTACCCGGAGGAAACCCACCAAACACAGGAAGACCATGAAGACACAACCCCGAAGTGGGAATTGAACCCGAAGTGGTGAGTAACCACTAAGCCACACATTTAACTCAAAATCGAACAAATTTAACTTTATTCTTCATTTAAAAACTACATTTTGTATTTACTCGGGTTATCTTTTTGTAATAATTTAAGCATAACAAATATATGTACACATATGCCAAAAAAAAATTAATTAAAAAAATCTGTAATTATATCATATACTATTAACAAATACTTTTTAACAGGACTGTGAAATGGGTTTAATATATTTGGGAATTAATGTTACCCCCTCCTTTGAACAGATGTATAAAGTAAACTTTCTTCCACTTTTTAAAAGTATCCGGATGGACTTAGAAAGGTGGAATGTCTTTCCTATTTCTTGGTTGGGTCGGATCTCCCTTCTGAAGATGAATATTCTTCCAAGACTACTTTATCCCATTCAAATGATTCCAATAATTTTTCCTCATAAGACAATTAGATAGTTGAATGGTTGGTTTTAGTTCTTTTATATGGGCCAAAAAAAAAAGCACTTATAAAAATGTCAACCTTAATGCTTCCATCCTCGGTGGGAGGTCTCGACCTACCGGACTTCAAGAAATATCAGCCAAGTGCTCATTTACGTTATATCTCTGACTGGGTGCATAGAGGACCCAAAACAGTATGGTTTGATGTGGAAAGGTCACTTAGTAAACTTCCTTTGGTAAATTTGCTTTTTCTTAAAAAGTTTAAAATCTGTAAAAGCCGCTTGTAGTAACCCCATCACAATAAGTGCTATCAAGGCATGGCAGGTCACCAGGCGTTTGGAGGGTCGACCCAGAATCACCTCAACCTTTACTCCCATTAGTGACAACTATGACTTTCTGCTGGGGGTTATGGATGCAAGATTTCGAGTCTGGGCACATAAAGGTCTTACCACTTTGCATCATATGTTCGAGGGGAATACTCTAATGTCTTTTGACCAATTAGTCGTAAAGTACAATATTCCACGACAGGATTTTTTTCGTTATCTACAACTAAGAGACTTCGTGAAATAGACACTACTTTGCTCACAAACCAGGACATTTCGGCTGTGGAAAGACATCTGTTTTCACAAATGAAAAGCTCTACAGGTTCTTTCTACAAAATTCTCAAGGAATGTGGTTCATCAAACACAGACAATTTAAAAAAGAAATGGGAACACTTGATGTGCAAATTACAGATGATGAATGGGAGGAGGCATGGAAGAATGCAGGGACCCTAAGCATATGCAATAAATTAAAAGCAATGCAACTAAAAATTTTGCACAGAGCTCACATCTCTCCATCACGGAGGCACAAGTTTAAAAATGACTGTTCTCCAATGTGCCGAAATGTAAAACAGAGGAAGGAGATCTTGTTCACTGTCTCTGGTTCTGTAGGGAGATTAAAAAATTCTGGACTATGGTGGAGCAAGAACTTGGTGTAATCCTGTCTATTAATATTGGCTGTGATTCAAAACACTTGTTGCTTGGAATATGTGACGATATGGTCTTAGACAAACATAAAAAGACACTTTGCAAGTTTCTAACATTTTGTGCAAGAAAATGTATTCTTCTGAATTGCTTAAGCCTCTAAAAGCCTCTTCTAGGGCGCTATGGCACAGGGTTATTCTGGAATATGTCCCATTGGATTTTTTAAAAATGTAAAGCATTCTGATTGTGTCTTTCATTTCATTCTTACATTTATTTAAGAAAATGGTAAAAGGCTTAAAAATCAATAAATACATTGTTCAAAAAAAAAAAAAAAACCAGGACTGTGAAATGCTCGTCTTGCCGTTCTACAACCTTCGTGAACTCCTTACAGTCAGAGTTCCCAGGAACCACCTCAGTAATCTGTCTCTGTCACCTTCTGCATTACAAGTAAAGACGAGTGCAACCTGAACGCTTTCCCGGAACTTTTAGACTTCCTGTGGAAAACGAGCACTGCATGATTTTCTCATTTCATCTTCCTGGGATTGTTTTTTATGTCAGGACTATGTGTGCATTATTTCAAGGAAAAAGTAATGGGAACACCGTGTAATGCAGTACAGTCTAGAGACCTCGCTGTCTAGGCCGTGTGGTGCGTAGGAGCCGGAGGTACAGGGTGGAACAAGGAGCAGGAATCTCAATACATTCGCACACACATTTAGAGCAAACCTAGATTCCTCTGAGGTCAAAGGTAAACATCGGTCCAGATTAAAAAAAAATAAATAAATAAAAAAAAAAAACCTGTAAAGAATTCTCAGTGACAGATAAAAGGCTGTGTTTCAGAACAATAGTATCAAAGAGAGCGCATGTAGAAAGTGAAGTTTCTTTCCTTACAGCTCTTTAGGAAACGAGACTAGACTACTGTGACCAGTGTCATTGAAGAATTTCACACAGTTTTGCACACACTCACAGCGGACTGCAAGCAAACAGGCAGAGGGAGTTTATGTGAGAAATGTTTCAGTGTATTGAAATATTTGCTATTGGAGCTAAAATGGTAATGTACCTTTCTGAAACATGCACAAAACTTTATTTTGTTGTTATTTGAGTTTGGTGTGTAATGTGTTGATGCCTTAAATGCTGCAGTTTTTGATGTCCTTGGCATGGGCTTTAATATACATTAAACTGGTGATGGAGTTTTTTTTGGTCATGAAGCAAAACCCTTACAACAGCTTTTTACAAATATGATGTCATTGCATAATACATAATTTTTCTTTAATTTTCATTTAATCTTTTGGAAACGTAAACATTGTTAATTTAAACAGATACCATGTGCCTTAGGTTGCGTTTCCCATAAATTCATAATAATAATTTATATGTATATATTTATTAATATATTTAAGTGATTTGAATTAATCACGACCAAAATCCAGACTTATAAGTTCTTTTTAAAATGTTGTCCATATGTTAATACTTTTTTTTTTTTTAATGGCATGGTGGCATGTGGTTAGCACTGTAGCCCTGCACCTCCGGGGCCGAGGGTTCGATTCCCACCTCGGGTCTGTGTGTGTGAAGTTTGCATGGCCTCCCAATGCTTGGTAGGTTTCCTCCAGTTTAAGGACTAAGCTAAGATTAGGCTAATTGGCCGTAGTGTGTAGGTGTGTTTGTGCTCTGCAATTTATTGGCACCCTGTCCATAAATAAAGTTCTTTGGATCTTGAATCAATGCAAACGCTTGATTGGAGTTGTTGTTATTGTTACAACCAGGTATTAGGTTCAGGAGGCAGTTACTTTTTTACTTAGGGTGAGATTGGTTTGCACAGCTTTTTTCCCTTAATAAATGAAATCATCATTTAAAAACTGCATTTTGTATTAATTCAGGTTATTTAATATAAAACTTTGTTTGACCATCTCAAATCACTTGAGTGACAAATATGCAAAACAAAAAAAATCAGTTTAATCAAAAATATTTTTCACGAAAAAATAAAACCGGACACCATCCAGTGCTCTATAGAAGACTATATACATCTGCCTTATCAGACAATAAAAAAAAATAAAAAAAAGTAAACTGTTGGCTCCATGTCCTCAAAAGAGACATAAGAAGGAAAAGGGTGATTTAACTGCCAGTGCGTCCACAATGTAAAAGCACGGGCAAGTAAGTAAAGGTAGGTTTGAATAGGCAGCTTTCCAGGCATACTGATCTCAGTCCACCATTTCATCATCCACTCTACACCAATCATCCTTTATATCAATAGATCCTGCGTCCTCCTGTGACATTTATATGGGCATCATGTTAAAGGGCCCCGCCCAAGGACCCAACCCTCCGATCAGCAACCCCAGAGCTTCAACCACCTGAATAAGCACAAGTATATTCTTACAAAGAAGCCAGGTCAACACACTGCAGGCTTTAATGCTGAAAATTCATCTCATGAACAGATGTTATTAGTCAGCACCACTACAACAACAACAACAACAACAAAACCTGCTAACATCTGCTAACACCGCGTGAGTTTTTCTCCGAATACAGACCTCCCCATATGCTTCCATTAACACATCTAATATAGAGCACTAGACTAGCACAAGTGCAAATAAGTTATTGCTGCAAGGAAGATTGAGGATTTTGGAGCTCATGAGTGACTATATTTCTACCCATGATGCAATGCTGCTGTCCCATTACTTTTGTGCATAACTTTACATTTTCCTATTTCTTCCTTCAAAGCTCAAACAGACTTCCTGTCAGTATAACAAGAAGCCAGACAGGATGTGGTGGATAAACAGGACCTTCCTATTCCGTGTCTACATCCTGCTACCTGATTACACACACAAAAAAAATGGCGCGACTTCTTTTGATGTCCGTTAAAGGATTAACTGATAAATAAAAAAAATTCTCTTCATTACATGTAATTATAATCTAATTTAGACACACTACCTTCAGCAGTGGGATAGATGTTTGTTCTTCTTGTGTACATTACCGTTGTGTGTTTGTGTGCATGTGTGTGTGATGTTGACATAGCTACCACTCGTGTGGAACGTACGGGTGATATAGGAGGAGAGGAGCACACCGGCGAGGGCAGTGCCCTGGCCCAGACGGAGGAGCTGAAACACCACCGAGCTGTTGGAGAAACACACCGTGACTCCAAGCAGGCCTGAGAAAGACACCGAGATCAGCAGAGCCTGACGTCGACCTAACCTAAACACACACATACACACAATTCATGATGCCAGTCCAAACTGGATCCACACAGCCATGATTAAACATGATAAATAAATAACCATATATTATTTTACAATATGACACAGAGCTATTTCTTTTCTTCTTTTTTTTTTAAACATAAAAAATGTATTCCTAAATAATTAAAATACAAAATACTTTTTATTTGTAAAATGTTTAATAAACTATTATTTGTAATTTATTAATCAGTTTTGAGAAAAAAAAGAAAGAAAAAAAAAATAAGGCTACATTAATTAACATGGATAAATGTAAAACAAATAACTAAAATAAAAAATAAAACAAAAATACTGCAAAATACATAAAAATACAAAATAAAGTCCAAAAGCATGCAGAATAGGTCAACTCGTGTTCCAAAACTGCCTGTAGTTTGTAAAGGAGTGTGCGAGTGTGTGTGTGCCTTGTGATACTCACTGTGCCATTTCTTATTAAAAATTTTTAAAATAAAACTAAACTAAAATTTTTAATTGAAACATATACTATTATTCAAATAATAATAATAATAATAATAATAAATTATAAATAACCATTATTGGTCATTTATTAATCAGTTATGAGATTTAAAAAAAAATTTTATATATAATATATTAAACTAGAGAGGCACATTTCCTGAAGAAAATGTGAGTGGTGCTTGCCGTGACATCATAGAGCTTTCCATGTCATACTCATAGATGTAGCTGATGTCATAGCTGATGTTGGGCTCAATGTTAAATCTATGGGAGTTTTTGGCAATTAACCGCCCACCCCTTGCGGGAAAAGTCATAGCACCCGACCAAGCCGCACGATTTGACACCTCATTCATGGGTCTAAGACAAACAGTGTGGGACTAGTTACACGCCAAACTTTCATACGGACGAAGAAAAAAAAAATTAAATTAAAAAAATAATCCTGTGAGATAATAATAGTAGTGCTTCACTTCGCAAGCACCACTAATAATTTGGATAAATTTAAAACTTTATGGACCAAAATAAAAATACTGAAAAGTATTGAAACTATTATAAAGTTTGAAAATATAAATAATTGAATGAAAAACACAAACAAATTATGATTGATGCTTGTAGAATTGTTGACATTATAGTGTTTAATTAGATACACCTGACATGTTTAACTGCTTAAACCCCACACCTACAGAGCTCGAGCGCTCACCAGTCACACAGAGAGCCGAGCAGCACGTAGCCTAGGATCCAGCCGGTCATGAAGCAGACGTGCTGCAGGGGAACCTTCCAGAAGTCCTCACAAACCAAGTTCCACTGTGGACACCGAAGAAAGCAAAAAACTCAGATAAGGTATCTTAAAGAGATACTGGAAAAACTGTTCACAAGCGGCATGGATTTGTTTACCTGCTAAAGTTCACTTTCACAAACAAGGAGTTATTCAAATGACACCGATACACGTTATTGGAATGCAGAGGTCATTTGATTGACAACCTTTAATCTCACATGTTAGTGATGTCGGAAATCAATAAGATCTGAACAATTCTGGAGTAGCATTTTGAAAACAAAAACAATTATGGCACCAATGATGGCACAAATAGACAAAATCCTATTTTTTTTCTTGTCACATATTTAAATATTGATTCAGATTACTACATAAGTACACAATAAATAAGACGATTCCCGCTGTTATTGGCTTGGCCTTGCACATCTACCTGTAAAAAAGTATTTTTGAAAATAGTTTTTTGCAGCCTGTACTTTTAGTATGCTAATTAGGCCCAACCTTCCTTACACGGCAGTGAAATCACGTGACCAGAGACCTCATTATAATTTTATATTATAAAAGAACCCTCATGGCGCACACTGAGCCAATTCAAAACAAACAAACAAAAAAAAAGACGCAAGCTTTTTAGAGAATCTGCCAAGAAAAATCTCCTCTTGTTTGGGTTTCTAATATCTTGTTTGTTTTGACGCTTTGTCACGTGACCGTTGCATTTGATATGTGAATTTTTTAATGCTTACATATATGTCAATCTTTAATGCTTAAAGACTTCCAAAAATGGCAGAAGAGAGGTCCAAACGTGGCTCCTGCTCTGTAAAAGACCTTTTGCATCTAAGTTTAACTTATCAGTGCGTGCATGAGTTGCCACCGTAAATTTAAAAAGAATTGTGTGAAGCTTTTAAGAGCAGACATTGTCACAAAGTAGCTTTATAGAAATCTAGATGTACAGTCTCATCTAGGTGAGATTATACTGTGCACTAACTAAACTGTATATACTTTAATAAACTTTGTATACTGTAACTTAAGTATCCATGTGGGATCATGGAGCTCTGAGTGAAAAAAAGGATCAGGATAAAAAAAACATGTAAATGATGGAAAGAATGATAATGGCTTAAATTCAAACTGTGAATACAGAGATGTAATCCATGTACAATGTCGTCTGCATATGAAAAGGTTGCGGCAGGATAACATGGTGCTCTGTTGTAGGCTATTTTCATTTAAGAAGCAGCTGTTTGCTGTATTTACATTACAGCCAACGCATGAGCTGTACATTTGTCTTCCTCATACACTGCACCATTCTTTGCACGCTGGAAACACTGACAAAAACGAGACATCGCATGCATGGAAACACAGCCGTGGTGTCACAGCTTCAGGAAGAACCGCATATAAAAAGTTGTGAGCCTCCTGTTGTCCTGTTTTCTTGCATTTGTTTTTCTCAGCCAAAAGGCAATCAAGCCAGTAATCTATGACAAGTATGACCTATTATATGATATTTCACTGACGACTGACCAAGATAGATGAACAGTGCTTGGGTCCAACCAATATATGCCAAGATATCAAAGCAATATATGGCTATGTTCTCATTACAGTTTCCATGCTTTACTCAGATTCAATATTGGTATTGGAAAGCAATCTACTGTTCAATAACATGCATGACCCAGATTCTTAGGAGGGGAAGGACGGAAATGCACCTTTCAGAGTTCCCCAAAACAGCTTATGTCAGAGACCTTCAGTTGCTTCAGTGGATAAGTTTTTGTACTAATGAACTGATTCTGTTATTATAAAACTTGTCCTGAGCTCATACCAAAGATCTCCTATTTGACTTTTCTACACCGTAACTATTTATTGTCCAGGTTTACACATACACACACATTATATATATATATATAGACAGATCGGTAGATAATGAGCCTCAGTTGTTGTCGTTAATCTTTCTGCTGCTCATATCGAGGGGTCGCCAAAGCTGCCCATCAATCCACACAACAACCTGGCACAGGTTTTACACCGAATGCCCTTCCTGATGCAAGCCTCCCATTTTTACCCGGGTTCGGGACCGGCACTGCATGCAGTTTCTGGGTCGTATGGGGTGTGGCAACCCACCAACGGCAGGGCACGAACCCAGATCCTCAGATAAACCATAAATCAACAGCTTAGAGAATGGTGGTTTAGCTGCCTGATCTAACACTCCCCTAGATAGTGAGCACTGGTCACATGACTAGTTAACTCAGGCCTCCTGGAAATGATGGGTTGCATATTATGAAAAAACTGCATTTGTTTTGTGCGCGCGCATTTATATGGGGGAGATTTGTCATGTTCAACAGTTTTAACAGAATATTTTAGTCATCACTTAAACATTCAGCCGTTAAAGGTGTATTGTGACCCTCTGCTGTAGAGTATAATCAGAGCACATGAAGCTCCCTGACCTCGGTGACGAAGTTGCTCTGTAGCCCTGCGGCTTTCCCGTACCACCACCCTCTGGTACACGGTACCGGCTCCCGGGGCTCCCTGTCCGTGGAGAAGCTCCAGTTCCTCGGGTACCTGTAGAGCTGGCAGTGGCTCAGTCCGGAGCCGTTGACCCAGGGCACGGTGAGGTTGAGGAAGGTCTGAGAGGAGAAGTTGCTGAGGAGGAAAGCGGAGGGCAGTAAGTCCGGGTCCGCCCGGCACTGGTACGACTCCGGCACGAGCGTGAAGAAAACATCAGTAAAAAGGTTCAAAGCCACGGCGAAGTGCGGGAACCAAGTGAAAACCGCCACGAGCCGGTTATAGCGTCCGTATCCTCCAATCTGAGGGTAGACTTTCGCTTCAAACTCCATGGTGTGTGTTTGTAAGAGGGATAGAGAGAGTTTAAAGCCCCGCGTCTCACACACACACACCGCTCTCACCGCCGCAGGGGGTCGGGAAACATGCGCGTGATGGAGTCGACTCTTTTAAAGTGAATCAGTTTGGTGAATCGACTCGTGCAAAACTCAAGGCGTTCTGTTACAGTATTTACTGTTTAGATAAAATACTAGTGCGGGGGTGGCGAACAAGTTAGACACAAAGAGCCAACATTTTAAACTGTGAGAGTCAGAGAGCCACACCATGCAGTGACCTGCCAAAACAGACAAACACTCACAAAAACACACAATTAAAACCATATTCTTCACCATAACACTTCCTTCCACCTTACAAAACAACAATGTGCTCATTTCAAGGTAATTATCCACCTCAACACACACATCAGATGCAACTTAGCCAGAGTTAACACATCAACTACCCTGGAGGTTGCTGTGGCACCTCTCTCTCTCTCTCTCTCTCACTAACACACAAGTATACACACAACTACTGAACTCACTTCAGAAACACTGGTAGGGGATGTATAATATAAATTGATGGAGTATTAAAATATTAACACAAACATTCTCAGTCAGGTGTTTTTGGTCAGTGTTCCACGCCACTTTATAGGATGCAAGTGTCACCGTTTCTCCATGCTTGGTTAATTGCTGAAACATTTGAGACTGCCTTTTTACCTGGCTTTTCAAGGTGCTTAATTTGTGCTTGCGTAGTTCGGTACCTTTGGGTAATTCCTTGTCGATATTCGCATGGAGAGTGCTAAAATGACGCTGAAGATTTGAAGCCTTGAAATGTGATATCGTAGTATTGCACATTAAACACGGCGATTTCCCATTCCGTTCAATAAAGAAGAAAGCATCTTCGCATTCTTCCAAAAATGTCCTGTGTTCATCTTCATATTTTCGTTTAGCTTTGCATTTTGCCATTTTGACGACGAGGGTAACATCCTGCATGCGTATTAAATGTTTACTTAATTTCCCGGCATTAGACGTAACGCGCGGAGATGATTGGCGGTCGCTTACGTCAGAAGCAGCATAAAAAAATCCAATCAGCCAAATTATTTTTTTTATATAATTTATTATTTGTTTTTAATGGGCCCTGGTGAATTTGAGTGTGTTTTAAGAGAGAATAAAAATAAGAGAAACATGAAACTTGGCAAAGAGCCACAGTATATACAAAATATGATAAGAAGCAAAGAGCTTCTTCATTTCGGCCGGGAGCCGCGTGTTCACCACCCCTGTACTAGTGCTTAGCACGGCCGCATTGCACCTCCAGGTTACAGGTTCGATTCCCGCCTCAGGTCTGTGTGTATGGTGTTTGCATGTTCTCCCTGTTCTTGGTGGGTTTCCTACATGTTCTCCGGTTTCCTCCCACAGTCAATAGACATGCAGGTTACCATAACTGGCATTCCCAAATTGTCTGTAGTGTGTGTCCTGTGATGCATTGGGCCACCCGTCCTTGATGTACCCCAACTTGTGCCCTAAGTGTCCTGTGATCCGGCCCCGTCCGCCCCTGCGACCCTGCATACAGGATAAAGTGGTGTAAATGATGAGTGAGTAAAATACTTCATTTTTAAGCAGTGCTGTGGTGTTGAGGGTTCGATTCCCGCCTCAGGGTCTGTGTGTATGGAAAGTTATCACAAATTTAGCACGCAGTTGCACACAGTCACTTTAGTCACTTTATCACATTTCATTGCACATGTATCACAGATGACACCATAATTCTGTATAATCTATGTTTATATTCCATTGTATAATTATATATCATAGTCTTCTTAGACTTATTTTGTACGTACTTATTCTTTTCTTCTTAGCTTTTCTAAAAATGATTATTTCTTAAAAATCTGCCCAGTCTGGAGTTTGTTGCAATTGCATTTCACAACTGTTGTACAACCATGTACAGTTGAAACTTTCCTTCACTGTCAAACATTAAATCAGAGTAAACTCTTTCTGTTTTAGATCAATAAATATTAACATATTTTTTTGCATTTGTTAAATGTCAGAAATGAGTGAGGGAGAATTTTTATGTTTTTTCTTTTCTTAATAATTTTTCTTCATCAAAGTCAGAAGAATACATACACAAAGTTTTTGTGTCTTAAACAAAAACTCCTGATGTTACCATTCTGAGCTTAAGAAGCTTTGATAGATTCTGAATTGATTCCATTTGACTTAATTGGTGGCACATCTGTGGAGGCATATACTGTAAAGACACGCCTCAAACACAGAGCCTCTTTCTTTGACATCATGGGAATCAAGAGAGATCAACCAAGACATCAGGAAAAGAATTGTGGACCTCCACAAGTGTGGCTCATCCTTAGGTGCAATTTCCAGATGCCCGAAGGTCCCACAATCATCTGTTCAGACAATAATACGCAAGTATAAAAAACATGAGAATGTACAATCATCATACCGCTCAGGAAGGAGGCGGATTCTGAATCCCAGAGAGGAACGTTTTTTGGGTGCGAAATGTGCGAAACAACCCCAGGACAACAGCAAAAGATCATGTGAAGATGCTGGCTGAAACTGATAAGACAGTGTCATTATCCACAATAAAACAAGTCCTGCCTTTAAAGCCATTACTTCAAAACCGCCATAAAAAAGCCAGACTACAGTTTGGAAGTACACATGGGGACAAAAATCTTAATTTCTGGAGAAATGTCCCATGGTCTGGTGAAACAAAAATTTAACTGTTCGGCCATAATGATAAACGGTAATTTGGAGGAAAAAGGGCAAAGCTTTGAAGCTTCAGAACACCATCCCAACTGTGAAGTATGGGGTTGGTAGAATAATGTTGTGTAAAATTATGTGGATATATTGAAGCAACATCTGAAGACATCAGACAAGAAGTTAAAGCTTGGGCGCAAATGGGTCTTCCAAATGGACAGTGACCCCAAGCATATCTCCAAATTAGTTACAAAGTGGCTTAAGGACAACAAAGTCAAGGTATTGGAGCGGCCATCAAAAAGCCCTGATCTCAATACCATAGAAAATTTGTGGGCGGCACTGAAAAGGCAATTGCGAGCAAAAAGGCCTACAAACCTGACCCAGTTATGCCAGTTCTGTCAAGAGGAGTGGGCCAAAATTCCAGCAAAGTATTGCAGAAAGCTTGTGGAAGAATACCTGAAACATTTGGCCCAAGTGATACAGTTTCGGGGCAATTCTACCAAATATTAAGCAAGTGTATTTAAATTTTTGACTGATAAATGTAATAATAAGAAAAATTCCATAAAATTATCCTTCGCTCAATTGACATATAACAAATGCAAAATATATAACATTTATAAAATAAAAAAAAATATATATATTGATCTAAAATGGAAAAGGTTTACTCTGATTTAATGTTTGACAATAAAGATTTTTTTTTCTTTTTCTGAAATGTATGTAAATATCTGATTTCAACTGTATGTTACAAATACAATTCTTGAATCTTGGAGTTTCTCCCCATTCTTGGTGGGTTTCCTCTGGGTATTCTGGTTTCCTCTCACAGTCCTGCACATTAAGCTAACTGCGTTCCCAAATTGCTTGTAATGTATGTATGTGTGTGTGCCCTGCTATGGATTGGCACCCTGTCCAGGGTGTATACAGGATCATGAGGGGGCCTGGAGCCTATCCTATGTAACCTAGGTAAGAAGTATATGAGTCACTTGGGTTTTTGCAGCCTCTCGCTCTGATCGTCTGAGATAAAAGGTGTATCTGTTTCATGAATGACTGACATGATTCAGTAAGGAAGATCACTGTGTTACCTACTGGGACAAATATGACAGTTTTCTGTTTAGTGTGCCATGGAGAAAAAATATAGAAAGGAGTGCACAAAGTTTGAGTGACTCTCCGTGTTGATTTTAACCAGACACACCACAGCTCACATTCTCTTTTCCATACACAGCCTTTTTGTATATTTGCACAAAAGTAAATGTTTAAATATATAAAACTTTAGAGCGTGTGAGCTGGAGTGCGTGTGCACCAGGACCTTTAAACTGTTTAAAAAATCTATGAAAACCATAGTTTTGTGAAACGATTGCACACCCTGGCAAAAATGTGTAAATATTCAAATTTCTTAAAGCCATGTAGTGTTTTGGGGGTTACACATTTTCTTAAAATTATTAGGTAAAAATAAATGTGGAATTTTTTTTGGTGTTAAAAAATACCCTGACCCTTTTAGTACGCGTTACTCCTTTGTATTTTCTCCTTTGAGTTTTGGGGATGTAAACCTTTGCATTACATATGCAGGATTTTTTAACAAATATGACCTGATGAATTAGGATCAAATATGAATATATTAGGCGGCACAGTGGTGTAGTGATTAGCACTGTGACCTCGCACTTCCAGGGTCCAGGTCCCCCCCTTCCTCCTCTCATCAGGTCTCAATCACTGCACCTGGGATTCTTTTACAGTGATTGTGTCTAAAACTAATGACTCACATAAGGTGTGTTCCAATTGGCCTGAAGTACCCTGCGAAGTATACTTTAGAGGGTGTTCAGCCATGTTAAGTGTGATTTCAAACCACAGGGAGCGAAAGTGTTCAGTTAAAAGGGAACAACGGTGTAGGGAGCGAGTGAACAACAGGTCTTCACTTGACTGGAAAAGGAAATGAAAAATGTCCCATAAATCACTGCGTCTTCCTGAAGCGCGAAAAAAAAATGGAGCTCGACAAAGGATTTATATATTTATATATTATTATCGAGGACACAACAATTTAAATTTTTATTTAATCAAGAAATCCTTAGTGTTATATAGTGTTATATGTAAAAAAAAACATATTTAATCAATTATTATTATAAATAAATAAATTATTTACAAGTTATACAGGTTTCAATAAATATTCGATATTTAATGTCCGTAATGTGAAATTTCCGCAGCAGAAATGACAGGTATCCGAGGTGCTTATGTTACTATGGTAACGCACAGAGGACGTGACGTCTGCGATGGTGACTTCGCAGGGTGTTCCGAATGGTGGAGTTTTGTCGAGGGAAGTTCCCTTCATCGACATTCCCTGCAAAAGGAGCGGGGAGTAGGGAGCACCCTGTGAAGTACACTTCGGAATGGAACGCAGTCATGCTCTCTGCTTCTCGCGTTCAGCTGCTCTTTTTGAACATGCCAATCCTTACCATTAACATCACTACTGCCATCTAGTGGATAGGTGAACCATAAACTCACCTATCCACTAGATGGCAGTAGCGAGTAATATTTTGATTTACAAGCACGCTTCCGGGACGAATTATGCTTGCAAGGCAAGGTTCCACTGTAATGTGGTCCAGTGGTGCCACCTATTGGAAGCTTAAAGACTTACAACAACAATAGTCAAAACCTTAATCCTAGAAAGTCTATTTCCTTTTATTTTTATTTTTTTTTAACTATTTCCTCTTTTCCTGATTTTTCCCCCCAAAGCCCACTGAGCATTATCAGGATATTATGGATCACACAAGGTGATAAATACTTTAAATTCATTTTGTAAATTAAAATAATTTTTTCCCTCTTCTTACCTTCGTTGTATTTAAATAGTAAAAAAAAAAAAGAAGAAAGAAAAAAAAAGGAAATAGACTTTCTAAGATTAAGGTTTTGACTATTGTTGTTGTAAGTCTTCACCTTAAAATTTTTTTTTTCCACCTTTTGCTCTGAAAGCATCACATTTTTGTAAAATAATCCAAGTGTGGACCCTATGAGATTTCCAGGTTTTAAAAAAAGCCTTCAGTGTGGTTTAAATACTGAAGTAATCCTTGTTAGTGTCCGGGATGTGGAGAGGAGTAAAGTGCAGCAAAAATATGATGTTCCATCATGATGGAAACGCATCCTAAGGCTTTCTGTTGTATGGAAATAGATTCTTATTAACTTCCTCATAAGCAGCTAACCTTGCCTGCACACTGTTCATGAGTTTCACCAAGCTAATGTTAGTGTAGTGTAACTCGCTAGAACATACTGTAACGTCTGACACACATGCACACACAAAGGAGTAAATAGACACCTGTAGTTTTATGAAGAAATACACTGCCTGATCAAAACAAAAAAAAAAGTCATCACTTCAAAAGGGTCAAATTATTGACCCGGATCAAGTACCGACATCAATTAAGGAGATTTAAAATGACTGGAATTGACTTAAGAACTGTCGAACACATGATTAAAACCTGTGCTGAACCTTAAACTTTGTGGAAGACTTTGCTTAAACAGCTGTGTTTAATGTTGAAAGGCATTTCCATCCACGTACAATGTGATGAGAACTCTCAGGATCGGGACTAAACAGCTGTGTGTCCAGAAGGAAACCACTTGTTAGTGGGACTGATCTGAAAAAGGTCGTAAAAGGATAACTCTTTAAAATGTCAGTAATATTTTTCCAACAGTATGTGATGTAGAGCGAGGCAGAGCTTCTGTCACTTGAACTGGAGTGAAAGCAGAATTCTCTTCTATAAATATCTTTCCTTGTGATTGAGATATATGCAAAGTGAAACATTTCAGCCCAGGGATTTACGGTATTCAACAGAGCGATTAAAAAAAAAAAAAAAAAATCTGACCATGTTGAGTCATAATTTCTAATTGTATATTTACTCCCATCTACTGGATATTAAAAGTAAGCAAGAAATCACAGACAACAATCATATTTCAAAAATTTATTTACGAACATAATCTCTGAGGAACAACAGCAGTTCTCGCGCTCTCTGTACATGCAACTGTAGAAAATAACAATTTTGAATTTTTTACTCCATTAACTTTTTTTTTCCCATTTTTTTCATTTTTAGTTTCTCGCGTTTGAATTGCAGGATATCGACACAGCTAGAGGTGAAAGTACTGGGTCTCTGACAGCACTGACGATAGCATCGACAAACCCCTCCCTCCCATAGCTGCTCCAACAATATGTACACAATTCAACTACATTGTACAAAAAAAAAAAAGAAAGAAAGAAAAAAAAAAGAAAAAAAAGAAAAGGGAACAAAAATAAAAAGTGACTTTGTTACATCACCTGCAGCGTCTCATTGCTGTTGGAACCCCACATTCTACGCAAGATCAGACTAGTACAAAGAGAAGGGTGCAAAAGGTCCTGGGAGATTATATACAGCTTTATGTACAACATCTCGGTTCTTTACTCATTACAAGAGGAAAATTTACACAGCGGAGACCTCCAACTCAAACATACCACAGGTGTTAGGGAAAAAAAACAAAAAGAACAAAAAATAAAAAGATAATAAATAGATTATTTCTCACCATTTAAGAATAGCTCTACATGCTTTATGAATCATTTCCCAAGAAACATCTACTGTCAGATTTATGCATATTGAAAAGGATAAAAAATAAAGTAAATAAAGGCTTGAAATTGTGACCGGTAAGCGTGTAAACGTGTGAGGTTAAAAGAGATACCTGGGCGAACTCAAATCACAGAGGTAATTACGTGTTATGGAGGTCAGTGGGAGGAAGTGCTTCGCTCAGAGAAAGGAAATTCAGTTTCTAGGATAAGGATTTGTCAAAGCATGATAAAAAACGAGCAGGATTCATGAGACAAGGATGCAGAACTGCTACATAAAACCAACGTCACAATTTCAAGCCTCCTGTTGAACAACGAACGGCAGAAGGAATTAAAAAATAAAAATAAAAAAAAGAAGGAAAAAAAGAGAGCAGGGCTGAAGACAAAACTAGAACACAGACACGTACACACACACACATACACAATGGGTTTGTAAACAATAATGAGATTTGCAGGGACATTAATGGAATACATTCTGCTCCTTTAAACCATACGGATGAACGTCAATGTGTCGAGAGGGGAAGTTAACACAAAAATCACACACATACACACACAAACATCAAGCATTTTTGGTTTGATTTTCTTGCCTAATTAATGTCATATGGACAAAAGGTAATGAATGCACAAGCATTAAATTGAACCGGTTTTAAATGAAAACGTTTTTTTCCCACACATGGTCTGTATGTCTAATTAACTATGAGTGAACGTACAAAAACTGCTTCATGTGGTATTTTCTAAACATACAATCAAACATAACGTAATCTAAAAAAAAAAAAGAAACACAAGCCTGGACGATTGAGCCAATGTCACACAACCTCATGGTGAAGTGAAGTACAGGCAGCTGATGAAGAATGATAAAACATCAAAACACGTTTTTGTAAAATCAGGATTAAAAAAACAAACAAACAAAAAAGAATAATTGAAAGATCTATTGTAAAACAGGACGATTTAAAACAACACTTTTGCACTAATCCCCTCTGTCAATGCAGCTATTCAAATGCTGTGTGATTGTGCTTTGTAGATGATTTAAACAGAATAATAATAATAATAAAAAAACCTAACAAAACTTATCGGGTGAAATCTGCAACGTGCACTGCAAAGAGGAGCAAACGTGAGGGGCATTCACGAGGACAGTAACTATGGAAACAGTCCAAGAGCCCACCAAAAAAAAAAAAAAAACCCTCAATAAAATGGAGTGTAACCATTTTTTTTTAAGCGTGACCTCACATGTCCACATTATCATTAAAATGCCTAAATGCTAAGGGTCCTGTCCTGTAATCATTTCTGGAGGGGGAAAAAAAATCCTTCACAACAGAGCTGGAGAAACACAAATGTATTCTGGTGCCATTCTTTTTAGACTGCAGATTATAAAGAGGAAGAAAAAAAGAAGAAGAAAAAAAAAGGAAAAACAATTATAACGAACTACACAAAGAGCTACTCATCACCACTTGCACAGGAAAGAAAAAAAACTTTGCAGGTGTGTCAATGATGATACATGCTAGAAAAGAATGGATGAGGTGAAGAGAGAAGACGAGTAATTATGGATCCTCGTGTCACGTGTTACATGTAATATATTCAGCGGTGTACTGGATTGTTTAAAGGTCGTTTGTATGTTTGTCAAGAACCACGTTTATATATATATATATATATATATATATATATATATATATATATATATTATATATTATATATACATATATATATATATATATATATATATATATACATACACATACCGGCTCGGCACACTGCTGCTGATCTTCCTACAGTAGCTATAACGTGTGCAGCTTTATGTGAGATCAGAAAATGTTACTGTGAAAAGGCATTTTCTCGGTTTATTTTTTCGTTTTTTTCTTCTTCTTTTTTTCAAGATACGTACTTGTGTATTAAAGCAATGAATAATATACCTCTACTATTATTTAAATAATCCATAATCACTCTGCTACATCTGAGAACTATGTTTGTGGCCCTGACGGTTTCTTTCTGAGGGATTACGTTTAAGTCTGATGACAGCAGACGCACACTTTTGACTGACGTTGGACAGAACCTTAAGGACCCGTGTACACACACGGCCCTTAAAATACTGACGATGTGTACACATTTTGGCCCGTGGGTAAGGGATGGGGGAAGTGCTGCCCAAAAGTGAACTGTACATACAAAGATAATTTTATTCATTTATTTTTTTTCCTTTTTTTTTTTTTTTTTTTTACACTTAACTGTGTGATGTTACAGTACATAAGTTATTTACAACTGTGCAGTAATGGGTGGCAAAATAAATTATCTAGAAGGCAGCGAGAATACATTGGTTAACGAATATAAAAACTGTACATCATTTACGGAATACAATATTTTTTCAGATTTTTTTAATGTTTTTTTTTTTCTCCATTAAACTAACATTGGCTCTGTAGTGTTTCAAGTCACGTCCTCAGAAAGGGAACAATGAAATGCCCGAGTAAAGAAAAGACCGAAAAAAAAAAAAATCCACTAAAACGTCATTTGTAAAAGTCTCTGCCTCTTGGTTTGCATCACTGCGTTTCTCGAGTTGTTCTCCACCTCCTTCTCTTTCTGCAGATGTCTGCAGAGTGCCAGCACGACGGACCTGGCTTTCGCAGTGGACCATCAGAGGCTGTGTGAATCTGCTCTGCTCCTTTATTTTTTTCCCCCTTCGTCTGAGAACACCCTGTGTCTCATGATGTCTGAGATGGGATGTCCTGGTGCTGGAGGAATTTCTCTCTCTTGCTCTGGCACTGAGCCTCACCACACTGCCGTGCTCTGGGCGCTGTGGGCATCAGGGAGCCATGCACTCCTCTGCTGTGGTCATGAGAGATCGGAGTCCAACAGCATGCTGTCCCGCTGTAGCCGTGGATGTTTCAGCATTCACCTTGCACCTTACGACCTTATATGTCTTTTGTTTATTTATTTTTTTTCCTCTTAATATGTGGCTTCACCCTCGAAGTGTTGGACCATGTTGTTTCTGTTCAGCACACTCGAGGAGACCGTTGGTGCCTTCTGTCCCTGATCCTGAAGGGTGAAGATGGAGGAGCCTGTCTCAGCCCTTCCCCTTTGTTGCAAATTAGTTTAAAGGGGAACAAAAATAAAGAAAAAAAAATATTTTGTCTTCCCCGTTTTAGTTTCACCCAAATCAACTGGCAGGAGAGGGCGGGCTAGCTTTAAAGCAAAACAGTGTTGCTTCTTAAACTCCAAAACAAAAGCATAAAAACCTTTAAGGATGAAAGTGCAAGTTGTGTTTTTCCCCCGGGAAAAAGGCGCTCCCCTCTTCTGACGGAGGGGGAGAATTTAGTTTTTATTTCTTTTACCTTCTTCTATATAATATATATGTATATACTCTTCTCAAAGAAATCTTCGTTTTCGAACCGGCTAGCCCTTACCAAACTTGCTGTCTGATGTCTCTTTGAAAAATGAGGATTTTAGACCGCGCTCCCTGCGTCTCTGTGTGTTCGTGTCATGCAGGCAACAGTACAAAGTCGTCGTTGACGTCGACCATTGGCACGTAAAAGGAGGGAACCTCGTTGACGCACAGAGATTTGTGTCCAGCAGGGTCCAGCTCCTGCACCTTGAGTTGCCACTCCATCCTCTGCACTGCGTTGAGAGCGGCGGCCTCATGCTGCTGCCGCATCAGCAAGCACGTCTGCGGGGATCGGGATGGTGATGTTAAACAAATAATATGTAGAAACTCAGGAACTTAAATCTTATCTACTTCTAGGAATTGAATAGCAATTAAAAAATATTTAGTATAAACACATTTAGCATCATACATCTATGATACACAGAGTATGCTCAGGTATATTTCTCTAAGACGTTCTAAAACGTTCTTTAAGATTTCTATCAGTAGATACGAATGTGATCGTTACCTTCATGCGGTCGTATTTATCATCCACGTCTTGAATCCAAGAGATAAACTGCCGGGCATTAAATCGATCTCTTACGGACTTGTTTTCATCTCCCTGTTAAAATACCAAGACACCAACAATTAACAAATTATTCATACCTGGAAGCGCTGAGATGAAAGTTGGGCTCATTACAAGAGTAAAAGTCTTTTACCTGGCTTTCTGATGGCATATTGTAAACTTCTGAATCCAGAAGCATGGTGCAAGCGCTAAACGGGACAGCCTGATTGGCAATGGTTCTGGCTGCTCTGCAGTGAACTCGCAAGACCTCTTGTTCACAGGACACAATCAGCTTTTCCTATGGAAAAAGGAAAAATAAAACTTAGCGAAGTACAGAAGGACAGTCTAAACTACCTCTGTCCTGCACATTTCTGTGCTTACTCAACTCCCAGCACACCTGATTTAACTAATCAGCTAATTAACAGCCTTTTCTGCCTCGAAGTATGTGCAGTAGAGCAGGGAAAACACTATAGGTGCCTTCCGATCGGCATGCGGTACCCTGCGAAGTATACTTCACAGTGTGTTCAGCCATGCTACGTGTGATTCCAAACCGCATTGAGCGAAAATGTTCAGTTCAAAAGGAACTATGAACGGTGTAGGGAACGAGTGAACAACAGGTCTTCACTTCCCCGGAAAAGGAAATGAAAATTTCCCCAGAAGGCACTGCGTCTCGCTGGAGCGTGAAAAAACTGGAGCCCAAAAAACTATTTATATGTTTATCATTATTATCGAGGACGACATCATATTAAAAAGAGAAAGATTTAAATTTTAATTTAATCAAGAAATCCTTAGTATTATATAGTCTAGTAATCTGTAAAAAAAATCTCTGCACATCGATTATTATTAGTATTATATGTATAAAGTTATACACGTTTCAATAGTATATTTTATAATGGTATCAGTTCGCCATCACATGGTGGAGTTTTGTCGAGGGAAGTTCCCTTCACTGACATTCCCTGCAAATGGAGCAGGGACACTTCACAATGGAACGCAGCCTATAATGTCCAAGACTGGGGGTGTTCCAGGACCAGGATTGACAAACGCTGGATCCGTATGCAATGTACAACTTTCCAGAGTCACAAGAGCAACATTAAATGAGAGTAAGATGAAAAGTATTTTTTTTTTTGAGAGTCTGATTGTATTACATAATACTTGGTCCAATTGGCAAAAATTCACTGTAGATACAATACGTTTTGATTATGCAAAGGCCTTGATCACTTGAAACAAAAGGTTTTTGTGCCACGCAATCAAAGCAGTAATTTTTAATATAAAACAAGTTGAAGGATCCGAGTGCAGGAAACAGGCGGATGTGTTGGGAGTTTAGGGAGTTGGTGCACTTACCCGCTCAATGCTGTGCTGCAGTCGCAGTTTCCCCCTTACTGCCTCCTGCTGTCTGAAGAGCTCCTTCAAGGGCTCAGACAAAGATGGGGGTGGTGCAATCTGAAGGGCAGAAACACATCTCCTTTTGGTATCAAGTATTAAAAACTGGACTATATATTTAAAATAGTCAAAGTTTTGGAAACACAACAACGGTTGTATTATCACATAAAATAGTTCTTACCACTGGAATATGCAGTTTGCTCAGTGGTTTGCCATCTAGCAGGTAGGAGCCCGTGTATGTAACGTACTCTGCATAGCACTGTGGAGCTTGTGGTGTTATGTAGCAAAGAATTTTCCGCTTCTCTTCGATCTTTTTGCGGATCTGCAGGTACTCAAAGTAAGGATTGGAGCGATCGCTGTGGTATGGCTCAATTTCATCCAGCTTGATTGCGTTAACTATAACTGCTAACGTCTGCTGTATCATCTCCCGTGTTTGCTGCATTGCTGTGTTGACCAGCTGAACCTGGACTTGTTGCTGGCCTGATTTCTGGAACTTCCGTTTGCGAGGATGTTGCGTCTGGCCATCCTCTTCCTCTGCGCGGCCTTTAGTTTTGGTGACAAGAACAGGAGTTGAAGCCTGCGCATTGTTGGCGCTGATGGGATCCTTCTCTTTCTCCTTCTCCCCAGCGGTAAGAGAGGAGGAAGAAATAGTGGTGACACTTGTGGTAACAGGAGGGGAGGTTGTGGATGATGAGACACTCATTGCAGTGCTCAGCCTATTCTGGTTGGCCAGCATCTGTGCTCGATTGCGAGTCATCCTTGGAGCTATCTCCTCTACCTTTTTGGGAGCCTCGGTTGTTGCAGGTGCAACTGGGAGCTTGACTGTCGTCTCCACAGCTTCTGATATTTGGGTGGGGCTAGATGACGTGACAGGCAAGACTGGAGCAGGAGTTGCATGAGGTTGCACTGGGCAGGAGTTGCATGATGTACTCAAGACAACCACGGGATTAGATGTGATTTGTTCTGATTTTAAATGTGCAAGTGGTTCCAAACATGGTGTTGTTGGTGTCAGCATATCAGAGGCTGTGTCTTTCTGCCTATATTCATGGTCATTCTCTCCATCAATACTTGAATACATGTTGCCATCACCCTCATCCTGATCATCAAACATGGGCAGATCTTCCTGGATTGTTTCTTTTATTGATGGAACATCCTGAATGTCCTTCGGTTCTGGTTCAAGCTCATTTTGGGGTCTGTAACTCTCCTTGTGGACAGGTGGCTCCAAATCCTGAGCAGACTCGCATAAAGAAACAACTGCAGGTGAGCATGGGGGTTTGGTCAAATTTGGAAATCCAACATCCAACACCCCTAGTTCTTTATTTGTTTCTAAAGGTCTTATTGAGACAGGAGAATGTTTGGTGTCTGTTGTCTCAGATGCTGTAATTTCGGGTTCATGCATCTCTTTTTCTGGGAAGGGAAGGTCTGGCAAAGAGAATGGACTTAAATCATCTAGTTCGTCAACTGTGTTAGGAAAGGGGTCAGCCCAGTGAGACTCACAGTTGGGCAATGGTTGGGCAAGACTGCTCTGAGGGTAACTGAGTGACTCTTCTCTGTTCTCTGGTTCCACACAGGATGGTTCAATGTCCATTTGATTCTCCTCAACATGCGGTTTGATATCTGTGAAGAAGGTCTCTAGTCGGGTTGAGGAGGGTGGCATGAAGTTTGTTTCTACAGGCTCTGCTTCGGGTCTTGGAGATGACGAAATGTCCTCTACACTGTCTTTCTGTACCTCATAATGACTTTCTGAAATGTGCGAGTATGACCTAGAATATGTAGAATAAGGTGGTGTCATGGAATGAACTGGTATTGCAGTAGGAATGGGTGGCAGTTCACAATCAGAGTGTGAATACGGACTGCTGATCTTTGAAACTGCAGCTTCAACCTCTCCGTAGCTTTCATGGGGTGATTTCATAACACCGTCTGAGTTCCACCCTAGAGCCTGGTCACAAGAGTTTTCCATGATGTTATCTTGAGGATGAGCGGGTGATAGCGGAAGGACTTCAGGCTCTCTATGATCCAGAGATTCAGCCCAAGTCTTCATGACAGACTCTTGTAATCCAAGAGGATACGTAGGATCTTCTGTAGGCTGCATGGCCTGGTCTGAAGCAGGCTGCGGTTCAGCAGTTTCCTCTGAATTATCTTCTTCTTCCTTCTCTTCCTCCTCTTCATTTTCATCGTCGTCATCCTCATCTTCATCCTGCTCCTCTACGACAGAAGGTAAATATTCATTGCCACTCACTGGATCAGACGGCACCAAACTGGGCTCACTCTGATGTGGTTCGGACAAGTCATCAATTTCCATCGGAGGCAAAGCGGCAGGGGCTGGTGTTAAAGGAGCAGCTATGTCCAAACATTGAGGGTCAGGTCTATGGACTGGAGTTGAGGGCTTCATAAGATAACCATACATGCTTTCTGGAGGGAGTTCACCGGCATCATTTCCAGAAATGGCTGCAGAACCTCTATCGGGGACAGGCTGTGTCAAGTCAGGCCGTGGAGACAACATGTTAATTTGAGGGGAGGGATACGAAGTTGAAAGACTATCAAGTCTCTCCATTGGTATTTTGTCTTCAGTAAGATGCGAGGCAGAAGACTCAAATTCTTGAGGTGCGTTTTGCTGTCTATGAAACTTGTCAGCTTCTGCTTTGAACTCTTCTTCTAAAGGTCTCCTGACCTCAGAGGTGATTGACCGACTCTCAAGGGGTAATTGCATATTCTTTGCTGGTGTGATGCAGGTTCCTTCTGGGAAACTATGTGATGAGTTCTGGGATGTGTATCTATCAAAGAATGTTGGCGAGCAGGCATTCATTGACATCGTCATTGCAGAAGAATTCTGACAGTCTAGTCCATCAAATATGATTTCTTGGTAGTCCTCTGTACTGCAGGATGGTGTACGAGGAGTCTGCATGACTTCTTCATAGCTTGGACATGAAATCACAGATGCAGGAGCAGGGACACCTGTTGGCCTGTTCTGATCAGGTCGTGGAGAAGCAGGAAGATTTTCCTTTATCTGGTGACCTGCTAGCCAGTCTTTAGAGTTTTGGCTGTCCAGTGGCTGTGATTTCCTATCAGGGGACATCATCTGGGATGGAAGGCTCACCTCTTTAAGTTTCTTGTCTTTCAAAGTAGAGTCTAATGTGCCAGACTTCTTAGATGAGAGATCACTACGGTTCTTCTTCAGATCCTCGCTGGACTTGATTTTCTCTTTAAGCTTTGGATCTCCTGATTTATGCCTTAACTTCTCCATTTGTTTCATCTTCTCCTTATGTCTTTTATGCCGCTCTTCATTCTCCTGGTCTTTTAAACTAAGCATTTTCCCAAAGCTTGTTAGTCTGAGATCACCATCAACCAGAAGCTTTTCACGTGGGCGAGTGTCTTTCCGGGTAGTGTCTTTTGACTGGCACAGCTTGTCGCCGTCACTGAGCTTATCCTTGGTCTTGTTGTAATCTGTTCTATCTTTGTCTCCGATGTCCCTGTTTCTGTCCTTGTTTTTGCCATCGAATTTTGGACTATCTTCTTTAGACTTATCTTTCAAATTTGTGATCTGAGGGCTTTCTTTCAGTCCAGATTTTTGCTCATCTTTGGTGTGTCGAAAAGACCCAAAGCCGTCTGAATATTTATGTTTCTCCTCTTTTAACTTCTCCTTATGTTTTTCTTTTTTCTTTTTGTCTTTTATCTTCTCACTAGTAATGACACTATTTGTCTTATCCTTTTTAGACATTTCCTTTTCAAACTCCAAGGTTTTGTCCAAGTCGTCCTCACCATCACCTTTAGAACTGTATGGAAAAGTGTAAGGATCAGCTTCCAGGGGCATGGGCTCTTTCTCAACAGGTAGGCTCTCTCTGCGTCCAAAGGACTCTCTAATCTCCTCTGACTTGTCCCTCTTATCAGCTTTCTCTTTCTTGACTTTTTCCTTATCCTTGTCATGACTCTTCTTGGATGATGAAGAAGAGGAATGCCTATGTCTTTCTTTCTCTCTGAATTTGTCCTGTGGATTAGAAATGGACAGCGACTCTCTTCGATCCTCTGACATATCTGGCAAGGTAATATTCGACGAGTCATAGAAACTGCTTGAAACAGGGTCATGACCCCTGTCTGTGAAACTGTCAGATGAGATCTCGCTGTTCTTATCATTGGAATCATCTTTGTAATCATTCATGGCCTCCTCCTCTAGCTTCTCAAGCAAGGACTTCTCATTCTCTCCACTCCCCTTAGAAGGTTTTCTATCTTTCAGATGGTCTAGTTTATCTTTGTATTTGCTCTTACTCTTTTCCTCCGAGAGGTCCCTCTTGTCTGTCGGTTTTTGTCGGATTTTCTTTTCCTGATTCGAGTCCACAGATGCTCTGTCTTTGCGCTCCTTGTGTTTTGTATCAGTTGAATCTTTGTCTTTTTTGTCTTTATCTTTGTGTTTTTCCATGGAGCTTTTTCTTTCTTTTCCTGCATCAAAAATCTTCTCTTTCTTTTTATCTTTATGCTCCTTTTCTTTCTTATTCTCTGTAGAGTGTTGTTTCCCCTCTCCAGAATACTTCCTGTGTTTATCTGACAGGATATCTAGGTCATCTCTATCAGGTGTGGAATCTTTACGGTGAGAGTCCAATAGTCCAAAGGAGTCACTCAGTTTTGCCACCCCTCCATTGTAATTGTCACTCTCATCTTCACTCTCATCTGTGAATATATCCTCAATTTTATACCAGGTCTTCTCCTTCTTTTCAGGCTTCTTTTCTTCCTTTTTAAATTCTAGGAAATCCTTTTCCCTTTCACTATGTTTGTCTTGGAATATTTTTTCTTTCTTATCTTTACTCTGCTCAGATGACATCTTCCTCTCCTTATCCTTGCTGTGAGAATCTTTGTATTTATCTTTAGCCCCATCTTTCTTGTCTTTAGAACTCCTTTCAATGTCTTTATCTTTCAAAGACCTGTCAACTGAGTTTTTCTCAGGTTTTTCCTGGTCCAAACTTCGATCTTTAGGCTTATCTTTGTGCTTTTCGCCTTTTACCTTGTCTTTCTTCTCTATGCCATCACCTTTCTTCTCCTTTTCTTTTCCAGAATGATTCCTCTCCCTGGGGTCTGACTTAGGAGTAGTCTCACTCTCTGATTTAAAGAAGGCATCATTGCCATATTCATCTCTCAAGCATTCCGATTTGGTTTTGGAGTCTTTACGCTCCTTGGTAAACTCGTATGAATCTTTCCTGTCCCTGCTGCACTCAACGGACTCCTTTTCTTTTTTATCTTTGATGACCCCATCAGCTGATTCCTTTCGTTTCTTCTCCTTGTCCGAGTGACTGGAGTTCAGCTTCTGTTTGTCAGTCCAGTCTTTTTTCTTTTCGTTTCCTTTGTCGCTTACTTTGTCAGAGGATTCCTTCTCTTTCCTCTTGGATGTGATGTCTTTCTCAAAGCGCTTGTCTCCATGTTCTGACTTCTTGTCTTTAACTTTGTTGTCCTTCTTCCGGTCCCTGTTTTCGTCCTTCATCGTTTCCACGATGAGTTTTACAGGATTGTTATTCGCTTTGTATTCTTTGATGGGGGCATCCCAACTGTCTTCTTCATAGAGCAAGCTGTCGGAGGAAAGATCTGATTGCCATGCATCGTGATCTGACGCACTCATCTTGGTGTCCTCTAAAAAAGAATTTTTCATATCATAGTCCTCATATTCTGGCTCTTCCTTTAAAGTCTTATCCTTTTTTGACTTTTCCTCCTTTATAGTTTTGTCTTTGTCCGATTTGAAATGCTTCTCCTCCCTCTGCTCACTCTTTTTTTCTGCTTTGAAAGACTTATCCTTGGACTTTTTCTTTTTATCCTCTTTATGAGATTTTTGTTTTTCCTCCTTTGGCTTTTCTTTGTCTTTCATGCCTTTGTCCTTTTCAGTTTTTAAAGATTTGTCCTTTTCGTCTTTGCTTACTCTATCTTTGTTAGATTCCTTTATTTTCTTGGACTTCTCCTCTTTAGATACTCTCTGAACTTCTTTCCCTGTCCAGTCTTTATCTTCAGCTTTAACCTTTGTCAGCCTGTCCTCTTTCTTAAAATGATCTTTTTCGTGTTTGGAAAGTTTAACTTTACTTTCAGAAGGTGACTCTTGCCGTGAATCATCAAAGTCAAAAGAAATGCTTTTGACAAACTTTTCATTCATGTCTTGATTCAAAACTAAAGTTGTCACCTTCTCCTTTTCCTTGGTTTTGTGTTTATGTTTTACTTTGTGTTTTTTCAATATCTTTCCATCTTTGTCTGTTTTAGAAACGGTTCCATCAGCGTTGGAGTTCTTATAAAAGTCCGAGCTCTTTTTGTCAAGCACACTGGCGTGCGTGTTGTTTTTCTTCTTTTCCTGCGCTTTCTTCTTCACCTGTTTTACGGATTCAACGCTCGAGTCTGCAGAGGAATAGTCAGACTCGCTGGAAAGCCTCGTCCTGACAGAGTCTGAGAGGGAGCTCTCATCAGACCAAACTGGAGAGGATACGGTCTTCCAACCATCTGTCCTCCACTGTTTGGGGTGCTGCTCTGCCAGAGATGGTGTAAGCTTCTGGGAGCCCAAACTCCCATGAGAAGAGGAGGATGAAGATACAGACAGTGAGCTGAATACACTAGATTCTTTAAGGCTCAAAGTTGAAGAATCCTTCACACAGTTCGAAACTGGCATTGAGCCCTTATCGTCCTCACTCTCCATATCGCCTGTCTCAGAGTCTGATGTGCAGAACTTGTCGTTTACTTTGCCGAAGCGCACCTCTTTACTGACATTATTTTTTGTCTCCTTCTTCCTTTTCTTCTTGACTTTGTTTTTGTCTTTCTGCTGCTTGGAGCACAGTGTGTTAGAGTCTCTACTCTTGGTGTTGCTCTGAGCAGCAGATTGCCTTGGCGTGGGTGTCGGTGTGAAACATAACGTCCGATCATCCTCGTCTGAGCTGTTGCTATCTGACAGTATCCGACGCACAGGCTTCTTTGGTGTGAGTGAGTTGCTTTTGGAATAGGTTTTAACCTCCATCTTGGGTATGGAGATGAAACTGTTGGTCTTGCTGACAGAATCTTTGCGGAAATCTTTTTTGAGCAAATGCTTGTCATCCACAGGTGGGACGCGTTCCTCCTCATCGTCCTCGTCAAACTCGTATTCGTCCTTGACGGGTGTGGTGGTGGATTTAGGCGGGTCCAGGGGCTTCCCTTTGAGCTTTAAGCCCTTCTCGAACTCTGAATCTGTGTTATTGCCATCCACAGAGCTAGATGGGGCAAACGATGGAGCGTCCTCCTCTTCCGAAGATTCTGTTCACACAAACAAAGAAAAAAAATCAATACAGGGAGAACTTTCTTAAAAACAACAAGGCTTTTTAAAACAAATTACCTATAGCACATACCTGACGAGCTCTCACTAGAGGTGTATGTGCCTTTTCCAAGCAACAAATTAAGCATGGTTGGAGAGTTTGCAACCTTCAACGGTGTTTCTCCCCTCCTGTTGCTTTGACACGGATCCCCTCCATACCGCAAAAGTAACTTTACCACCTGGAAAAACACAAACCACCATAAGATTTTTTTTTTTTTTTTACTTTTTAAACGAGTGAAACCCAAACAGTGGGAAAAACTAAAAGCTGGTTCGCTGAGGGCGTTTTCACATTAGGCACGATTTATTTGTACCATACACGAGAACGATTGCCCCAACACATTTTACATGTTTCTGATACAGCAGATGGCAGTATGCAACTAGTTGGCTAGTGAGCTGCCATTACAAACACATAAGAAGAAGAGAACAAGGTCGTCAACTTTTGTGCTATGCCTAATGTTATTGATATTTTGGAATAAAATGTCAAAAGCAGCGCTCTCACGTGCCTTCCTACTTTATCAGCTATGGCTGTGTACATCAGAGGTTGAGATCGGCGCATGCTATGCGCACATGAAGAATGTGGAATTTGGCATTTGATGACTGTGAATGGAAGCCAGTCGTCCCTGAGAACGGAAGTAGATTGCTACGCAGACGCACAGTCATCAAATGCCAAATTCCACATAGCTGATAAAGTAGGTAGGCACGTGAGAGCGCTGCTCTTGATGTTTTATTCCGAAATATCATGAGTATGCTGTACTGTGCCTTAGACCACCTCTTCTAAAACAGAACCGGCACGGTCCCTGAGTGTGGAACGATTTTGTTCTCACTGAGCAAAATGAACCAGACTTTGGGGTAATATATTCTCGGAAACAATACCAGGACCTACTGTGAAACATCCTAAGTGAAAAATCCCATGAGACACTGGCTTAATACTAATGGAGGTACCGCCCAATGCGATATCATCTAGATACCTAGGTGCCGATTAGATATGTATTGCAATTCAAAAGTATCACGATTTTGTGAATAATCGCGTCTACTGCCTGTTGTATTGCAGAGAAGCTGTAACATTATACCACCTAAAATGCAAAAGTGTCAGTGTGGTGATCCTGTATGGCAATTGCCACACAAAGAATTGTGACACGTAACAACTGATTTTTTCCTCATCTCTACTTGATAAACTACACTGACTTACTTTGAAGTGGCCATTGTTGGACGCATCGTGTAGAGGCGTATCATCGTCCAGGCCCTTGGTATTGACCTCGGCCCCGGCTGCCAGCAGCTGCTTGGCCACTTCATAATACCCCCTGTTACATGCTTCATGCAGTGCGGTCCAGCCTGGGAATCACAATGAGATTCTTATTTTAAACAAAAGAATGTATATTTTAATATTAATTATTTGTAAAAACACATAAAAGCAGATTTAAAATATATATAGCAGACTTGTGATATGCACATCAGTAGTAACACATCACTAATACGGTTCACTCAGGTTAAATTCCGGAGGGTGTAAAGCTGAATACACTCCCTCACCTGCAAAGTCTTTTACATTCACATCAGCTCCCTCGTTGATGAGCTCCTTGATGCGGCGTACCTCGCCGCGGATGGCTGCCCGGTGCAGCCGTGTTTCACCCCTCTCGTTCCGCTTATTCACTTTGTCTTTGGTTTTTGAGGCAGAGTTTGGTGTTCCCTTCTGACCCAGATTCGACTGTGACTGATGCTTTGGTGTTGTGTCTGAAAATAAAACCCAGAGAAGCGCATCTGTTAGGCACATGATGACACAGTGCAACGTTTGTGTGAACGTAAAACTGTATTCTGGAAAGGAAAAAGCGACCCGCGACTGCCTCTGGATGGCGATCTTGTACAACTAAAGCACAGAGGAAACGGCGCCCTCTCGTTCCATTAGTTTATTTATTCTCTTTAACAAGATTAATGTAAATGGTTTGTTGCACTTTCTTTTGTACGGTATCATCCAGAATGTTATATAAAATTCTGACTGTGCTTAGTACATTATATGTAATGCTAGATGAAGAAAACCGCCTGGATTTAAGTGGTTTATGTAGGGACTCATTAAGAATCGATGCTCTTAGCGGACAGAGCTTTAACTTTTTTCCTCCTTTAGTCAACAAAAAAAAACAATTTGGTGCATGGTGAGAATTTAAAATACTCACAGCAAGGACGTGTTCCTTTTCCCCTGTAAAAAATTTAATATGTGCAACCACTTGAATCTGAGTAAGAGGAAAACGTCCTTGAAATCGTAAAACTGTACGTATGGTTTAGTGCAGCCTGCATTAATTAATATATATATATTTTTCAGATTACTCAGTGACCTCCAGTTTTAAGCTCCCTTTTCCCCAAAATGAGATTCTAAAAAAAACCACAGGGGAAAAAACAACAACAACAACAATAATAATAACATTTGTGTGGAAAGCTAAAGAAATGTTTTTAAGAGGTGTACAAACACGTCCAATTTTCACAGTCAGGACTGGATTAAGATCCTGGTCTGTTTGGCTGTAGTAATGGGAATTGATGAGGGCTATCGTGTTAAATGGAATTCTAATTAAGCACTGTGGTGTGTGTTTTAATGAAGCATGGCATGAGAGAGAGAGCGAGAGAGAGTTCAGCGGGGACAGTGAGAGCTTGTGGGGGCTCGAAGGACGTGGCGCTCATGACAAGCACGCACCTGGACTGTTTACTGACTCCTCCGCCGTCATCTGCATAAGAAGAGCCACCTGCTGCCGCTCCGACAGCGGGTACCCAGCCCGGATTCCTGGCATGCCCATCCCGAAAGGCAAGCTTGGCTTCCTGGTGTTGGTGGGCTCCTTTTTAATGCGCTTCCGCTCCGGACCTTGCTTCTCTGTGTAGGAGAAAAGGGGAGGAAAAGGCCAAGTTAGACCCGATCGACTGCCTGAATGAGTGATTCTATGATCTGGAGAGTTTGGACAAATGTGTTTCTTTTTGTTTTAATATTTGGATTTGTCCTGTTCGGAAAATACAATTTTTTTTCCCTATCTATGTAGTCATTCTAGAAACAGGATATATATATATATATATATATATATATATATATATATATATATATATATATATATATTATTTCAGCTTTCCCTCCACACACCACCACCGTCACTCAGGCTGCAATCAAGACGTTCAGGCGAGCGAATTCAAATGAGACTGAGCGAATTGGATTTTCCTGCGGTTTGATTATTGCCAATGCACATTTACATTTTTTAACACAAGATCACAAGGTTCAATCTGCTTGCTGAGCTCGACGTGCGTTGCATTTTTTCATGCTTCTGAAAGTCATTACGCTTTAATGTTTCTTATCTTCATCTCAGAACCACAAGTGCAGTCCATTTGACCTCCTATTATCAGACATTACCAAATGACCTGAATAAGTATTTAAAAAAAAGAAAAAAAAAGAAAAGAAACCTTCACACACACTTCTGAAAGTGAAGTGAAACCCTGGACTCCCAGGTGAATTCTCTGTCCTGAGAGTCTGGGAGCCTTCAGCAGCAGAAGAGCAGGATTACCCAGAATCCCCATGGGGAGGGAGGAGCACTTAGTGTGTGTGTGTGTGTGTGTGTGTGTGTGTGTGTGTGTGTGTGTGTGCCAGTATCTTTCTTTAAGGGTGTGACTTGGCAGCCTGACAGCAATTACAAAATGGCTGGTGTTGGTTTCAGCATGGCTAAGGCAAGGTCATAGCCAGACAAAAGCAGCTGCACTTCAAAAGACATGCCTGTCAATTATTTTCAGCATCTGGGTGTAAACAGATCGGCCCCACGATGCACTAAGATGGTCTGTTACATTTCCCTCACCCAAATTCTCAGCTTACAGTGGCAACTCTAAGCTTCATACTTATGAACATGACCTAACAGAGTGCGCGCGCACACACACGTTCATCTGCACTACTAACAAAAACAAATGATCTGCCATCATCCAGGTTTCAGTGCTCATCTAATCTATGAAAGATCTACAAGCGTGCATGGTGTTGCTTTTAACACAGTGATTCGCTCAAGGCCACAAATATAATTTATACAGAGAGGAAGCGAGGCAGCAGAAAAACTTCCTGTCGCACAACTCTTTCCAGGGATTACTTTCCACATTCAGATCGGATGAACTCTCGCCAACATCTGCAAACGATTACACTTAATGTACCCCCACCCATGTGCGTTCTCTCGCACACATCTGCCGCTTAGACACATTCCACCCATTCAAACTCGAACTGCGGGAGCCGCAGAAGCAGCCTAAACATGCTTTTTTTTTTCACGGCGGGAAAGAGAAGACGAGCTGAAAGCACGGGAGTTAGCTGTTGCTGCCTTCGGTGCGCGGGTTAGAGAGGCCTACAAGACTACGATCGTTGTGTATTCACCGCCGTGGCTGTCTGGAGTCCGTAAATCGGCTCGTTAAATGTTAACAGATCTGTCTGCGTTTACTGTAAATCATTATGTCATGCTTTAACGTTGTCAAGATTAAAGATAAGTGTGAGAAACCTTAAGATTGTCCAACTGGATCAGATAAATTATGAGAAAACACACAGACTGAATTCTTGTTGAAAGCACTGTAAAGTAGAAAGCAACGATTCCACCGAACGGCACATACTAATAACAGAACGGCTCGGTCTAATCAAATCAACAGTTGCTAGCAGAACCCATAAAAGCACCCATGGGAGCCATTTTTAAAAAGAGTGGTAAACTACTCCAGTACACAAGCTTTAAATAACCATTATTAGTCTTGAGCAAAAGTCTGAGACATGGCTCATCTAATGGATGCATATGAGCCTGAAACTAAACTGAAAAATTAAACGTGAAGCAACTGTAGTCAGAGCTAGTGTTATAGTGTGACTAGGCCATTTATTTGGACTGCTGTCCTTGTCCATGTTTACAAGCATGGCAGGGAAATTGACTTATTGACCAATCACTTTCTAATTCCAGGGTGTTTCCTGATTTTTATTTCTAAGGTGCCCAAAATATGCAATAATCTCCTTTGAACAGTTGATATTGAGATGTGTCTACTACTTATGCTCTGTAAAGCCTTCATAACGGCTCGAATCTGAGGTGCTGTTTGTTAACTGTTTTTTGAGGCAGGTGACTCTAAATGAACTTCTCTGCAGCAGAGATGCGTTTTGGTCTTCATGAACGCCAGTTTCATCACAGAGCTTGGTGCATGGCTTTTGCAAACGTTCTTGACAATACTGTTCTTGCAGAATTATTCCAAACCAACTGACTTCCATGTTTTAAAATAACAACTGACTGTTATTGTTACATAATTACCTAATTGAATGTGCTATTTCATAGTTTTGTAATAGACGTTTTGTTGTAGAAGTTAGAAAATAAATCACTAAACAAAAAACATTGAAATTTGCAAGTGCTCCCAAACTTACATACTGTATTGTATGCCCGACTCTGCTATGATAGGTGGCGATACACGCCCTCTCGGCTTGTTAGTATTGGACCTTTTCCAGTTTGACCCATTACATCACACTCCCAACACTTGACAAACAGGTTAGCTAGCAGCAATTAGCATTTCGAGTGTTAAAAACACGGACGATTACATTGGGTACGTGCTGCATATTTGGCATGTGGTCACGGTGTTACCCGAAGGCCGACAACACCACTGTATCGTTGGCCGCTTCTTCACTCTGTTCCGCATTTTATTCAGCTTCTGAGTCAAAGCCTGTTTCGGAACTGTGGGACAAGTACAAAGTGCCAAGGCTGATTTCTGTGTCCTACTGAGGTTCAACCTGTGGGAGAACCTCGGCTCCCAACCTCGTTATCTGGGTGTGCTATCAAACTCAGAGAAGTGCGATTCGATTTAGTACGATTTCATTCAGGCACGTTTTTTTTATTTTAATTCGGCTAACACAACTAGCCGGGTCTACGACAACGTCATGGAAAAAAGTGAGGCCTGAATTTGCTTTGTTAAAGAGACAAAAACTTTTTTTGTGTGTATGTGTGCCAAAATGCACACCCTAAGCATGAGATAAGAAGCAGACAAACTTGAAATATGAGGTGAGAAGAACACAGACAATGGCTTATGTAACGACGTGTGAATGAGAACGCGTGGGTTGGTTGTCCATAATCTTATTAGTGTGAAAAACTGCCACGGTGAAAGCAGTTCAACTAGTTTCTCTCAATCTTGTCTAAGCTGCTGGACTGGTAACGACTAAGGACTGACAAAACAACAACAACAACAACAACAGGTGATGTGCTGGATGGTAACATTATGAATGATTCTGAAGGAAACAAACAAAAACACTGAAACTCTATTTGGACAGAATTAGTTTTACACAGGAGGTGGGGTTTTATTTCGGGTGTTTCTCAGGAATATTTAGTGAGCGAGCGCACAGAGTTCTCAGTCACTTGCTAAAATTATAAAGTGTGTTAGAACCTCAAGCCCTAAAGCAAGAACCCTGAGCTATAATGGCCTTGCTGTATTAGTTACAGCCGCTGCGACTACAGCACTGATGATTTGCTGTGGTGAGAAGATGCTCTGTCTATTAAATCGGTACTCTTTGTCATCATATATTTATATTAATTTGCTACAAGTTTCATTAAAATTCTATAATAGTGTACTATTATTATTATGCCTCTGTATTGATCTAAAATGAAAGTATGAAATGGTGGGTCCGGTGGGTCTGTGTTTCTGTAGGCGGCCAAGAATCTGGGTCACTGGAGAGGGTGGGGACCACTGAGGGGGTTGGGGGGGGGGACTTCCCATTGTCAGGGATATGAAGCACAACCTTGGGTTCACACCTACAGTTACAAACTCAAGAGACCGAACACACGTCGGCCAAAAAAAAGGGGTCCCGTTTCGTACAGGGGGTGTGAGAGATCAGCGAGACCAGAGGAGAAATGAGGAAGGAGGGCGTGGGGACATCCCACTAACTGAATATTTTTCTCAGAGAAGAATTCTGAAAGCACTGTCTGAAAGTGCTGCATAAGGCTTATGTAACTCAGCCTCTCTGGGCTGTTAATTCACTACGAGGGAGAGAGAGAGAGAGAGAGAAAGAGAGAGTTATGGAAAACACTTAGGGGGGGGGGGGGGAAAGGAAGAGAAAGAGACAAACGAAATGATATGGAATAAGTAAGATAAAGACGACAGATATATATATATATAGAGAGAGAGAGAGAGAGAGAGAGAGAGAGAGAGACTCTCCTCTTGAGCTGCCCGAAGAAAACAGGAAATGAAGGCAGAAGAGACAGGAAGTGCCCACAGGATGTTGTGTCACTGCTTTATGCTACAGATGAAAGAATGCTGTGACAGAATGGAACAAAAGAAGAGGGAAAAGACAATGATTTTAAAAAAAAAGAAAGGCCTGTGATTTGTCAGAACTCATGAGCAGCAGACCACACAGCAGGCTTATATGTCTGGGAGGAGCTTCATCAAGCCTGTATCTGCAAGCTTCTCATACACTCGGGACGTCTGTAGAGTACACCAGAAGCTTGTGGACATGCAGAGGCCCCTCGACCAGCCTCTGTTCTGATAGGGGGGGTGGGGAGTGACATGCTATTGGATGAAAGAGGAATTTAAAGCAAAAACAGCGGAGGTAACAGACACACTCTGTGCCACCAGCGGCTAGTGGGTACGTCTGGTACGCGTTCGAGTTTGAAATGGATTGGATGTGAGCGCCGGTGTTTCTGCCGGGCAGCGTTGGTGTGCATGGCGGTGGAGTGGTGAACATTAGTAGCTCTGATGAGCCCACCCACACAATTCCAGCCTGGGTGAGAACATGCACTCCCCTACATCTCCCCAACACTGTGTGCGTTTATGGCGCTGCTTTATGGCGTTGCTACAGGAAGTTAGATTCTCTTTGAACGGCGCCACGCTAGGAGAAAATGCAGCAAAATGCAGCTCGGCACCGAACTCAATCTCATACATTATAAAAATAAATAAATAAAATGCGTGTGACATGGGACCGGCATGAGTCGGCCACATAGACTTTCAGGAGGGGGGGGGCAGAGAGAAAGAAGAGAAGAAAGGGAAAGCGAGAAATATTCTACAGGCATCTTACAGAAGAACAGCCTGCAGAAAGCACTGGAGAGAGAGAGAGAGAGAGAGGGGTGGGTGGGAAAAACACTGCTGCAAAAATACCAGCTAGATGAATTATGCATTTCAAATGGAGCCTTCCAGAAAATGAAAGCGAGCAGAGCAGAGCCAGCACAAGACCTTCACACACACACACTATCCATTAACTTTGTGGGGACGTACACGAGGTGTAGCTTTATCTTTTGCCGCTTCGTGTAGTTTATTTGCCGATCCTACAAAAAACACTGGTTTCGTAAGAATCACACTGGTTACATAAGAAGAAGTGCCACATTTGTGCACCTGCACTGAGCAAATGATGTGAGCTGGACGTGAAGCAGGGACTAATTTCACAGAGGTACAAAGTGTAGGTACACAGACGTACACACACTCTTGTGTTATTGATAAAAATTTCTACCTACCGTTGGAAGGCATCCTGACGAACCGCATGATTGTGTGGTACGCCAGCTGCGCAGCCAACAAGTGAAATGCCCTGAATGTGAAGGTGGATCGGTGTATCGCCAGGACGCCATCTACACTAGCCGAGGGAGGAAGAACGCTAGCAGTGCCATACAAGACTGAGCCACACCCTGGCAACTCCGTGATTAAGGTTTGCACATCAGGAGAACACTTGACCCCAAGGTCTGGTTCATTTTGATCAGTGAGAACACAATTGTTCCACGCTTGGAGACCGTGCCCTTATCAAGATGGCTTTAAGAACGATACAACATACTCAGGATTGAATCATATATGGGAGCCAATCATACCTGGGAATAAATGTAGATCGCTGTCTAGACGCGATGTCATTAGTGATAACGGCCATAGCTCATAAAGTAGGAAGGCACACTAAAGCATTAGCTCTTGACATTTTTTCCCCCCAAAAATATCAATAACATTAGGCATAGTGTGAAGGTTGACTTGTTCGTTCTCTTCTCTTGTGTTTAATGGCGGCTCACAAACCAAGTAGGTGTATACTGCCACCTGCTGTATGGGAGAGTGTAAATATAAATGCGTACCCGAGAACAGAGAGCAAAAAAATATATATATTAAAATGTGAACACTGGCCAGCGGGGAAGTGAGGAGTTCCCAGGCATGGTACAAATCAATCGAGCCTAGTGTGAACACACCATAAGATGTAATACAAACAAATAGACTAAGGAATGGCTTCTTTCCCAGTGGCGTGACCTGCAACACGTCTATCCAAACACGCAAATTGTAAATGTAACTGTCAACTAACTGCAAACTTTTTCACATTTTTATTTTTTACTAGTATCCCTGCACATGATTACATGCTGCTCTTTATTTGCTTATTCCTTCCTCTCATCTTATAATACACAATTTCACTGTACTGTGAAATATGTTCTTGTGCAATAAATAAATAAATGAACAATGCTTCTTGGAGTGTTCCTCAATGGGTGAAGGGTGCGGTGCTGATCACGCTGCCTCATTACATAATAAAGGCACATAGAGAGAGAGTATCTCCTCTCACACCGGCCTCGACGGTGCTCTGCAGCTAATGGCTTCCTTACAGCTTTCCAAGCACATCCATTGTCTGTTTTTTTTATCAGGTTCGCTCTCTCATAATTAAGCTGAATGAAAATTTTTCCACGTCTATGATCCGTGTTGTAATAAGTCGGCGGTGTGGGCGTGCTTGATGTGAATATAGCGCAAAGGTAAATGGCCTGAACTGGCACATATCCCACTGCCAGAGGAAGCAAATAAGGTAAACAAAACCCTACACACACGCACGCACACACACACACACACAAATTTCATGACTCAAAGCATTAAATAAAGCGGAGAAAAGGAATGGAGCCAAGTATTACAAAAAATAATAATAATAATAATGCATGAGGGACTGACAATGACTCGGCATAAAAATACAGCCTGGAGTAGAAAGGCTGGTCTGTGCTGTACACCAGTATAAAAAAAATATATAAAAAAACAAGCCTGCAATGAGTTACCTGCTAGAGTTGAGAAGCTCAGTTTCTAATAACGCAGGACGATGGCTTGTAAATTATTGCAAATCGATGGCTGACGCACACTGACAAGGTGAAAATTACAGGTGTACATAATACAGCACATAATGGCATAATCTGATTGGAGAAAGGGATAGCGAGGGATATGCAGCAGGCTGGTGGGAAAAAAATGAGCGGCCAGCCTCCAACTCCCTCCCTTAAAAAAAAAAAAGATCCTGGACTTAGCATCACAATAGGTGCTAGGCATTGTCTGATCAGGGTGAGAGAAAGGGAAAGATTTCACGCCTAATGGCTGAAAAAGGGGGTGGTGGGTGTAACGGCTCGGGAACTGTTACAGAGACTTTAAGATCTGGCCCAATACAGACACAACCACACTGTCCCTACACACATGACCTCTCAATACATATACTGCTAATATTATATACAACAACAATGCTACTTTTAAACTGTTAAAAAGACACACACTTGCACAAGTCTTTTAACCTAAGCCTGTTTCATTAGGAAAGCTGTTTGAACTCCTCATTACCAAATAATTAAACCATCTCTCTGAGCTGAGTTCACTAAACACACAGCAGGGCTCTTTTTATTAAAGAAAACACAGATGGATGACTTACCCCCTCCCAAAAAAAAAAAAAAACCTCCTTAGCCCATTGTGTCCAATAATTCCTTACTTATCGCTTCCCCGTTAGTGGCGTCTCAAGCTTCCTTGTAATTCCACAACAGTGCACTTCAGTACAGACAAAACAACTCCATGCAGCGCTATCCAAAACACCAACCTTGCTTCCTGTTACCCACAAATGCCCCACCCCCACCCCACCGCAAACCCCCCCCCACGTTAAATGCCCTGGCCCTGCCTCCTTACCCGAGTCTGAATCTTTCTGGTCTCCATTGGCTCCGACGGTGAAGGGAAGCTTCCTCTTAGGAGCCTTCTCTTTCATGTCTTTGACGCCATCGCTGCGGTCCAATTTAGGAGTCTTGTTTGACGAGCCTTTATCTTTATCCTGGGGACAGGAGGCGGGAAAACAACGGGAGAAAAGATTTCGGTTAAGGTTAAACTTGTTGAGACGATCAGCAGGGATTTAAAATGTAAACATGTTTTTTTTTCGAGACAACTATTATCAACATTATTAGCTGAAAATAAACCAACAAAACAAAACAGTTCTGCCCAATTTTAGTTCTTGGTTTTAAATAATCACAGTAACACAAATCTATCGCTCACTAATAAATTCATTTGCAAAATAATTCACTGTAAAAATCATGGCATGGTAAAAAAAAAAAAAAGTATTAAGCTACTTTGCTAGCCTGCACAAAGTAACACCAATAGAAATACATAAATGACAACACTCACCTTTTGCTTATAGAGCTAAATGTTATTTATATGCGCACATATTTAAGTACTAACACTTATTTCTGACACTAGACGCTCACTTCTCCAATAAAACAAACAAACAAATTCTATTTTCAATTGAACTGCTAGTACAAAACTATGTGCTAGAGATAGGAATCAACTAGGAGCACTCGATACAATATCACGATATCTAGGTGCTGATTCGATTTATATTACGTTTCCTTAAGTATCACGATGATTCAATATGAATTTTCTGCCGGATTCTGATTTTGTTACCATTCTAAACAAACGATTATTTAGAGACTATTCCTTCCTACCATGGAATGCCTGAATAAACCATGCCAATGATTGAATATACCGTATATATAAATAAAAAACAATAATAAATCATCACGCATGAACCGCCACACAAAAGAATCGCGATAGGTAACTGAATTAATTTCCTCTTGTCTCTAGTGGTTACTGTTGCCTGAATTGAAGTTTAATAGCGGTTACAACCACGAGGCCACCATGTGACCAGGACGAGCTAATCAGCATTTTATCACAAACATCACACTAACTGTTCCTACAAGCTTTAGTCATTATTGTAAAGGTCACCATTTCTGTGAGAAGTACTGTTGTAATAGCTGCAATGTGAAACGCAGGGTTTTACTCTGATGCAGTCTAATAGGTTTCTTTACTCTAAATGTCCTGTTTCATTTTATGCCAGCTTTGAACGAAACAATATTTTTTAATATCTAGCATTCAGCACAATCTCACCCCCAACCCCCACCCACCCACTCTTTCTATGTCAAAGTGCTAAATAACAACGAGATATTTTACTTTCTTTACAAGTTCATTTCTACTTCTAACAGTTACGATACTATTATGATAATAGCTAAAGGTAAAATCAAGTGCATGATTAAAAGAAAATATACTTGCAATTATTTAATGCCTTAAATTAGAAAAGCTTATTAGAGAACACCAATGTAATGAAGAGAAAATACAATTTCCCCATTAAGTGCATTGAAAATGAATCCTGCCCTATAAGAACAAACATGGTTAGATATTCTTGCTAAAGTTTGCGTGTATGGACATGGTGCAAAGTCCGTGTGTATTAAATAATGGTCTATATACTATACATCAAGGATGGGAATCACCAGAGACCAGCTGATACAATACCTAGGTGCCGATACGATATGTTAAATATACCCATGTTAAAGATGTTCTACAAAGCTAGAAGGATAATTCACTCCTACCACACAGGATACTACCAATGTGTGAACAGTTTACAGCATGCCACCTGTAGAACTATAGAGGAACTGCAGCATGTCACCATCTCAACTGCAAAGTGTATATATATATATATATATATATATATATATATATATATATATATATATATATATATATATATATATATATAACTGAATCAATTCTCCCCTCTTCATTTCTACTGTATGTAAATAAGTTCAAGGTTGCCAGATTGTATGCACTGTTTTGACAGGTATAAAACTTGCTTCCTGTAAACTAGACTTAAAATATCTAACCCAGGGTCGTTTTATTAACCTGAAGCGATTATAAATAGACAAATTCTTATTGCAGTATTATCGTTTCATGAGCCGTACTTATTCTGGAAAAAAATCTTTTTAAAAATGCACAGCCAATGCTGTACTGGATGTCAGATCGATATCTGCAGCAGCACACGCTCGGGTGTCGCTTAACCTTCAGACTTTGTGAAAGTTTGAATTGAAACACACTTTCGCATGTTAACGTTGGCCATTTTAAAAAAGAACTACACTCCTCTTTTGAAGCTTGTGCTGTTGTATCACATCCGCTGTGTTGTGTCTTGCTATGAAACCTGAGGTAGTTATTGTGTGATTTATTTATTTTGTTCACTAGGTTTGTACTGAACGCTACTGGAAATGTGTTATACCTCTAGTCGCACAAGCTTCCTATCTGCTACCGTCTGCTCCTGCCAGCATGAGAGTCAAAACCACTACTAGCTCTGAGACAGAGAGAGAGAGAGAGAGAGTTGTTTCACACACCACAACAGCGCTGCTCTCTCTCTAAATAAAAGCAGAGACGATGCTTTTCTTGCTCAGATTCTCTCAGACATCCTCTGGATGTAGGGTGTCATTAATACCTGAACAGGAGTGTCGGGACTCACCTTCTTTATGTGGGTGCTCGAGTACCTGCACACGTTTTAGGAACACCTGTCCAATTATCTATTCAACTGATCGTGCAGCGGCAGAGGAAATGTAAAAACTCACCCAGATACAGGACAAGAGTTTCATCTAATGTACACATCAAACCTCAGAATGGGGGGGACAGGGGTAGAGGTGTATGATAACATTTACACAGGATGGTGAGAAACAAAAAGCATCCTGTGTGTGAAGGCTAAAACGCTTTGCTGATGAGAAAGATCAGAGGCAAACGACAAGACTGGTCTGAGCTGACAGGAAGCCTATAGTAAGTCAAATAAGCCATATTTACAACTGTGGTGAGTAGAAAAGCATCCTTAGATGCACAACCTCGTGCAGAATGTGTTACAACAGCAGGAGACCACGTCAGGTTCAACTCCTGTAAACCAAAAATGCTATCACGGGCCCAGAGTCACCCAAACTGGATAGCGGTTCCTATCTGAGTAATTGCTTGCACCGTTCTGTCGCCACATGATCGGTGAAAAGCGTGTTTTTAATGAAAGTGCAGGTGAATTAGTTTCCTTAAAAAGTAGACAGTGAATGTTTATATATGCACACAAGGAAATAATCAGTATGATCGACTAGTATCGTTGACCGAACTAGCTGCTAAGTAAAATGTCAATTAGTTTTCGACATCGTTGTGTTTTTCGTACTCGGAATACTCAGACACGACACAAAACTAACCTCTTCACTTCAATTCTTTCACCTTATTATACCACAAAGTTATAACCATCTCTGTTAACCAATCAGATCCTATGTTCCTGACTTATCAAGGAATCAGTGTTTCAGTTGTCGACCAATCAGAGCCTGTGTTTGATTTTTCAGCCAATCAGCCGTTGTTTCTGACCGGGCACCGCTGCTGATATCAAATGCCTAAACCAATTAGCAGCAGGGGGAAAAAAGTTTAATCGTTTTTCTTAATTTTTTTCAACTTAACTGCTATAATTGCCATCTGTGACCTTTAACGCAATAAGTAACTGTTACATTTCACTGCAGCTATGATAACACTCGTTTTAGATTTTCACAGAAAAAAAAAATAACATTGGGATTTATTTTTTTTCTGATCAGCAGGAAAGTTCAGTTAAAGACATATTTTGAATAGCTATCTGTTACTTACCACATGGCTTAAACAACTTGAAGTTAGAAGCTGAGAGTTTAATAAGAGCCATCGAGCATATTCACAGGATTAAAAATGTGCAGTCAATTATTCGTTTTGATAATCAATAGATTATTTACAACAATTAAAGGTCATCACTTGCAACTCTAATAAACACACAGCTGTGCCTCTGTGTACCTGCCAAAATCAGAAGGAAACCTACTTGCAGTGTTCGCTACCAACATCAGTGTAAACATTCCACACACAATGTTTTTTAAAAGCGGGCAAGTTCTCAGTAGTTCCAGCCTCCTCTCCTTAATCCCACTGCCCTCCTTCCAGTGTAATTTACAGTTATATAACCGAGTGAACACGTGACGACCAGCTCATGGCACTCCTCCCTGATCAATGCTCGGTAATAATCCTCTAAGACCTCTAGAGTCTTTAACTCCTTTTTTTTTTTTTTAAATCATGACACCACTTTTATCAGGCTTTTATAATTCAAATATATGAATAAACACACTTATGCAATGTACGGTGCTGTTATGCCACCCTTTTGTTTTTCTGGAGGCAGCCGGGACAGCTGGAGCTCTGGCAGGCTGCTGGCAGTGCTAATGAAGGCTAATTAAGGAGCTCTTTGTGGAAGTCGAACATGGAGAGATAAGGTTGAGCAGGAATGCAGCGTGGCGCTGTTCCCACAGTCTGCCTCTCTCCCCGCCTCCTTTTTTTTTCCTCCCTCCTTCCTTCCTTCCACAAGACCAAGAACACTCCCAATGTCATGAGACCATGATGTCACCGCCTGCACACACACACACCGCCTTACTGTATGCGAATTCAACAGTAGCAAGAATGCAGCGACGCGCACCTGAATAAAGGACGGGAATGAACAAGCATGAGCAGCCTGGATGTATTTATATTGATTTATTATTATTATTATTATTATTATTATTATCATCATCAATGTTAATAAAGAAATAAATATATATTATTTTATGCTACTTAAATCTAATTCAAAAATTTATAATCCATGGACCCCGGGTTTACTAGGAACATATTACATGCATTAGTAGCGCACACAAACTATTAATTATGTGAAGTAAACCATAAATATGCACCTACACTAAGTGGCCACTTCATTAGGAACACCTTGCTAGTGCTGGGTTTGACCACTTGTTGCACAGATTCAACCAGGTGCCCGAAACTTTCCTTAGTCCAATATTTCCAATAGTTCCTAGTAACCCAGTGTAAGGATCGATCCTCAAGCACTTTTGTAAGTTGCTCCAGATGCTGCTGAATTCCTAAATGCACATGTAGGTAGGCTGTGGCATTTAAACTAATGCTTAATTGGTACAAAGGTGCCTCAAGTGTGCTAAGAAATCATCTCCACACCATCATAGGCCTAAACCGTTGATACAAGGCAGGATGGATGCATTCTTTGATGTGGTTCAGACCAAATTCTGACCCTACCATCATACTGTCTCAGCAAAAATCGATACTCATCAGACAAGGCACTTTTTTGTGTGTGAATTGTAGCCTCGGTTTCCTGTTCTTAGCTGACGGGGAGCTAATAATATCTGCTTCACGTGTGTTCAGAAATTATTTTTGGCATACCTCAGTAGTAACGAGATGTTATTTAACTTTTTTTTTTTTTTTTATCAGCTTGAACCAGCCTGGCCATTCTCCTCTGACATCACCAAGGCATTTTCACCCATAAAACCGCCCTCACTGGATATTTTCCTTTTTTCAGACCATTCCCTGTAAACCCTGGAGACAGTTGTGCATGAAAATCCCTGTAGATCAGCAGTTTTAGAAACACTCAGGCCAGCCTGTTTGGCGTGGACAGACTGTGCCACGTTTAAATCCTCTTAGTGTAAATCACCCTTCCTCCCCATTCTGACGCTCAGTTTGAACTTGTCTACACACCTAGATGATCAAATACATCTGCATTACCTCTCTGCATGAGGTGGAACACGTGTACCTGATATGAAGCAGCCCGGTGAGTATGTCTCACGGTATATGCATCACGCCATTCATAATGCATGAGCATAACACGAATACTACTGATAATTAAACAGTGGCGTTACTGATGCAGTAGACTATTAATACAAAGCTGTCTTTATATGCATTAGAGAGTAACACGTGTAGTGGTATAGAAACCCATGCACACACAGAGAGAGAGAGAGAGAGAGAGAGAGAGAGAGAGAGAGACTGAAAACCCGGCTGAACGGAATGACAGCTGTGCGCCGCTGCTTCGCTTCAAAGCTGCCTGCGTGAGTGGCTGTGTTTAGTGACTGGTCTCCTAGCAATGCTCTCATGCACACTCACTCTCGCTCCCTCCTCCTCCCCCCTTGCAGAGTCTGATGCAATCCTGCCCAGAACTCTGTACATACACACACACACACACACGCACACGAGATGAAATCGTAACTCTGAGCTCGAGCTAACCGCTGACCTAACCTCGTCGCTTTCTATCTCGAGTGCGAGGCTGGATCTTCACGACTTTGTACCGTGCGAACAAAATGTAAACACACGACTAGCCGCATTAGGTTTAGTGAGAAACCTGGCTATAAATATATTGGAGGTTTAAAAAAAAAAAAAAAAACACCACTGAAGCAGTGTGGATCAGAGAAGGAATACTGTGTGTGTGTGTGTGTGTGTGTGTGTGAGAGTGTGTGTGTGTGTGTGAACTGAATTTAGGTCATAATCAATACAGCAGGAGCTCTTTCACGAGCCTGGTGTCAGGCTGTCTCCTCACACTGCCTAATGGTTTTATCAGGTCATCATGATGAGCTGTGTGTGTGTGATGTGAATGTAACTTTATCTCACCTTCTTCCCACCCTGCTTCTCCACCATGTCGGTGCTGAGTGGGAAGTCCTCCAGCTGGGGGGTTTTAGAACCCCCACCCTTGGGCATCGTTCAGCTCTCGCCACGCCAAACCACATTCACGCCTCCATCGCGTCGTCATCGACCGTCTGAGAGAGAGAGAGAGACAGAGATGGAGAAAAGTGGAGGAGAAAAAAGGGAGATACATTAGCACCTGCTTGCCTGTCTCCCCAGCTAAAAAAAAAAGAAAAAAAAGAAAGAAACCCTTTTCTGCTCAGTCACACAACCTCAAGCTTTCCATTTCCAGCAATTACACACAGCACGGCTGTCTCGCTCCCTCAGCAGTGCCCTTTAAGTGTAGGTTAGCTTTGATTGCTCTGCCAAACCCATGGCATTTTGTAAAAACACGTTAAATGCAAAAAAAAAACTGGGAAGTAAAAAAAAAAAAAAAAAAAGATATTTGTTGTCGGCACGCATGTCGGGAATTTTTGCATTTAGCGCTAATACCCCTGGCCACGATTACACAGTAAAGTTTTGAACAATATGTTTCATTTGCATGGCTTTATTTGGAAGACAAGTTCATGTAAATCTCTTCACGAGCAACAGAAAGCTCATTCAGAGCCTATAGCCAAGCTTTAAATGTTTCGCCGTCTCGCAAACAACCTTTCAACGTCAGGCCTTTAACCTTAATACATCTTTGAAAACGTAATGAGCCAGACGGTGCTGTTTACAACCGTATAATAATAATAATAATAATAATAATCATAATAATAATAATACACTCAATGAAATGGACAAGCAACTGTTATTAAGTTCCTCTGGTGTATTAGATCGTAAGCCCTGCATGCTGTTTGCATTTTGTCTGTTTATGTGTAACATTTAAAGATCAATACTTAATTGATTAGACACATGATTTTAATTATGACTATATCTGAAGGATTGCAGGATTGTGGGTTCTGCGTTTCATCCAGAGCCGAGTCTCTCTTGGGTATCCTCAGGGTTCTCCAGTTTCCTCCAACCTTGCTGGCTCAGGTATGCTAAACCGTCCTGAGGTGTTAACGTCGCGTGTGTATGTGTGTATATGGTACTCTTTTTTCGGCCGAGGCGGTTCCGGAGCAGTTCGGCTCTCAGACAGAAAAAAAGGTTCCCTGGCAGAACCAACACTAGAACAAAAAACCACTTACGTCAGGGGTTGGGGGGGCGGGGGTCGCTGATGGACCACCTTTTAAAAATAAAAATGGACTTGGGCAGATCAAATGCTAGTACTGATAAAAGTCTAGTAATGATAAACCCAGAAGAACTGCTCGCAAAGCCCTGTTGAAGTTTGCCGTTATTGTGCTAGACTTTTTTGCCTGCTAGCATTTTTTTTTTGTCGATAGCATACATACACACACACACACGCATCTATATATATATATATGTACACAGATGTTTACAATGACATAATGATGTGACTCTCTAGCCCATATAAAAAAAAACAAAGCCTGTTCTTCGTTTTCGATTCGCTACTGAACTGGATCTGAACCGGCACTAGCACCAGACAAGAACTAGCACCTGGTTCATTTGGTGCATGTGTAAACGGGGCTTGAGATGAACTCGAGGCTCCATCCATTTCCCCGGCGTCCTTGTCATCCTCACCAAGATAAATGAGTTACTGAAAGTGAGCGAGTTATAATTTTCTGTTTTTTTTGGAGACCGAATCTAACCGGGCACACTTAAGGGTCTCGCGCTCAAGAATCCAGTTTGCTCTCAGCGTCCCAATGCGTACATCACTAAGTCTCCACTTTACCCGATTTTGCTCCTGAACTGCAAGTTCAGAATTTTAATCCTGTGAAAAATAATTTATCATTTTAGCCACCGTCGCGCAAGCCCAAGCAAAAACTGCTTATAGCAGCAGAGCCACGCGAGCTCTAAGGATAAAAAAAAAAAAAAAAAGCTGAAAAAAAAAAGATCTGGACTTCATTTATTATGATGGTGAGATCACAGGATATTAACCTTGAGTGCAAGACAGAGATGCTTGGCACACTGCAGTGGATGATACACACTGCAGAAATGCTGGCCGGGCCAAACACACACACACACACACACACACACTTGCTCTCGAGCTCGTCTGTATATTCCCGCTGTGCTAAAAGCATCCTCTCCCCCTGTACGAAGCGTTTGCACGATATGGAACATGAATAAATCATATGCCGAGAGGGCCGTAATAACTCTCCCTGCCGTAGTGTAATTTCTCCAGAGTGCCATGCGTAACCGAAAACGGCTCCTCCCTCCATTCCGCTCTGTTTCTCCATCTCCCTCTTGCCCTCCTTCTCTCCCCTCCCTTCCCAGGAACGCTGGCACTCGGTTGCGCTGTGGCGCCACACACACGTCCTTCTGCAGCTCTCTCCAGCTATTTATATCTTCTCCTTGTCTGTGTGTGTGTGTGTGTGTGTGTGCACACCAACAAACACATACATACAGTTGCACGGCTCGTGTCTCTTCCTGGCATGTGGAACGTGAGACGTGTCCTCACTAAGATACACACCAACTTCGCATCTCCAACTGGCTAAAAGGTCGGTTCGGTCGGCAGAGATAAACAGAGGCTCAAGCATACGCGCACGCACTCGCTCCTGAAAAAAAAAATAGGTCGACACATGTTCTGGAACAATCCGTGGCACTTGGGCCTATTTAAAGGCCGGACGACGAGCGCAGCGTTTTTTTTTGTTGTTGTGCATTTCGTGCTGCTGAGGCCAAAAGAATATCATCAGCCTGAGTGTTACTCGTCTGCATTTCCATCCGCCGTAACCAAGTTAGTGTGTGTGTCTGTGTGTGCATTGCGTAATTAAGTTTTCCATTACTTGTGAGCTTTGGAGATGTGTGTGTGTTCTGCTATGGGAACAGGAGCAAGAATCCTACATTAGGATAATAATGCTGCGTTACCGTTCCTGTACAAAACTCAGAAGTGACATTATCACGTGTTGTGTAAAGGGTGTTTCTTGAACACGCTTCAAGGCAGGAAGAGGAACACACACACACACACGCACGCACGCACGCACGCGCGCGAAGAGCAATCGCCGCCTGAGAGGAAACAATGTCACAGCCATTCTTCATTTCCTCTGTCTTCTTCCTCAATCATAAGTAACACAGCATCTGCCATCAGAGTGAGTGAATGTGAGTCTGTGTGTGTGTGTGTTCTCGTGTCACTGACGGAGCAGCCTTTGCCTGCAGCTAGTGTTAAATCAGCACACAAGGCCTACTTTCTGCACTGGTCCAACACGCTGTTAATTCAAGAGAACATCATCAAAACACAAGCCAGATCTTTACATTAATATTGGCACTCGGGACAAAAAAAGCTATTGTTTAAAATTATTACTTGTCACACTGTACGAGATGATACTTGTCCACCAACCCTCCCTCCCCATGACGAGGACGGATTATATAACAGACTGTCTGCTAACCTGCTAACAAAAAAGGTGATTTTCCCGTCTATTAGCTTGTATTGTAGGTTTACATCTCGGTGTAGGAGAAAGCACACACACTGGCAGCAGGATATTAATTAATTAACATGAGCTGATTAGTATTTTAAACGATTGCTCGCTCTTGCGTTCAAATCGCCCGGTGCATTCTGTTTAAACGAGCACCGATTGCACTCGCGCTCTTCGCTTGACTGGCTGCTGGCTAAACCAATAAAGGAAAAAAAAAAAAACATACATAATTAAACAATTTTTTTTGCGCAGCCGCGTACTATATATTTAGGTCGCGCATGTTGCATTTCATTCCTAGCTGCAAGCTGATTTGCTGCGGAGGCCTCACAGTAGAAAAATGTGTGAGCAATGTCTGGGCTTAGGGGGCGCTTCCTTTCGCCTGCTGACGGTGCAGAAAGGCCTGAACACAAAACGCTGCATCTATAATCCCTGCTGTCCAAATGGCCTCGCGCTCGTGCGGGCCTCGTGGATTCCGCCCTCGGATGACGGCATGGACACACTCAGCCGCGCATATTAACATGAATCCGTCAATGAAACGGAGACAACCTCTGAGCTGAGAGACGGGAGAGGTGGAAACTGTCCTGAGAATCGCACTGCTCTCCTGAGATTCGTTTATTTCTAGAACTGGGACAAATGTTTTTTTTTTTTTTTTTGTATTTCTATTTCTCCTCCCGCTCACACAGACACCTTCGAGCCCTTTCTCAGTCTGGCTCACATTCTAGCACGGATACACCGCTCAACGCCTTTAAAAAAAAAAAAAAACAACAACAAAAAAACAAAACCGTGTGCTTTAAGTATTTATAGCCGCCGTGAGTGTATGGTGGATTAATAAGTGTGAAACGGGTCACGGCTAAAAAGAAACAAAGCGAAGGGAAGTGTTTTTCGCTTTTCCCCCCCGTATCTCTTTCTCTCTACCCCCCCCCCCCTCCCCTTCCAACACACCACCTTCCGCGGTCAGATAGAGGCCATCGCTTTTCAGCTCACTGCGGGACGTCTCGTTCTGTTGCACGAACAGGGACACACACACACACACACACCGAGCGAGGCACTAATATGGGCTGACTCTGGTGACGCCGAGTGTTACTGAGATGAAAGGGCATGCTGGGCCCGCTCTCCTCTCCTCGACAAATTCCTTTCAGCGCGTCTTCTCCGCTTGTGTATTCCGGAGGGACGCGGTGCACCTGTCCCTCATGCCTCCGATAGGAAAATAGCTCCGGCTCAGCAGCTGCACCGAGTCAATGGGCATTAGAGAGAGCATCTGTGTGGGTGCCTGGCTGTTTACATGCACAGATGAATGTAAAGACTGAGGCTCCTCGGCTCTCTGACTGCGGTGTGAGAGCGTGCTTGCGTAACAAATGTCGAGAGTGGGGTTGTGGGTAAATCAGAGGCAGACGGAGGCACTCTGGATCCTTCAGGTAAACTCTGATTGCATGAAGACGAGGAGACGAGTCTGGTTTTAAGCCGTCTTTATCAAGAGATTAGAGTTTTTTTTTTTGCTGTCCATATCTTATATATCTGTATAATCACATTACTGTATTAGATTTATTTAAAGAAAAGATCTCTGAGTATAGGTGACATTTTAACGGACAATTTAATTTTACACTTCACTTCACTTCTAATGGACTCTATCTATGTGAAGACACGGTTAAGGTCGCCGGGAGAATTACTTGCAGATTACTAGAACTAGAAGGATCGAACAAGATGACACATTAGACACGAGTGATTTGTTTCCGTGCTCAGGAATGATTGCTCAACCTTTCCGCACTCAGCATTTTTGTTCTCTGTACTCGGGTACACGTGTGTATTTACACTTTTCCGAAACAGCAGGAGGCAGTATGCACACACTTCACAAGAGAAGACAATAACCTAAGTTGATATTATTGATATTCAGAAAAAAAAAATAGAGTATCGCTCTCGCGTGCCTTCCTGCTTTATCAACTATGACTGTGTAGATCAGAGGACGATTTCAGATGGCACTGATGACGTCGCATCTAAACGGTGATCTACGTCCGTTCTCAGGTCTGCTTGGTTTCCGAATCCGATTCGATCCGATCCACCTTTTCCAGCAAACTCTGGTACGGCTCCCGAGCACGGAATGATTGTGTTCTCACTCATCAAAATGAACCAGACTTTGGGGTTAAGTGCTCTCAGAAACAGAAATGATCCTGAGGCCCTAATGTGAAAAAAAAAGCTCTTAATTACAAGAAGTGCTCAACACTGGTTCATACAGATGTGCGAGAGGAAAAAAAAAAAGGTCCAATGCTTTATACGCTGATCCACAGACTAGTCTAATTCATCAGGCGTACTTGACACTGAAAAACAGAACGCATCTTTTACTCTCAGATTAATGTTTTAACTCCTGGTTAAATAGATACGACACCGCCAACTAATGGACAAAGTGGACAGATGACAGACGAGCAGCATCCGTGTAGTCGGCCCTGACGTTCTTGCAGGCACGCTCTGTGTGCAAATGAGGCGGAGGCTTTGATGGAACCCGTCCGGCTTCAGTAACGGCATCCAGAAAAAAATGGCATCTCTGTCCGGCTGGACGGCATTTAAACTCGATATAATAAGATATTTTATTCAGAAATGCTGAGAATGTCTTTATGCAATAGCTGTTAAGTTACATTGACGCTTAATAACAAATTGTTTGACGGTAGCTAGGTCAGGTTAGCAAATGCACGGACTTGTGGAAACAAACAAAAACATGATGCCTTTGTATTTTAAAATAATTAAATAAATAAACTTAAGCGTCAAAAGGGCAGCTGCTGTCCAGATGGGTTGGGCTTTATATAGTGGCTGCTCACCAAAGTAGCAGTGCTCTGATTAGAACAGTGCATTTCCTTTTGTGTGTGTGTGTACTGTATGAGGCTATTTGCATTAGCGAGGAGTGTAAAAAAAACAAAACGAAAAAGCGCCGGGTGCGGGAGATTGGACTTTGGTGTGTAAATAGTGTTGTTGAGGTCGGCTCCTGTTTCTAGGAGAAGCCGGGCAGCGATTGGCTGAACGTCTGGCGAGCGGCGACCGATCCGTTTCATTAGAGGCCTTTGTGTGACGAGAGGAGAAGACAAACAAGGCAGGCAGGAAACACAACTGTGTGTCTTATTCTTCTATAATCTCTCCATCAGAGAGACGGAGGGACGAGGGAGGAAGGACGAGTGGTGGACGTGGACGTGTGGCCGAGTGCCCTCGACATCGTCGATGAAAACGGCGAGAAGACAGAACTAGTGAAGAGGATTTTTTTGGTGATATCCTGAACACGTGGGCAGCTGAGTACAGTGTGTGTGTGTGTATGTGTGTGTGTGTGTGTTTGTGTGTGTAGCAGCAATCTAGCTTGCGGCAGAGCTCTGCTGCGCTGGAGTCTACCTCTGCATCTCTTCCTCCTGCAGAACGTTATCCAACCAAGTCCAAGATAAACAGGAACGAGGAGCATCATGAAGGAGCTCTCTCTCTCTCTCTCTCATACACACGCACCAAAAGGCCTGTTGCCTAGCAATGCAGGGACCAGGGGCACGTGCTTCTGAGAAGCTGACACAGTGAGAGAAAAAACAGGAAGGGAGGAAGGGAGGGCATGAGCACAAGACAGAGATGTTGAAGGAGCCAGAATAGAAGTGGACTGAAGTGTTAATGAAAAAATATATATATTTTTTTTGTATTTCTGGTCTTAACAGTCGGCGCACGTTTACGGCCTTCCTCTCACCTCGCGCGTTCACAAGAGCATAACGATGGAAAAACAGAATGCACAACGAGCGACGTGCATGTGCAAGCCATGTGACACGAGAGGAGATCCCGGGTTCGGCACCGGCAGGAGGAGCGGAGCTTTTAAAAGCGAATGACGAGGAACGAAACGCCTTCACGTGTAGTATTTGAGTAGACGTGTTAAAAACCAAACACGGGCCACGTGATGCATTTGAATGCATTTGCATGGAGACGCGCGTCGGGGCTTGATTGTAAACAGCGAGTGCACATATATTTATATTTATGTGTGCATTCGATGTAGTGAGTAGACAATGCAAACCCCGGCTGCAGCGGTTTACATGAGCGGTGTGTGATTCGGCCTGGGATCCGTACATGCATGCCTGGCTGCAGGTTAAGCATCCAGTTGGAGCTGTGTTTCTGCAGGCAGCCTGCGTGTCTGCCCCGGCCTGCGTCACGGGAGAAAAATCAGGGGAGGAATTATATATTTAAAAAAAAAAACCCCGCCTGAGACACGCTAGCTCCAGATCCAAGTACCTAAGCTTCTAAACCTCGATTCTGCTTCGATACCGACACGCAAAGCAGAAGTGTGTACGATCAGGATGTACATCAGGATGATCAGGACATGAGAATTAGATAATAAGTTCGTTCAACCCTGCCGTTTTCTCCTCTCTCTCTCTACTCTCCAGATCTCCTAATAAGAGACTGACATCAATCTTTCCAGGACAGAGGCACCGCGTGCAGCTATTAAAAATAATCACAACCATGATATTGAAAGAGAAACAGGCTAGCGCTTTCTCTGTACCCTCTCATTACGTTTTTTTTTTCAGAGAGAACAGCTGGAAATGGTGGGAGAGGAGGCGGACGGTTCTCTACCATTAAAAAAAAAGCCGCCGTCAACACAGATGTCATTAAAAAATAAAGTTGCTTTTCACATGCCTGGAGTTTCTTTCAGTTCGCAAAAAAAAAAAAAAAAAAAATTGTGCATGTGTGCGTGCATCTCGGTTCTCACGCCCGGAACGATAAAACCCTCCAGAAGTCTGACATCTGCGATCATTAATGTAATGCCTGGATGTTTAAAAAAAAAACAAAAAAACGCTGTGAAAAGAGCCCGAGCCCAGGGAGACAGACTGTAAACGTTTTTTTTTTAAAGCATGTGGTAGTCGCCATCTTGTTTTTCCATCAATCACACTGAAGAACATTCGGTTACGCTAATTACGATGTGAACGTTCGGTGGCGCCAACTACAGAATAATCTTCAAAGAAATTAATAAAAAAAGAAAAAAACAAACAAACAAACAAAAAAATTCAATAATATGATGACGTTTGCATTATACCTTCTCCTCTATGGAAATCTTTGCTTTTGTACAATATGACATTAAATTTAAATAATTTGAAGTAAATGAACTTCTTAAATGAGGAAAAAACAATGTTAAAGTTTGGTGAAGTGTTTACACAATCAATATTGTGTTTATTATTAGTAGTAGTTTGTGTCTTTCCAACATTAGCACTGGGACTAAACATGGTCAAAGCCTTAGAGCTAGCAAAACAATCTCACCAGCTCTCACATGAGAAACTAACCTCCACATTGTTCAACACACAAACACACAGCAACCTATAAGCGGTTTAGATACTCATCAGCAAAGTGAGTCTCAGTCAGTCAGTAAATCCGTCACCTTTACAAAAAATAATAAAACCAGCAGCAGAACTGACTGCAACGTTCCACTATAAGATCTTACTCTGTCTCCGCTCGCTGTGTGTTCGGTGATCATCAGACGGACAGTAACTGTATCGAGAACCTGTGATGCCTTAAGGGATTGCGGTGTGACCCAGGATCCCCTAGCAATGACAGGAGGTGACAAATCTCCTTCCTAGTACGGATGAGAATCACCAGGGATCACTCTCACTCACTCACTCATCGTCTATACCGCTTTATCCTATATTCAGTGTCACGGGGGCGGCTGGAGCCTATCCCAGACGACTTAGGGCACAAGGCGGGGTACAAACTGGATGAGGTGGCAATCCATCGCAGGGCACACAAACATGCACACTCACTAACACATGTGTTTGAATAGTTTGCAGTGCACCACCTGTAGGATTATAGAGAAACCGCATCATCATAAAACATAAAAAAAAATTTTTTTTTAAAGATTTTGCAGTCAATATATGAATGGCGACATACATAATCGCAATACATCAAATAAGTCACAGTAAGTCGTATCCTCTAAAACAAACCAAAAAAAAAAAAAATTTTTTTTTTTCTCTTTGTAGTATTAGGTTAAATTTATAGAAATTAATTTCCTGGGTGAGCTCTTATAAAGCTCTTATATTGCTTTAAACTCTTACACGGCAGTTCAAACAAACAAAAACAAATCAGTTATGACAACCAAGTAGGAAAACCAGTCAAGCTTTGTGTGCGGGGACGAGACCTGGCGGCGCTCTTCATAAAGAAAAACTCATCACATCACATCACTTGGTGACCTTATGGATGAAATTATTCTCATAATTCGGTGACCCTAAGAGGGTGGGAAATTACTGGCGACCAAAGAAAAAACAAATACGTCTTTTTTTCCTCCCTTTATAGCTCGGCGAAGATCCCGGTGCATTTCTATCGGTCATCCTGAGCTCTGATATCCAGCTCTTAAGGTGTGTATGAGACAGTTCAGAGGAGTGTGTGTGCACTCAGGTGCGAGGCAGTAGATCTCTGTGCCCCGAGGCTGGGCCCAAGGCGTCTCTCTCTCTCTCTCTGCCTCGTCTGTCCGTGTCTAATCCGCAGTGGCAGAAAGACTTACAGACACGTTAACGAGACTCTGGCTAGGGATGAATTAAAGCAAACCGAGCACGTCTGTGTCGCTCCGCATAAACCCGATTCTCTAATTAACGGCTAGATCTCGGGCAGAGAGAAGGCATTTAGGCTCCGGGTTCGGCTACAAGACCGTGATTAACCCGAAAGATCATGAAGACCTGCTGTGTGCTAAAAGATGCTTCAGTTTTCTGCATTTCTGAGTGCAATGCGACTTAAGAGTGGCATTTAGGAAGAGAAAGTGCGTGTGTGTGTGTGTGTCTGAGAAACGTGAGTGAGTCTGCATCAATTAAGGATTATGGGTGGAGATAAAAACACAAAAACAAAATAATAATAATAATAAGTCCTGGATAAAGAACAAAAGCGGAGGAGAAGAACAGAGGGAGATGGGATGTGACTTTTTACAAACATCACTGCTGCATCCTGATGCTCATCCCCATGCTAGGTTCACGTGCGCACTCACGCGACATGTTATGTAATCATGGACTGACGGTGAGCGTACGATCATGCGTTGATGTTTTATAGTAGCTTGTTGCGCACATGGTCGTGGAGTGGAGTGATCAGTTGCGCTGTATAAGGGATGAATAGGTCAAGCTAGGACAGAGAACAAGCTTATATCTCTCTGTTGTGTCTTTGATAATGTTATACTGAACATCCAAGCGATATATTTTATACCGTACGTGTTCCAGGAGCTGGTTAAATTTAATCTCATGGCCTCTCTGAACGCTGATCCATTACTCGCTTCATGAAGGATGTGCTTGGGTGTGAACTTTTAACCCGATGTTCTCTGACCCCATCCTCCCCCAAAGGTCACCTCCTGTTGATTGCGATGGATTTCGGATACGCGAGTTACGGAGCACAATGGTGGCCGGGTTCGATAAGCAGAGCTCGGAGTACGATGGAGGTTTTTTTCAAACCTGCTGTTTACTGGAGGGACAGGGTGGGGGGATGGGGGGTAGTGTTCTCTGGTTTGCCGGGTGACAGGCAGCAGTTGGTGCTGCAGGAGGAGATTGGGGTGTAAACAACACCGAGGGGCGGAAACCTGATCTGTCGGAGTGGAGGGGAAAAAAAAAAAAAAAACACATGCATGCAGGCAGACAGACAGAGGAGCAGATCTAACACGGCCCATTATCCCTGCTCATTCCTGATGGAGCCTCTCTGGCGGGGGGCACAGGCTCAGAGGTATTAACACACACACACAAGACAGAATGGGGTGTGTGCATTAGGGTGGGGTGGGTCGGCTAGCCAGTGTGTGTGTGTGGGGAGAAGGAGGAGATGGGTGTGTGTTTTATTTATTTATTTATTTTTAAACCGAGCTTAGGCTGCATGTTTCTCAGCTCCTGAATGAATTAAATATTAGGGATGAGAATAAAAGAGGCCAGAGGAGCGCATGGCATGGAGAGGTGAGCCAACGCCCCAAACCGCTGTACTGAGGACCGCGATTGCACCGGCCACACGTGAACGATAAACGTTTTTTTTTTTTTTTTAATCCATCCTCGACAATTAATGCTCACTGGAAGTTTATCGATGTAATAAGCATGGTGCATTTCATGACGAAGCCAGAAATCTATATTTACACAAGTTGATTTTCGCTCTGCCACTGATGGATAAACGATTCTCTGATGAAACAAAGCAATCATGAAAAACAAGCGCGCCAGCTCTGACCCCCGTGTCCCACCGTCGGCAGCTGCACCATGGAACAATCGATGCTCTCATTAGGTAAAGTAGCGCCGCATCAATTAGCCGCTTTTTATTTATTATTATTTTTTTTAGCCTTAGCTAAAAATCACGATGTGGGAGAAATTACTTCGACCGGTTAGACGGTAGCAGATTATTAAATCGGTAATGACTTGGCTGAAGGGCTTGCGAGACGAGGAGCGAAGACGAAGAGGACACAAACCGTCTGACTGCAGAGACCCGAGCGCTGCTGCTCTTTTTGATCGACTCACACGTTCGCGACGATGCTTTTAATTTGACTCGCAAACGAAGCCGAATCGAATTCAGACTCGGAGTGCTGACGAACATAGGATTTGAACCTGCAACCTTCAGAGGAGCCGGTGATGCTTTCACTAAACTCTGAAGTTACTGCAAACACCTAAGAATCAACACAGAGCGGAAATGCAAGAAACGGTTAAATTATTATTTTTTTCTCTCCGTATCTGAAATTCATTCCTGGTCCTCAGTTTTTTTTTGGAAATCTCTGGAGCTGTCCGCATGCAGGCGGGGAAACTGGAGAGCGCGAGGCGAAGCCACGACGCCTTCTGTGTGGAGTAAACACGGGGAGAAGTGATGTCTGCTATAAAAGCCCCGTCCCTCTCCAACTTGCCTGGAAGTGTTTCCAAGAGCGTCTACTGAAAAATGTTTCCCTCAGCCCTTTAATTTACAGTGAGCGTTTATACGACACGCCACCTGTCCTCACTTCAACCGAATCGAGCACGCTCCATCTGTCCCTCCCCCCCCCCCCGCTCCCCGACACTTTCCCCTGGACGTGGCCGCTGGACTCGGGAACTTATTCAGCTCCTGGCGTTCGGACGGGCTGAGCAAATTTCCCATGCGTCTGTGTTTCCTTTACGTTTTTTTTGCGCGCTGATGCAGATGAACACGCGTCGTCCAACTGGCACACGGGTTATGATGATGTGTCAAAAAGTTGCTGAGACGGCTGATTCTGTCCAAAGTTCATCATGGGAAACTGGCTGATGCATAAGCCTGCATGTGTGTGTGTGTGTGAGAGGAGGTGGAATTCAACAGGAGTCGTCCTGAATGACTTCACTGTACAGATCTCACTTTCTAAAATCCTTTTTGGCTCTCAAACTTGATTATGAACACACACACACACACACACACACACACACACACACACGGTGTACTTTCTGCTCAAATAATGAACAAGCACAAAAACAAAAAAGCTACAGCTTAGAGCTGTAAAAGTAATATGATATACATTATATTCACATAATTTAGAATCTTATTAATCAGTTTTTCAAAACAAGCGCCTTATTGTACATTTCATAAACTAATAGAAGCCTATTAAAAAAAAAAGAATCATCTCTAATCCTTATAGAGACGTGTGCAGACCTCTGGATAACCACACACACACACACACACACAAACACACACACAGCTAAATGTTAAGCCCTATCATATTTCAGTCAGGACTGAGGAGTGCACTGGATAGCCAGACGTCCTCTCGTTACAAAGAACACACTGTCCTTCCATACGGTCAGGCTGAGGCTCCCTGAAGTGCTGGGGTTGTTTGGGGGGGACTGGGGGGGGATTATGGGTCAGAGGGTCAGGTCTGTTTGGGAAAGGTCAGGAAGTGACCCCTGGAGGAGGAGGGGCGTTTTAGCCGCTCAGCACTGATGCACTACGACCGTGCACACAATCTCAACCCGAACATCAACAACAGCTTTACAGAGTTTTTATAATATTGTATAGATATCTATATATACATTTTGTAATATTCATCTGCAGCTGTTCTCAATGAGCGAAATGTTGTCGTGTATATTCTGGATGGATGCAGCTTCATCATAATCACACTCTGTGTGTGTGTGTGTGTGTGTGAGAGAGAGAGAGAGAGAGAGAGAGAGAGACCGGTTTATTCAGCCGTGCTCACAAGCCTGTCCCCGTTTAAATAAAGCGAATTCATTGTTTGAGACAAACATTTATGCGAGATAACGATTATGAGCGCCGAACATCGCAAAAAAATATCATCTGTTTATCCGGACACTCCCGGCCAGCTGTGTGCAATTTAGTTAGTCGTGGATTTGTTTCCTGAACAGCCTCGCCACATTATATCTCTCTGAGAATCTCCGGCCCGAGACAGTCTCTCAGTACAGCACGCGGCTTTCGAATCAGAAACCTGATTGAGAACGTCACAACAGACCACACAAATCAAAAAAAAAAAAAAAAAAAAAAAAAAAAAAAGCCTTACATTACACTTCTGTCCTTATTTGCGTACGGGAACATTACAGGCTCTTATACTTTATGACGCACTAACGTGCCCATCTGTCTGTTATACAATAACACTACGTTTATTTCTTTAAATAAAAACAGCATCGCACACACACATAGACTAAAACCTCCTCGGTGTTGTGCTGTGTGTATATCTGTGGTGCACTGCCTCATGTTAATGCTCAGGTAGCCGTGGGATTACAAGACTCGAGTACAATAACGGCGCAGGCCTACGGGAACCGTTTCTGAATAGAAACAGGAAGAGGAGTCTAATTCCTTTACGTGATATTCCAGTTGAATTTCTTCTTACTTTCTGCTTTCTGTAAATTCTCATCTAGTCACATGTGCATTTTTTTTTTTTACGTACAAGCATGTTGGCAAATACCTGAGAGCATGTGCGTACAATGTCTGCACATGTTGACAGATTTGCAGTTGCAGATGTATAATTTAGCTTTTTTTTTTCCCACAACACAAAGCTGAAGCACGGCTCACACCCCTCAAACATGCGAGCGCTCTCTGTCTCTCTTGATCTGGAATTTCCTGCTGATGGCTTTACTGCTTAATACCCACAACTCTCATACTGAACAAAAATAACAATAAGCTGTGAAGATTTTCTTTCTCAACCTTAAACAGAGCAAAAGAAAAAACAACAACAAAAAACAGGATGATTCAATAATAATAATAATTTATATATATATATAATGTGGACGGATATTACAGAATACATTTCCTGGATCTCTTTTCTACAACCATTAAACAAGCTTCACGCTGGTGCTCATTCCCAGGAAACGGAGACGACACGACAGTATTAAGACTGAGACGTATGAGACACGAGCGATATACAGCCGCGTTTACGACGACGCGGGTGGGGGGGGGGGGCGATCTCAACGTAACTGCACAGTGTTTTCGGGACAGAATGCCAGACCTCTGACTTTGCAGCAGGAACCAGAGGAGGGGTCAAGGGATCACAGGAAGCCTATCGGCTCTCAGCACGAGGGGCAGTACTGGGCCTGGGGAACAGAGGAAGCTGATCCTCATGTGTGTGAGGAGTGTGAGGAACAGCCCTGTGCGAGTGCTCTCCTGACGTTAACACAAAGCTTCCATTTTGAGCCCTTGTGGCCTCGCTCTGTGACGTTTTTTTTTTCCTCAGCAAACAGGTTCTGAGAGCCATGATGGTATAGAGAGAGAGAGAGAGAGAGAGAGAGAGAGAGAGAGAGAGAGAGAGAGAGAGAGAAAGGAAATACAAGGGTTGGACGTAGATCAGTCTTCTCGAAGATAAACATGCTTGTAAACTTCTCTAAAATTAGGTCAATGCAGATCAACTACCCCTGACCGCGCCCGTACATACAGTCCCTACGATAGACGTCTGCCCCCCCCCCCCCTTGGGCCCCACAGCGGCCTTCTTCTTCTTCTCTCCCTTTTACACGAGGGGCCCATTTTAGTGCTCCATTTCTTTCACTCTCTCCCTCACACACACACACACACACACACACACACACACACACACACACACACACACACACACACACACACACACACACACACAGATTCCCAGTAGAGGAGGATTGCATAACAGAAGAAGGGGTGTGGGGCCTGTTCTGGGGGAAACAAAGACGGGAGCCAGAACTCGCTTTCACGGAGCAGAAGGCCTCATTCATATGCAGATCTTGAACCATGTGTGCGCAAAAGTGCAGGGGTCTGCTTGCTCTGGAACCAATCTCTCTCTCTCTCCAACACACACAAGGGTTGGATAGAGTAATTGAACAGTTGAGTGAAAGAAAAAAAAAAAAAAAGGATTACATAACATTTGAAACACACCCATCAACAACTTAAACATGGCTGTGTTTACATGCCTACAGCAGTGGAAGAGGCTCGTAGTTGATACATGATTATTTATTCCAACAAAAATGAGAAAAGATTACAAAATTATATTTGCATTATTTTAGTTGCCATAAAAACATGCACACTATAACTCTATTACCTAATGCATCTTCTATTTCTATGACACATTATTATTTATTGTAAACAGGCCACTTCTGGTTAGATGCTACCTGCATTTCATTGCTTCTGTACACGTTCTTCGCACAATGACAACAAAGTTGAATCTAATCTAATCTTAACCGAGCAGAGCTGTAGATGCGATGGTCTGGTGGAGATCTAGCCAGAGTTTGAGGACGTACTCACAGTACCTACTGCACGAATACGACAAACAAGGTCAACTGGAATTGGCACGTTTGTAAAAACTAAACAAAACGTACGCCTCTCCAAACACACACGAACGTTTCTTCTTAAAACAACATAAACGTGTCATTAAACTCCCAGGGACGATGTGTGCCAACAGCAACCACAACAACAACCTTCTCCGATTACCTTAAAATTTCAACATTTCTTTTCACAATCTCACCAAATAATCTGCATGATGGAAACATCCTCAACCCTAAAAAGCAAACAAACGTACAATCTCTATATAAAGTACACACATCTTTGCATTTCAGCATTAAACATCACACCAACATTCTCCATCAAACCACCATCAAATTCACGCCGAAGACTCGCCCATAAACGCCGAGTCATCTTTAAATACCAACATCCTCCAACAGAAAACTGAGAATATATACACCTTGAAATTTTAATAAACCAATTTTACACCAATCCATAAAACACCACATACCGATACTATCCATAGAAAAAAAAAAAAGAAAAAAAAAAAACCATACACCGAAAACACTTTCAAATTCCAAAATTCATCCACAAAACACCAAGAGACACCTCGAAACACCAACAATCCCAAACAGAAACATATATATACATGTTTCATTTTTTTCAAAATCTAACATCCATCATCACACATCAACATTCTCTATTACAAACCCAATACACAGTTTCAAATCCAAACACTAATCCAAAACCCACCGACATCCACACCAACACTGTCCATCTAAAATCCTATATATACCTTCAAGCTTCAACACTAATCCATAAAACATCAACAATCTCAATTATTAAATCCAATATACATCATCAGGTTCCAACAATCAATCACACACCAGCGGTCATTACACACCAATGCTGTCCATTAAAAATCCAATATACATCTTCAAGTTCCAACCCTCATCCACAAAACACTAACAATCCCCACCACACACGAACACTCATCCATAAAACACCAACATTAATCACCTCACAGCAATACTGTCTGTAAAAAATCCAATATACACTTTGCAGTTTAAACACTATATCAACATTCTCCATCATTAAATCCAATATACACCTTCATGTCGCAATACTGAAGCACAAAACACCAACATTCCAACAATCTCCATCAAACAACTAATCTACGCCTTGAAGGTCTAACACTCGTCCATGAAACGACAGACTTCATCACTACACACCAAGATCTGTGAACACGCCCCAGCAAAGTCTACTACAAATCAAACATACTCATTCCAAGTTCCAACCGTCATACACAAAACACCAACAATCCTCACCACACACAAACACTCATGCAGAAAACGTTGACATTAATCACCTCGCACTGATATGGTCCTTAAAAATATACACTTTCCAGTTTCAACACTAATCCATAAAACATCAACATTCTCCATCATTAAATCCAATAATCAACACTTGAGCACAAAACACCAACAATCAACAAACCAACAAAATCCAACCTCGTCCACAAAACTCCAAAAAGCAATGTCTACTACTAATTCAACTCACTCCTTCAAAGTTCCAAACCTCATCCACAGACCTCCAACATTAATCCCCTCACACCGAGGTGAAAAAAAATCCAATATACATCAAGTTTCAACACTAAACCTTGAAACATCAAAATTCTCCATTAAATCCAATATAAAAATTCAAGTCATAACACTTAAGCACAGAACACCAAAAATAATCATTACACACCAACGTTCTCCCTTAAAAATCCGACGTTCAAACACTCATCCACGAAACGAGAAAAACATTCCCACACACCAAGCTCCATCACACATACACAATACAAACATCATACACCAAAAATCCAACATTAACCTTTCAACAAAAATTTCAACACTAATTCTCAAAAGACAACAACAACCAAACAAACAAAAAGACACCAACACTTGTCATACACCGGCGCGTTACATAAAAATAAATAAATTCAACATTCACCTTCAAACATTCATGCAGAAAACACCAACACTCATCACCTCATAACAACATTCTGCCATCACACACACCTATAAATACATTCCTATCACATCAATAAAGGTCGTGTAAATAAAAGAGAATTAAAAGCTAACAGTGACCAACATGGTGCCTCTTATCTACATCACATTAAAATGTCAACAGCTGGATTTGAGTGCGCAGTAAAGAACTGACTTTTGGGAGAAAATTCTAGAAAAAAAATACACACAGGTATTTCACTTGTGTGTGTGTTTGGTATTTGCTAGTTTTTTATTGTAGGACATGGACTCGGGTTTGCTCTGTTCTTTAAACAAACGGACGTCATTCGTTATTGGGGGGGGAAATCGGAGACCGGGCAGCAGGTGAGTCGCCTTTTGATGTCGTGACTAAAGCGGCGAGCGGCGTAGCGGTGATGGGAAGAGTAAACACGGCTACACTTCAAAACCGCATGAACAGCAATAAATATGAGACATCCCACACAACCATACGACTCTCTTTACAGGCGGCCCTATAGAGGATTAGGGAAAGCCCGGTGCAGCAAAAGGGCTTTTTATTGGAGGACCAAAGCGAGCGAATGAAGCTAAGCCTCTTGCATGCCATCTTTAATACGTGTGAGTGCAGGCCAGGCAGTAAAACAGTCGCATTCTGCAGTCTACTTTATGAAGAGGAAGCCTGGGGGAGTGCAAAGCTTCAGTGCATGAGGAGGGGAAAGGTGTGTGTTGACATGCTGCATCTTCAAAAGGGAGAAGTTTAATTCGTCCTCATTTTGGGATCTGTGCAACATAAAATAACAATGAAGAAAAAAACAACTCGGAAAGCATGTGCCTCCGACCACAAGCTCGTCCTCGAGAAGCCAAAGTAGAGCGCAAAATACGGGCATGTGCAACACAGAGAAAAGGAGTCAACGTGACCTACATAAACAGCTAGGGGTGCTCCAATTGATTGGTCGCCGATCATAATCGGCCGATAATTGCTTTGGGAAGTTTGATCGGCAGTCTCTGTAATGGCCGATATAGATAATTATAGATAATTATAATTATAACAATTCTACATGATAAGGCTTCAAATAGACCCTGTAATCGGTGATCGGTATCGGCCGATACAGCTTCTAGTGATCGGAAATCTGTGATCGGCCCCAAAAATCCTGATCGGAGCACCCCTATAAACAGCACGACGAAAAAGGCTCCAGCTTCCACATACTGTAGCTTAGTGTTTATTTCATCCTTTAAGCGAGGAAGCGACTCTTTGAGAAGTGACGAAAGAGAGAATGTGAGAGAGGAGCGTGAAAGAAAAGCAATCATTGATTGACAGGGAGCCTTTTCCCCTCCCCCCACCCTCCTTTGGTAGCGCATATCAGCTATTGGGAGGCTGAAATACACTCCGCCTCCTCGTCCTCGTTCACCCTTCGACGGCGGGACGCTCTAGACGGTCTTGTGTGAGAAATCCGTGTCTGAAAGGAGCGAAAGGAGACACGGTAGGCGCGTTTATTAATGCATGAATGAACAACGCTAGATTAGGATAATCATGCTCGAGATGCTAGCTAACTTGTCAGCTTGGATACAAAACAAAAACAAAAAAAACATTACAAGCATTTTAACCAGGATTAGTGTATTGCGTGGAGGAGCAAGCTGGATAGCAAGTGGTGGTGTAAAAATAATAATAATAAAATTAATAATCGAGCGTACGGTGAAAGCAGGGGTCTAGAAAAAAAGACAGAGGCTGTTTTTACATTAGGCGCGACACATAAGGATGTTAACCTTCGCATTACACGGAAGATGAGACTGCCACGTGTTACGCGCAGGGAGATTTCGGAGAAAACTGACGTCTCAACAGCGATCTACTTCTGTTCTCAGGAACGACTGGCTTCCATATCTGATTTGATCCGCGCGCTGTATTGTTCTCGACGCGGTTCCGATCGCGGAACGCTCGTGTGTGTGAACGCACTAATCAAAATGAACCAGACTTTGGAGTCGAGTGTTCTTGAGAATGATCCCGGGCCCTCATGTGACAAACGCCCTCAGTGTTTATTACTGGAACAGCAACGCTTTACAAGAAGAGTTTAAATCTAGGAAGTGTGACGTGTCCATGCCTCACAGAAACACAGAAAGGATTTAAGTCCAAAGACATACAAAGCGGCATAAAACTCAGCGTAACACTCGATCCGGATGAGACCAGACCCCAAAACAGGAAAGCCTGAGGAGCTTCTCATGCAGCAACACTGCCACTGCATGCTGTCTTTAATCAATATCCTCTGTGGAGGTCTTCAACTTCCTTTGAAGGAGAGACCCGGGTCTGGTTTCCTAATCAAGCTCTCGGCCCATCCCCTCTTTCCTTTCCCCAATACAATAGAGTCGTTGAGAGTGCGGTAGCGTCGAGGCATCGGTGGGGGAACAGAAACTACAAAAAAAAAATAATAAAGCAGACAGCAGCAGAGTGGTGGACCGGGAAAACAAGAGTGACGCTCAAGGAATCTTTGCTGACAGGCTTTCGGCCAATCACGTGACTGGCTGAGCGCACAGTGGGGAAAACTCTCAGGGTCAGAGCGAATGTGTTCCTGAAAAGGCAAGTAGGCAGCGGCGATGTCTGCCACTGCTCAGCTTTCACCCACACCACACATGAAGCAGGGAGAAAAAAAGAAAAGAGAGAGGAAAAAAAGGAGATACGAGGGTGAAAGCAAAAAGCAGCACATTGATCAAACGTGGGGAGAGCGCTAAACAAACCCAGCGTGAGCAGCAGCAGCACGGCAGCGCCGTATCGACGGCCTGAAAAATAGAGCGTTTAACGGGAACGCTTCAGCCAAATCACGTTATTACTGCCACAGCGCCGAGGAGAGCTATTAGCCAAGCCTGCTTAAGGCCACATTAGCCCACATTCGGCATCGGTCTCTGGAGCGAGCATGCTACTCTCTCTCTCTCTGTATGTGTGTACGCCTCACTTTCTGCTGTGTCACCACTAATGGCGCCAGAACCTGGACTGAGCATGCGCCAGAGCAAGCAGAGAGGGGGGGGAGCGGGTGGGGGTAGAGCAATGGAAAGTAGAGAAGCAGAGGTACAGGCTTTAGTATTTAACAACTGTGTGCTAATGTGATATCACGATTTTATGTTGTTCTCTTTAGGAGGAAGTTACACTGTTAGACAACAGTTTTAAAGCGCGCAATTGCAGTGCAACAAACGCGGCCTGCTCGGGTAGGGCTTGGATGCAGAAAAGCATCCAGACGTCCGAATGAAATGTTAATATATAAGGCTGCCTGCTGAGATCCCGCTGTCGAACTGATTTCTGAAAGCTTCGGAGAAAAATAGCAGGGGGAAAGAAGGAAAAAGAAAGAAAAACTCTGGCACAGTAGGAGAGCGACTGCAGTTATTTGTAACCGATTCAAACTCTTAATATTTATTTCTGACTAGAAATAGCTGGTGGCGTCATTGAATATCCACTCTCTCATCTCTGACTGATGTGAAACTTTAGTATCTAGACAAAAAAAATCCCGTTATCGAACATGGCGCGATTACGCAGGTACACTGATAAACATGGTATAACAACAACAACAAAAAAAACTGGGCGATGTGTCATTAGTTAACTGTATTAAAAAAATAAAATAAAATAAAAACTGGACATGAGGCGTCATATGGCTGGATGGATTTCCTGGAGGTGATTATAATCGATGGTGGAAAGGGTGCGAACAAAAGGATTGCTGCTGGAGCAAGACACGAGAGAACCCCCCCGCAGACGAAAGGATGGGATGGGATGGGATGGGATCGTCTCCCCGCCCTTGCATTGCAACACAACAAAGCTCTTATTACCACACGATCAATACTGCAGCCACTTAATAAGGACAACCGACTGCATGCTTCTCGGTTCCAGTTATAACAGTCTGAAGAGTCGTCCATTGAATTTGTTTAATATAATCCTAATCCTACTGTGTGGAGGAGGGAGAAGCAGGAGGACGGGAGGTGTAATGACCGGCTCGGCTTTACAGGCTTTCCATAAGAGAGACAGTATGCGTTGTGCGTGTGTGTGTGTGTGTGTGTGTGTGTGTGTGTGTGTGTGTGTACGCTAACTCTAAGGAGACGCTGTGAATTATTGATGGCAGAGACAGCAGGCCAGACTGCGGCTCACTAATGCACAGGAGCTCATAAAGGAGGATGGATAACGTTACGCATGACATCATCACCGGGCAGACGCCTAAAACCCAGCCGAGCCTTTGTGCCACTCCCATCCTATCTAGTGCAGCACGCATCCAATGAGAGGCAGACAAAAACACACTCGCGCTCACAAAAGGCTGGGCTTTTTTTTCTTTTTTTTCCTCGGCCCGAGACGTAGATCCACGCAGACGCTTCTATTTTTCAGCTGTTATGAGGAATAAACGCGAGGAACGATATGCCACGCGTTTTTTTTTTTTTTTTTTAATCGCCTCTTCTATAATTAATTGCTTTCTTCCCATTTCTAAGCTTTCGGCGCACAAATTTCAGAAATGATCACAATTTCATGCACCACTAAAGCAGCTTTTGGATTTTAATAAACGCAGGACGGCATCTCCATCCAAATCCCTTTTAATGAATAGATTCGGTGGCGACACAGGATCGGGTCATTCTTTCTAAAGTTTGCAGCTCGCCCTACGAATGTGCTTGTGTTTGTTAAAAAAAAAAAAAGAAAGAAAAAAGGAAGTGATGCCGGCATTTTGTAATCAATTGACCCAAATAACCGTGCTTCGATCAGCACTGCAAACCACAAACAAACAAAAAAGAAAAAGAAAAAAAACCCAGTCTGTGCAATCTCTGACTGAATGTGTGATTATTTGAAACATGTCGTTCACACACTGCTAAACCGCCCGCTTCCTTAATTAACGTTTGCTATGCCAGCCTCGTAGCTTTGGCGCCAAGATGATGCAAACTACAAAGAGGGGGAGGGAGGGGGAACACGGGTCAGTTATATTCTTCTAGTTGTTTAAGAGTGTCTCCACATTGGCCATGATGGATTTGTACCATGCTCAGGAACGACTGCTGCCCCTGATACACATGCTGCGCCAGTGTTCACATATGTAATTGGTCTCCGTTCTCGGAATGATTTTTTATGATATTTACGCGCATTTACACTCTCCGATACAGTAGGTGGCAGTATGCACCTACATGGTCCGTGTACCGCAATTAAACACGAGAAGAAGAAAAAAAAGCTAAGCAGTTTACTTTCGTGCTAGGCTTAATATTATAGATATTTTGGATAAAGGGTCGACAGTGACGCTCTCGCTTGCCTTTGTGCTAGATGTGCCCATGACTTTCGTCCGTGTGGAATTTAATCGCACACACGTATAAGCATGTTTTTAAAAAATGTACATTAAATTTTTTTAATTCATTCAAAAATTCAAAGTGTTACCGTAAAGTGCGCGGAATGAAGGTGTGAGATCCCATCTATTACGTAGATTTCAACTGCGCACTCAAAAGGGCGTATTAAAATATGCACAGCACCTGAACATCTGTTAAGTTTTGAGAAGAACTAATGATTTTTTATGATATAAGGGTGTTTTAGAATTAAATTTTAAAGCAGGATATCTTCTCATCCCTTGGAATTCCCAAAACTATCTTGATGTGTTCTATTACTCATCTTACGTCCAGCAAATTTATTTACTGACAGCACTGATGACGTTGCTTCTAAACAGCGATCTTCTTCCTTCCTCAAATATGACTGGCTTCCATATCTGATTCGATCCGTGCTCGCGTACACTGTATCGTTCTCTTTAATGGTTCCCAAGCGAGGAATGATCGTGTTCTCAATAATCAAACAAATCAGACTTTGGGGTCTTTTAGACTATAATGTGAAAACGGCCTTAGACTTTGAATTAATCCTTCTTTGCACATAACAGAGGTTTTCCCATACAAATCTTCAGCAAACGTTTTTGTTGCATGGAGTTCATAAGCTTATGCAATAACTGCTGCATTACCGCACACAAGTGTGGTTGTAAACGCATAGTAGGGTTTCCTAGCAATCTCGCTGAGGGCTAAGAGTTTGTTTCAGAGTGTTTACAGAGTGGACCTCCCACACTTCTTACATACGCAAATGTCAAACAACATGTCACTTAGCTCCCTCCGAAACACACACATACTGCTAAACTGGCTGGAACCAGAGAGAAGAGGAGATGAGATGAGAGAAAACGGACAAGACATGCAGTTTCTCCACTTTCTCATAGAATTCTGAAGTGAAAAAGAAAAAGAGGCATGGAACAAAAGAGATGGAGGCGTGTTCGGAGAGCGAGGTAAAAACCAGAGAAAACCTGCGTGTCCTGTGCGTGCAGCACTGAAGGCCACTCGTTTGTGTGAGCTATTCAGCTGAAATATAAAAGAGCGCGTACACGGCGTGGCCACAAAAGCAACAGCGCTACCGAGGAGCAGTGTGACCACGGAGCCAGCGGCGGGGAAATGCAGGAGCGAGTCCACCAAGGGAGAGCGTGCAAATCAAAAACACACACAAAGATGTAATAACCAGGATACGTGGCCGTTTATATCGGCCTGAGTTAGCCCAAAGCCCTTTACTTGTATGAGGAAGGATTTAGCCGTGCTGCTTAGCTAATCACCCATGTGACCCTTAACTGTCACTCAACGTCCTGTTTATCAAGAAGCTCTGGCCGTTACGCTTGTACTGTCCCCACCTTTACACCTCTCTATTTACACGTTTCTTTTACGCACGCAACCTGCAACTGCCATAAAATATACCAAATATACCAGCTTTCTATAATTTTGGGGGTAAAAAATATTAAAGCATGTCCTCTTTTTTACTCAGCTTATCGTTATAAATGTGAACTTTTGTAACTGGGATCCACTGAATATTGTATGCAGTATATTGGAACATACAATGATTTTTGCTATCATCTTCCACCCTTAGATTGAGGGGTGACGATTAGCTGGAGATACATAGAGAAATTTTAAATGAGTGCTTTCAGGTATTTTTTTAATATTTAAAAATTGCCCACTCTGTAGTTCGAGTGCTGAATATTGGCCATTTGGCAGTGAGTAGGTTAAACAGAGCTGTGTACAGCCTGTGTATGGCCAACTCTCTCTCCCTCTCTCTCTCTCCCCTCCCCCTCACTGCGGCAGCGCAGATGGTAGCTGTGTGACCTCGCCGTTCCTGCCTCCTTGTTTTGATCCTGCAGTCCTGATTGTTCAGGCTAATCCCATCCTCCCCGAGTCCTTGGCTCCAAGCCAGGACTGTTATTAAGCACACAAAGCCTTTTCATTTCAGCTACTGTCATCGCCGCTGCTTGCCCCGCCCCCCCTTGCTCTCTACACCCACCCCTCCCTCCGTCTCTCTCCAACACTCTTTTCCTTTTCTTGTGTCGTCTTCTTTGCTTCTCTTCTCTGCCTTTATGGTTTCCCGCATTCGGGCCTGATCAGACAGGTCTCGCAGTTTGTCATTTTCCTTTTCCGTGTGCTCTGCTTTCCCTCATAAACCAGCATCATGCGTGTGGTAATTACGTGTGTGTTTGTGTGTGCGGGCGCGCAAGGAAAAAAGTAATTTCTGTGACATATCGCACTGAAATGATATGCACTGAAACATACAGGAGTTTTAGATTAGATCTATTCTTATCCTCTCTGGTTTTATTTTTAAGCTGAAGTTGGAGCTACTCAAACCTGGACACATTCAGGCATGTTGCTAGGCAACCCATGCAAGCCACACTGCAGGTGTGTGTGTGTATATGTATGAATGTACACCCTGGCAGGCCTTGAGCTCTGTTCTTCATCTCAGACATGTTCCTGTACTTCCATCCTCACACAGCACGGCACTTGTACACAGACACACGTACACACAGACACACGTACACACAGACACACGTACACACAGACACACGTACACACACACACACGTACACACAGACACACGTACACACACACACACGTACAACACACACACAAAGTACCCACACCCACACGTACACACACACAGCACGTACACACAGCACACTACTACACACAACACACTCGTTACACACACCACAACGTAACACACAACATCACAACACACACACGTACACACACACGCACACACACGTACACAACACCCCACACAGTACACACACACACACACACGTAACACACACACACACACGTAAACACACACACACCACACTACCACACACACACACACGTAACACACACACACACAAACGTACAACACACAGCACCGTACACAACACACACACGTACACAAGCACACAACACGTACACACAACACACGTACACAACACTCACACCACACTCTCACCACCACTCTCACTCTCCTCGACACACTCTCTCACACTACTCACAATACACACTCACAACACAACTCACATACACACTCACATACACAACTCACATACATCACTCACATAACACTCACACACACACTCCACACACACACTCACAACACACACCCAACACACAATCACTCACACACACAAACTCACACACACACTCACACACACACTCACACACACACTCACACACACAACTCCACACACACACTCACACACACACTCCACACACACTCACACAACACTCACACACAACTTCACCCACACACTCACACACAACTCACACACACACTCAACTACACACACTCACACACCACACTCAACACACACACTCACACACACACACACACACAACTCACACACACACTCACACAACACACTCACACTCAACACAACCACACATCACTCAACACACACACACACCACACACTCACACACACACCCAACACACCACTCACCACACGGACAACTCACCACACACACACACACACACTCACACACTCACTCCACACACAACTCACTCACACACACTTCACTCACTCACACACACTCACTCACACACACTCACTCACACACACTCACTCACACACACTCACTCACACACACTCACTCACTCACACACACTCACTCACACACACTCACTCACACACACTCACTCACACACACTCACTCACACACACTCACTCACACACACTCACTCACACACACTCACTCACACACACTCACTCACACACACTCACTCACACACACTCACTCACACACTCACACACACACTTCATCTGTAGCAGCCTGAGATTACAGCAGGACGCTGGAGCGCTACCAGCACAAACGTCCAGAATTTGTGATTGCAGATGCCCAGGTACAAAACACTCGCACATTTTTCACGTATCAGCGTGGTGTTACGGTGTTACACGGATACACAGCTATAATCTAATCACCCAGCCCACCAGGCGAGTCGATACTACACGTGACTGCCCGGTCCTGTGTTCTGGTTGCCTAGAAACCATTATTATTACACTTAAAGGGCCCGTGACATGAAAAGATAAGCTTTTTTTCCAGCATTGTGAGACAAACCGATGAGCATGTGTGTGTGTGAGAAGCCCTAACTGTCAGGTTTTTGAAGAGGGGAGGAGAAACACTGCTGTGTGCTGGTGGTGGTGTTTGTGGTGTCAGGTATCAGAGAAACAGTTCTGCGATGTGCTCACCAAAGTGACAGCCAAGAAAATATCGTACACGACTGAACACGAACTCTAAACTCCCGGCTGATTATTTATCTGAATTAAGGACGAAATCATGGCTCACGATCACATTAATGATGTAAGAGGGCGTTTTCACATTAATCGTGATTGATTTGTACCATTCCAGCGTTCACATTATTTTTTCTCTCCGTACTCGGGTACACTTGGGTATTTTTACACTGTGTGATACAGCAGGTGTAGATCCCGGGGCCTGATTGTGAAAAGACACACAATCGATATTTTTAGCCTGTTAACAAGAACACATGAAAATTTGACTTCTGACTTCAAGTCTAAATCAGTTAAAAAAAACAAACAAACAAACAAAAAAAACATTCAAATAGTACGAGTCAAAAATATTGACACAAGTTTAGATTTATTTTCCACATTCTAGAACTTTTTTTAAAACTATGAATAAAAGCTATGGCATTACGTAATAAAAAAAACAACAACAATCAGTTGTTATTTTAAGTAGGGCTGCAACAACTAATCGATAAAATCGATAATTATCGATAATGAAATTCGTTGTCAACGAATGCCGTTATCGATTAGTTGGACTGCTCACGTTATTGAGGAGCGCGACCACAAGATGAAAAAGATACAGACAAATACACAGCCGCTCGCACAATGGAGGTTACAGAAGTGTCCGCAGGAAAAAGAGGGCGCCTATGGCGTTATATTCCTGCCACAATTCTGAGGGAGTGGTTTGACATTTTGAGAGCAGACAAAGCACTCTATGCGCGCAATGTCTCCTGGCAGCTCAACAACTCGATTCTCTTGGCGTGCAATGTCTCCCCTGCTCTTCTCCCGATTCTGATTCTTTCGACTCTGCCTTCAACGGCAAAGCAACATTTATTTTCTGTGCACAACTCAACTTGTCCAGTGTTCAAAAGACTGCCACAAACTCAGCCAATCACAGACTTACACACACTACTTCTGATTGGTGGTTCCTTCTCTATCAGCTGAATATCTGCAATTTATTGTTAAAATCTGTATTTGCATACTCAAATGCTGTTATTTATTTATTTTTAAAAAGAGACAAGTCAGCACAAGTGAGTTCATTCAAAAAATAAATCCCCCATGCACTCCTCAACAAGCAGCCACTATAACAGATGTCATCCAATATAATAAGTGTACATCAATTGTTTTGTTTTTTTATTTACAGTATTTATTTATATTTTGGATATTTTGAGGAGTTATACTGTTCAAAAACAAATTGTGTCTTTAATTAAAGTCAAAATGAAAGATCATTAAACTCTATATGTGGTTTTGCATTTTTTAAAAGTTTAGTTTTATACATAACTAATACCCTGAATTATGGTTTTATATAGTTATAAGCAAAACATCAAATTAAAGAAGCATTTAGGTTTTATCCAATTAATCAAAAAAATAATCGCCCAACTAATCGATTATCAAAATAATCGTTAGTTGCAGCCCTAATTTTAAGACACGGAACAGTATTGTCAAGCGCATTAGCAAAACTCATCAAGCCCCATGATGAAACTGTCTCTCATGAAGACCATCACAGGAAAGCAAGACCAAAACGTACCTCTGCTGCAGAGGAGATATTCATTTAGAGTTACCAACCTCAGAAATCAACAACTAATACTAACCAGCACCTCAGATTAGAGCCGTTATGAAGGATTTACAGAGCATAAGTAGCAGATACGTCTCAATATCAACTATTTAAAAGTTAAAGAAGGCGGAATCACACTTTATCATAAACATCTTTACTGTCAAACTAACAGCTACAAAAATAACATTAGTATTGTACGCTGTGCTGTTTGTTTACTAATAATAAGACATCTGGTTGTGAATCTAACCTAGTCTCGAGTAACACAGAGATACATACCCAGTATGCTCTATAGATCTATACATCTATGGTTAAAGGTGGCATGTGTAATTTTGCTTTAATCTATCACGGGCTAGACAGCTAGCTAATTACTTTATACTAGCTTCAGACTTTTCCATCAACGTTACCAAGAGGTCTAAAGAGCAGCTTGTGTTTTGGTTGCATGGGAATCGGGCTGACTGAAGTACTAACTTCTGTAATAAAGTAATAAAGCAGGATAAGCTAGCTATTTAGGGTTCATTAATACAGACGTATAATAAACGTTTCTGGTTCAGCGCGTTATTTCTGCACCTGGACAAAAACGAGCAAGTTTCCAGACCAAGTCGATGCACAGCGCACTTTACTGTCAAAAATACACACCGAATAAAAACAAATCAATCATCGCACATGAAACAAAAAAAAAACAAAACAAAAAAAAGTTTGGCCATGACGGTCAGGAAGAAATATTTCTATCATTATGAATGAAAAGTTCACTCCATACTTTATACTGGAGCTCCGACATCCGTCCTCATTTTGTAAGCCGTGTGCAGTTATAAGGACTGGTTGTAAACCTTAAAAAGAAAGCCATGGCATCTTAGAAGACCTCCAGAGATCCAGATGGAACAGATGTGGTTTGTATGAGAGAGACACGCTGAAGTAGGACAAGATCAGGATACTCGGGAGTGGGAAGTTGGAACTTGGGATTGTGCCATGTCTATTTTGTGTGTTTTCAAATTGTAATGTTAATAATTCTCAAACAAAAGCAACCCCCCCGGTAGAGAAAAAAAGAAAAAAACCCCCCCCTTGTTTTTTTTTTAATAAAAGGAGGGAAAAAAAAAAAAAACAGTAACTCGCTTTGTCGATGCTCTGTTGATCTGACGTTATGGGTTTAACGTTCTGTTTAGGAATTCTAAAGTTTAGTTTTTGAGTTATGAGACCGACCCAGACTGAGGTCACTGAAACACACACACACACCACACACACACACACACACAAAACTTAGACTGACTCTTCCTGCTGCTTTGGGATATGAAGTTCTTTGGTTTCGTTCAGCTAGCTCTGAAAGCCAAGCCAAGCAGGACAAAGGTGAGGATGAGTTGCAGTTTTTTTTGGCATGCTTTTTTTTTTTTTGCCATGTTGAAAAACATTATGGTTTTAAACACGGATATTTCATCGTGGTGTTTGAAAAAAAAAATCAGGGGTAGCTCCAAGGTTAAAGTGCTGGACAACTGATCTGAAGGTTGTGCAGGTTCAAAGCCCAGCATTGCCAAGTGTAAAACTCCCAGACTCTGAATCGAACCCGGACTCTGGAGGTCTGCAGCGACAGTGCTAACCGACAGAGGTATGACGAGATAAAACGCATGTTGCTCTGGATAAGGACGTCTGCCGAATGCCACAAATGGAAAAATGTTAAAACTAGTTAGCCACTGTAAATATAACACTGTTTATTTGTGAAGAAGCAGATACAATCTTCACGAGTCTGGCATGTGATGTCATCCAGATGCTTAAGTCAAGTTTTGTTACGTCTGGCCACTCTCCATTTTTATTGACATGCTAACGAAAAATTATGCCCACAAAAACCCACAAGTTAAACCTGTCTTGTTTAGGACTCATCTGTACTGTTTTTTTTTTCCTTTTGCCATTTAAGCCACTTGACAAGCCTGTAGCCACACTGGTGTGTTTAAACACAACTTCAAACCTTTTGTCCTTTAAAAAAAAACATAAAACTTTAATACCTTACGGAGCCCTAGTTAGCACAGATCTCAACACCCACAGCCGGTACACACGGGGGAAAAAAGTGACAAATAGACGTGAAGTTGCTCACACCTACACAACCGCACGTAGTCTCGATAAAAGAAAGAAATCTAATATTTTGACAGTCAGCGTCTATCACTGAAAGTAAAACCTGTTTAGTATATCGTTTTTCCTTCATCAAACCTCCTACTGAGTTAAAAAAAATAAATAAATAATAAGGCCAGTCAAGAGTGCCAAAGCCTCTCATCATGGCCACGCGCTTCATCACACACTCCTGCTCTGTACATCTATTAAACCCAACTCCTCTTTCAGTGAGCGCACGCACACACATACCTCACTCAAGCATACATACACATATACACTCCCCTCACTCAAGCATACACACTCACACACACTTTCGGGCCTAGCTGCCAGGGCCTCGCCACAGCCTTAAATTAGCTCGCGGCTGAGGAGTAGGGTGTCAGCAGCTGAGGCGACGCCTGAGGCAAGACTCGGGACTGGAACTGCGAAAGCACTAAGCCTGTGGAGACATTCTGCACCTCGGGTTTCAATTCAGAAACATTAAAGCCTGAGATAAAACAAACTCCGTGAGCACAGCTGAAGAAGACATAAAAAGGAGCTTAGTGGGGCAGACGGATCTTGTAATGGCTGCTCTGTCTCTCTCTCTCTGTCGTCTTTTTGCCTTTCTTTCTTTCTTTTTTCCTTGTGGGGGAATGCTCTCGCGTGAACGCTCACAGGGGCATGAAAGCTAAAGCAGGGCAGGACAGAGCCAACACCTGCTCCAGCAACAGCTGCTCTCCATGACTTTGACACTCCCTGTTCTTCCCCACCCCGCTCTGCTCTGCTCCTGTTGGTATTGCCCAACACCCGTCTGCCTGCTGCTGTACACACCCACCCCTATAGACGCGGATCCTACATGTTCTTCATTAGTATTTAACAAGTTGTCATTCATGATCGAGATTCTTACACTTGAGGGTTAACAGTCATGGCGGATTAATAAACAGGCCAGAGTTCAGCTTTCTCAAGACAAACCAGCATGCTTTCTGTTATGACTTTTCCAATCAATAGTATTTATCTAAATGATTCAGCTCGAAGCTTATTGAACCAGAGACGCGCTAAACAGCTACCGGTCTGAAAAAAAAAAAAAAAAAAAAAGTCACTTATTGTGAAAATGCAATTTTTAAAGATGACTAGAAAGAGAAATATCTAAACCATGCTCCACTGCTTCTGTAATCATTAACCGAAAATGAAAATGCCGAAAATGTTATCACATTCATGATCGAGATTCTTGCCACCATTCTCAGATATAACCTCACCTCCATAAACAACACGGACACACCACTCCCTCACACACACACGGAGTCGACTGTACATAAAACCCAAACAATAACTCATGAAAACCGGCAACACATCTGCTCTGACCTGCTTCGACTTGCACCTTTTGTGAGAGATCCTCGTCCGAGCAAGCGTTACCGAGGCGTCACGTGCCATTTATCCCAGCGGCACGAAAAGTGGAAATGTGAATTTGACGCGGGGAACGTGTAGAAAATGTCCGGTGGTGATTCTGTTTAAATAGTGTTATTTTAATATTATCTAGGAAGATGTAATGTAATAGCTAGTTGTCTTCATTTTCAGCCCAATGTCGTAGTACAAACAGAGTCGGTCAAAAAAAAAAAAAAAAAAAAAAAATGTAAAAACACTTGAGGAAATGTTAATACTAAATTTAGTGCTACACGATATACATTGATACATACAGTACAGACCAAAAGTTTGGACACACCTTCTCATTCAAAGAGGTTGAATTTGTATTATGGCAAGAAAAAAGCAACTAAGTAAAGAAAAACGTGTGGCCATCAATACTTTAAGAAATGAAGGTCAGTCAGTCCGAAAAAATTGGGAAAACTTTGAAAGTGTCCCCAGTGCAGTCACAAAACCATCAATCGCTACAAAAGAAACTGCCGATCATGCGGACCGCCCCAGGAAAGGAAGACCTAGAGCACACCTCTGCTGCGAGGAGAAGTTCATACCGAGTCAGACCAGCCTCAGAAATGGCAGGTTAACAGCAGCTAGATCAGAGAAGCAGGTCAATGCCACACAGATTCTAGCAGCAGACACATCTCTAAACAACTTGTTAAGAGGAGACTCTGTGTGAATCAGGCCTTCAGCTATGAATATCTGCTAGGAAACCACTGCTAAGGACGGGCAACAAGCAGAAGAGACGCGTTTGGGCTAAAGAGCACAATAAAGAACACAGTAAAGAAAACTCGCTGAATGAGAAGGTGTGTCCAAACTTTTGGTCTGTACTGTATATATGACAATATTAGGATAATAAGATACTAAAATGATTATTATATTAAATTAATCTAAAATACATCACACTATTTTTCTTTTACTGAGATGTGCATACATTTTTTTGGCTGATTCTGTATATAATAATAATAATAATAATAATAACAGTACAGGAATCATATTGCTGCAGCATTGCTGTTTACTGCTCCTGGACAGGTCACATGACCAGATGATATCCTAAGAATCTACTCAATGAAGTTTTGTGCAAGTCTATACAATTCTAACCTCGTCTATGATAGCTCCTTACAGCACTTACTAGTCTACCTTCCGGGTGAGCGCTGCCCAATCTGCGTCATGTAACCGAATTTGGAAATGAATTCAAACTGAATCGTCTGTAAGCTCAGTGACAGGACAGTACATCAAATTTTCTGTGTGAAATCTAGTGATTTGGGACAGGGCCCCAGGGCCGACTAGCTGTTGGTAATTTGATGTTTTGTTCTACACGCCACACACACACACTCCTGCAGCACACCTCTCCTCCGTCTCCTCCATGACATCACTTCTCTAAAGCTGATCTATATTTAGCAGATTCAGCCCGAGCCGTGCCTCAGTGCCCTCTCCGTCAGTGCCCGGCCCAGACGCCTTCTCCAACATCCCCTACCTCACCACACAGAGTGGACCAAAAAATACAAATGTAAAAAATAATAATAATTAAAAAAAAATAATAAAAAAAACGTATTTACGGCACCGGTCAATCTTACACAACCTTTTCCACTTAAACACTATATATATTTTTTTCTTTTAATTGCTGGAAGCAGTTAATTAATTACTTTTATAGCATCAGATTTCCTTTAATAATTACTCAGTAGTGTTTTATTTCAGATTTTCTTTTTTTATTTGCTATTGTACCTACACTAAATCGGATCTGTCAAATACATCACTGTCTCCTGGTTCCGATCCGTCCTGTAGTGTTTTAAACGCATGAGTGAAGGTGATGTCTACATAGACATGGAGACCCTAAGCATGGACACCCTGGCGCGGAAAAATAAGCGTCACCAAGGCACTCGACTCGTGGTGATTTGGGGCTGAGGTTAAAACAATGAGTTAGCCTGACCCTAAAGCCTTAATATGGACGGGAAAGTAGGTAGATGGGCAGTCTAAACCCTCACGACCGCCAAATGGTTGCTATGGAAACGTGCAGCATTATTTCAGGGCTGTGCATATATGAAGAGATTATAATTTCTTTTTTTTTTTTAAATAATGCTACAAATAGGGGAGAGGAAAAAAAAAAATCTACAACAACATAATCATGTACAGATGGAGACGCAGTGAAGAGAAAAGAAGTGGGAGGTGCCTGAGGTAGCCGGAGTAATAGTACTGTAAATCGGGCCTCCCTGTAACCTAGCTCTGACACTCTCACACAAACACACACACACCACTCTCGCTCGTTTTTTAATCCGTCTGTCCGTCTACACTGCCGAGCCGGTGCTGCATCGCTGTCTGTCGGACGTGGACGATGCGTGGAAAGAAGCAGAGGGAGCACAGCAGTGAAAGAGGAACAGAAAAAGTGCACAGTGTGTGTGTGTGTGTGACTGGCATTTCAAGCGGCACAGAATAACATCCTGGCCAGCTAATCTGTGCGAGTGTGACAATTTATTCAGGCTCACGTTACCGCCGAGTGTGAAATGTGCCGCGGAGGAGGAAGTGCAGGAAACAGTGCCTGAGTCTCCAGCAACACGCTTAACAGCCTTTTCACTGCCATCTCTCTCCCTGCAGCTTCACTCTTAGCCTTGTGAAGTCCTCGGCTGCCTTCGAACTTACTGACGGGCGGCGCATCTGGTGGATATTGGGGGGAAAAAAAAAAAAAAACCTTAACCCTTGACCCAGTTCGGCTTGGCTTCGCACACGAACTGACACCTGCCCTTGAACCGTTGCGTGACAGGGCTGCTCTGAAATGTGAGCTTGGGTCGAGTGGTGAGATACCAAGCTAGCTGCGGTACGCACCGAACGCATCAGAAACGGCACACATGGAAGCGGAGTCTGTTCGGCGCATATTAAATATCTGTGATGGCCGAGGACGACTCGCATTTCCGGCACAAGTAGGAGCACGTCGCTTCCAGCTAAACAGTGTCAGCTTTATTGTAAGTGCATCATGCAGGCTTTTCAGCTTTGGGCTCAAAACAAACATCTGAAACATAACACAAGTTGCAAAATACACGCTGTATTCGTTTCTACAGACACGCACGCTACGCTAATTCCTGTTCAACCTCATAATCGGGTCCGATCGTTCCAGTGGTATCTGATGCAGAAATATCAACAAATGCCCACGCCTCTGTTCGTGTTTCAAATAAACCTTTTGTAAGTGCATCGTGCTTTCGGTCACGTGTTTTTCTGAGACTCTGATTAGCTTGCTGGAATCTGAGGTACTTTCCCCTCCCCACCCCCGCCCACCACGGTTCTTCTAGAGCAGCGATGCAATACTCTGTCAAGGCTGAAAGGATAAAAGGTCTCAGGACATGTTAATGGGCCAGGGCTCTGGAAAAACCCAAAGCGCTCTGGCTGAAGGAGGTGGAAATCCCTGGTATCGAGAACACAGGGTCTTTTCATTCGTTCTTCTGTGCTGTGAGTCCCGCTCACGGCGGCATGAGAGCCATGGGATTAGACAAATGACCACTTCAGCTGAGCTACTCTCATTCAGCCCACACATTACTGCACTACAGCATCAGGGAAAAGACAAGAGGCAGCACAAACCAACTGGACTGGAGAAAAGGAACAGCTAACAACACACAGGTGTCCTATCACGCAGTCCACAAACCAACACATCATCTGACTGAATATCTGAATCTGACTGTCGTAGATTCTTGCACCGCAAAACCCTTTTTTCACATGTGTATTAAAGATGGGAAATTGCAATTCTAGAAGTATCACGATTTTATAAATATCCTGTTTCAATAGTACATTTTGTTACAATTTTAAACCAAATCTAGCCGTTTTCCTTATAGCAGTAGTTTTCTCACATATAAAACAAGTGCAGCATTGAATCAATTCAAACTAACTTTGATTACATGACCATCATTTAAGCTACGTTGTTACTGAGCGACACATTGTTACTCTGTCATCCACCATGATTATTATTCCTTAACAAACTTGGTAAATAATTCCCTCCTACCACACGGGAAGGAAACGTATAAACAGTTCAGAGTGTACCACCTGTAGAAGTATAAAAAATATATATATAAAAATAAAAAAGGCGATATTTGTTGCTGCAAGGGTGAATGAGGGTGCATGAGGATTCCAACGTATGTGATTTACTCGCAGTGTTTTGAGACTGGTGTAAGTTTATGTAATGGGTGCGTGTGAAACTAATTTGTCAAGAGTTGAAGGAGAAAAAAAAAAAAAAGGCAGATCAGAGGCTTTTAACGTGCACAATTTTTGCTAATCTGACGGCCATAAAAATGTGCTTCTGTTGCACCAAAATGAAAAAATTCTGGTCATTGGTTTGTCTCTATTACAAAAAAAAAAAAATATATATTATATCATATGATACTAATATATATATATTATATATATATATATATATATAATATATATAATATATATATATAAAAATTCCAAGTCGTGGAATTCGTTTGTGTCTGCCGTGATACATCGCCAGACACAAACAAATCACAAAGCACCATATTTCTCCCCTCATCTCTATTGTTTATTAAATTCTCCAAAACCAGCCAAATTCTAACGTCACGTTTACTTACACGGCAGGCAAATATAGTATGAAGTGATGTAAAACTAGGACACAATCCCAGCAAAGCGCTGTGAAGTCTTACCCAAAGCTCAAGACGGGCAGTATGAGATGATCCCTAAAACATCCTAAATTTCACATTATGTTTAATAAAGAGCCGCTCTGATGGAAGCTCGTGGAAGAGCGCTTGTAGTGTAACCAGTCCGAATGAAAGCAGGCTCGCATAAAGCTTTTCATGCTGAGCGTGAGGCCATGAGCATCCTCTCTCCTGTCGATTAGCATGTTTCATTTACGTTACGCCATTACCACCAACATATCCGCAGCTCTCCAGTGGGTTTCCTACATGTTCATGATGTCTTCTTGATTCACAAGCAAAATATCCGCCGTCTTGTCCGTCAGTCATGAAGGATAATGATGAATCCTTGGCTAAATATATCCACACTGAGCACATGCCGGGAGACGAGCTGTATGTAAGTAATGATGAATGTTAAACTTCACTCGCTGGATATTTCCCGTTTTTAATCGGGCTCCAGCTGTTCGAGGACAGAAAACCGGCAGATGTACAAGATGGTGATATTTACAGCGATCACTATAGGTAAGATTTAACATTAAACTATTACGCACTGAAAACAGAATGTTATTAAAACATGTTGGTTTCTGACCCTATGTGGCTGCTGCTCACTTCTCTGCTTTAAATCCGAGCCATTTGACGAGTAAGCATTAAGAAAACAGCAATTTAACAATAAAAATATAACAAATGCTTAAACTGAACACAAATAAGTGCTTAATCAGGATGATAAAAACAATGTCATCCTGCTGGATCGCTGATGAACACAAATGGGGAAACTGATAAAACTTTTCCAGGTTATTGACCTCGTATATTTTGGCGCCCTCATGCTGCAACAACAACTCCTCGGCACTGTTAATCTCACAGACGGGTGTCCAGGCGGAATGGAGGCAGGTTTTGGTTTTACACAGGGTCTGATGTCACACGCGCCAGCTATAATCGATACGTCAATCTAACGGCGAGATATACAACATACAAGTCGGAATTTAAAGTCACTGACTAGTATCGTCTGTTTAACAGCATCAGCACTGATTCAGTCGTAGGTGAGCACTCTGTGTGCTAATCTTAACTCGTTAATTTAAAACGTGTGATTTTTGTCCATGGAAGTAAAATCACTTGGGCTGAAACTTGTTTATCAGGTCAACATCATGCAAAATGAATGATTAACTAGTAACTTTGTTATTCTTCTTCTTATTATTATTATAACTAGATTTGCCTGTAACTTCATTCGTATGGAATTTAACTGTACACTCGTAAGCGTTTTAAAATATATACTGCGCCATCTGTTGAATTTTTGAACAAACAAAAATTTTTATTTGTTACTGCGAAGTGCGCAGAATGAAGGTGTGAGATTGCGTTTATGTTACATTAAGTAGATTAAAATTGCACACTCGTAAGCGCGAAAAAAAAAGTACACCATCTGAACCTCTGTTGAATTTTGAGATAAACTAATGATTTTTTTTTTTTTATAAAATGAGGCTGTTTTCCGTTTAAATTCCAGAGTAGCATATCTTCTCTTCCCGTGAGTTGATTGCGATGAAACGAAGCCTGTATGTTACCTCAAGATCGGCCAAATACACCTGTAAAACCCCATTAAAAATTGGTTCAGTAGTTTTTATTTGATGCGTGCACAAACAAACAGACAAAAAACTTCAAAAACCATCTTGATGTGTTCCATCGCTCATCTTACGAGCCACAAATAATTTTTAACAAATATCTTCAATGTACAGAAACGCAGACTTCGCAGGGTTATCGTATGTACAGACTGTCCTCATAACATATACATTCATCCAGACAAGTCCATTCCCCAAACATCAGTGTTTTACAGTTAATGAGAGACTACAAAAGACCAGCATGCCACATTCCACCCCACCCTTTTTGTCCCCTTTTCTTTTCCAGTCACCCAGGCCACATGTTCTCTCGCACTTCCCTCTCTGTGATGTATTAGTCAGTGGGATTGGGAGGCATGGCTGAAAAACAGGTGTGAACGCATTCAACTGGGAGCTCGAGCAGATTATCTGGGCCTGGCTCAAGGGAGATGAGCTGTACCTCTGCATATGTAACTGTGTGTGTGTGTGTGTGTGTGTGTGTGTGTCTCTCTCTCTCTCTGTCTGTCTCAGCAGGGGCAGGTGAATAGCAGATCCAGCTCATCTCATCCCCCATCACGTAAGCACACCGCTGTTTGCTCCTGCGCCTCGCTTGCTACCCGTGTAGTCCACCAGGCCGTTGCCAAGGTAACTGCAAATGGTGAGTGGTGCAGCCTGGGCCGATTACTGTAAACAGCGGCAGCGAGATGGATAGAGATAGAGAGCGAGAGTGAGAAGGGCAGAGAGAGCAATATCTCCCCACTAACAGATCACATTTATAAATACCTCGCACTATTCGACTGTAATATAAACAGCAGAGCTCAAAATAGTCTCGGAGGCGGGGGGGGGGGGGGGGGGTGGTGATGGGGGGTAAGGAAAAAAAAAAGATGAAAAAAAATGCGATGTGATATGTCGTTTCACCTTGTGTAAAAAGAGAACGCTTGAGGAAAAAGGTGGACGCGAGGAACGCATTCTTAAACAAGGTAGCGCAAAACAAAGCTGTCCGTGTTACGCGTGCGGGGTCACATCGACAATCCAAAAATAAAAAAGCAGCACATCTGATTAGGTAAAAACAACCTCCGAACCTCAAACACACACTGAAACACAACAGGTATTTAAAGACTCGAAGCAATCACAGTTGCCGTTTCTGAGAGTTGTGTAAAGCGGCAGTCAGACCACACGCTGAACACATCGCCGCTAGAACACGAGGGTTCGGCCCCGGGGGTCATGTGACTAAAGGTAATGTAGCGGTGTTAGCCGAATAGTGCGTTTCTATGAGCAGATGGGTTTCCGGCGTGGCCGCTTCTCTGGCATTAACAGTTCCTCAATTTTATTATTATTATTATTATTTAGAAAGCAGAGTGCATGTAGTCGGGTTTCGTGTTTCCTGAGCTCGCTCTTTTGAGGTTTGCAAATTCAGTGGGTTAAAGTGCACCTAGAAAGAAAGAAAGGAAAAAGAAAGAAAGAAAGAAACCTCTGCAGAAAGCAATTATTTTCAGAAACAAATTACATTTCATTTCATGTTTGAATGAGCTGGCTCTCTGCCAGTGGAATTTTATTCACATGAGGTTGGACTATATAACAGGAGGTATTAGAAGCGCTTTTAGTGTGACTCTGCAGAAACTGGCTGTAAGAAATCAGCGAGCAGCACTGGAGACTGCAGACGCGTATATCCCTGTCCTGATTGTTTAGATGTTTCATTCCGTCCGATCTTTTATCATTATTTTTTACAACCAGGTTTTTGTGCTTTGCGGCTTTTCTGTGATCATGATGAGCCATGGTTTATTGTCTAATTAACGTTGAAGACACACACACACACACAGACGCACAAAAGAGGCCGGTGCAGAGAATGTTTACGGCTGCTATAAAGTAGGAGATAACAGGAACTTGTCTCAAGGACGTTACTCAGGTCGACGTCAAGCTATTAATGCTAAAGGGGAAAGCTTTGTGTTTCTGTGAGCACGTTCCTTTCTAATATTCCTTTTATCTTCGTCTCTCTATTTACCCTTGCCCCTGAAGGAGCGCGCTATTAAGCTCTCTTATGCTGACGAGCCTAGATCTTCCCTGAACTTGGCGTAATGATGGAGGTGATGCGCTTCTAATCGGCGCATCGAATCATTAAGGATGCATCGCGCATGAAGATCGACGTGAGCGGCATTACGGACAGCGGTGTCGGCTGAGCTCGGCAGGGGCGAAGGTCAGGAGGGCGTTTGTGTCACGACTGGCACGGCTCTTCTCTTATTCTCACTTTCTCTTTCTACAATGCAAGCTCATGCCTTTTAATGGACAGGGCCTTTCAGCCTCATCAGCACTGTGGTCGAGTGCAGCAAGAAGCTCTGGCACAGGAAGAAAGCCTACATTACACCGGAGCCATTTCAGTGACGCTTCAGTGGTGCTCGGAAGAGCCGCAAAAGAAAAGGGGACGAGAGACAAAGAAAGAATACCACGTAGGAAAGAGCTCGAGACGAAATGAGATGCTACGCAAGTATATAATGTGAGATGAAAGGGAGGGGAGGGGGGGGGGGGGTCAAAAACGAACAAGGTGGATGGAAAGCATGAAAAGGAGACGCAGTAAGAGGGAGTGAGTCATAAGGGCAAAACATACATTCGGGGAGAGAGAGAGAGAGAGAGAGAGAGAGAGAGAGAGAGAGTGTAGAAGAGGAAAACAGGAGCAGATTTAGAGCTGCAGTAAGAAGAAACATGTGCGAGTGTGTCGAGAGAGTTTAGGCTTTCACACCTCCATACTCTCTCTCGTCATGCCCATTTCGTCTACAACAGCAACAGAACTCAAAACTACATTTTTGAATTGGGGTTTCAGCACCGTCGCATGCTCATCTGACTTTATATTGGCTTTGCATGATTACAAATCTGCATTATGTAACTCAGAGAGAGAAAGAGAGAGAGAGAGAGAAGGATTGTTTACAGCTGCTATAATGCAAGCGATAACAGGAACTATCTTGTTTTCAACAGCATTAAATACAACTGTGCACGGATACAAGAACAAACTAAACTGCTGGCAAATTTTTGAGCTAGAAGAGGATTAAAACTCTTTAGACAGGCTGTTCAAAAGAGTGTTTTACTCCAAGCTCGAAGAAGTCCTCTGCCATCAGACAAGCATTTAATAGGTTATCTGTGGAGTGCGTTCGGTTCTCTATAGCACGGTACTGCATCTCTCAGCGTTTCTGGAAGAAGACACAATTTCGCATTGCCGTGTTTACACCCATCAAAGCTGTCACTACACGTTACCCAGCATGCATTAAACCAATTGTTCAGACACGCGACTGATTCTTTTGTTCTCAGGATTTAGCTGGCGCTAATTTATCCTGTGCTAGCTAGCCTTACTCTACAGAAGTGCATTAAACGCTCTATGAAAAACACATCATGCTAATGCATTAGATAACGGATTATTGCCGTCAATCCAAAAAGCCTTGCTAAGTTTCTAGCCACTTGGACCCAGCGTGTGTGTGTGTGTGTGTGTGTGTGTGTGTGTGTGTGTGTGTGTGTAGGACTTGTAAATGACTTGCCATCTTAATGATGCATCAGAAAGCTAAAGCCAGGTTTCAGCCAGATTGCTTTGTCTGAAATATGAGTAAAAGCAAAGCTTAAAACATAAAAATCAACTTTAAATGTTGCAAATGTGCTTTATTTACCAAAATCACTTAAAAAAAAAAAAAAAAAAAGCATTGGAAAAGCCCAATTGTATGTACATTTCAAATTTTGACCAAAAGAAACAGAAGGCAACAAAAATAAAGATTTCTACACATCATGATTCAAAAACATGATGCATCATGTGGTCACCAACAACATTTTATTTTTTTCAATTAAAATAAAATGTAAGCATTGTGGACTTGGAAAATGACATTGAGCAAGATTCGCTTAATGAGCTAATACATGGCGTTAAATTTGTTGCCTCATTCCTGAATGAAAAGTTCTGACTGGATAAAAAGGTATCCTGCAGTCATACATTCTCATCACTGAATTGCCCCGTCCCTAATGATTTCACAACACAGAACCTGATCAGTATTGTTTTATGTTTTACTTTCACTCCGCTGTCTGTCTGCCACTGAGGGAAAACAGTGAAGCTGCTTGACCGAGGTCATAGCAATGAAGAAAAATGCGTTATTAGAAAACCCTCGCTCAGACGGACAGTGAGAGCACGAGAGAATGTGTTCGGGACTGCATTAGGACTGCAGAGCTCGTACCGGACCTCTGGATTCAAATATATACTTTAAGACAAATTTCTCATCCGATACGACCAACAGTAACGTGCTGTGCTCTTCTGTAGCACTCACTGCAAACCCATATCTCTCTCATACAGTACTTCTCGTCTAGTCTCATTCTGTCTCACCATGCTGCAGACCAACTAAAAGGCGGGGGGAGAAAGAGAGAGAGAGAGAGAGAGAGAGAGAGAGAGAGAGCACAATAAATCTGGCTGATGCAATCTAATGGAACATTGTCTTAGGATGGGCTCAGTGCTCAGTAAATAATGGACTTCTTACAGTCAGAAAAGATAATGCTCCCACCCTGGGGAGAGCAAGAGAGAGAGAGAGAAGGAAAAATTCAGAAACACCATTAGTGCCTTCTCAATGGAAACGTGTACATTCACAGGCAGGCCACATGCGAATGCCTAGAAGGTTTGCACTGTCTGCTACAGAGGCCGTGTGCTGAAGGGAGTTCAGCCTGAGGACGGCAGACCTGGTTGACGTTAACTGGAAGCTTCCTGACTGTAATGAGAGTTGGAGACCGTCTGAATGGCGTGTGTGAAGAATGATAAATGCGTCTGTGGAGAGTTGGAGCTCACCGTGACATGAGCACGGTGACTAGCTTGGTGTGGAGTGCACCCTGATCTGAAGGCACCCTGGACAGGACCACGGACCTGTCATTTTGTCTGTGTGAATCCTCTCGGGCCGACAGAAATAGAGACGGTGGTGGTGCAGTCCATCGAATTGCGGTTGCTTTGGTGATGCACGGAACGCCACTTACTTCCACAAATAGGCATGGTTTGACTGTCATCTTTACAAAATGTACGGCAAACCGTGACAAAAATAAGCCCACACCAAAGGGATGTCAAAGTCAGGTGTCTAATTCTACCTAAAAAATAAAAAATAAAAATCAGACACAACGTTTTCAAGTGGTCAGGTTCCACCTTCAGCACCCAACTTCCACTGTGTAGGAGCAGAATAACTGCAAAATAAACCGTATAAAGAAAATGCCTACAATCTCAGGCCTCCGCAAACAAAGACTCGGTCATTCCGGCTTCAGATAGGAGAAAGTCATCAATCACGTAAAAAAAATATGTAATCGGCGGCAGAACGATCTGTTTTTAGCCTCAGTGCGGCTGAGTTTAAAATTAAGCCGAGCTATTGTGACCGCGAGTAGGGGGTGGGTAGGGCATAAACTCTCTCTCTCTCTCTCTCTCTGGCTAGTATTTAAGAGGTCAACACTCCTGGACAGAGGTCATGAAAATGGCCTAAAACACATTGCAGGAGCAAAATGAGAATGAGATCAGCACAATGTTGAAGTGGAGAAAGAAAGAAAGAAAGAAAGAGTCACCCTGCACCCCCTCTGACCAAGTGAAGAACAGAAGATCAGGGGGAAAAGGAAAGGGAGGGCCAATGCGACACTTGTCCAAACCTCTGAACCTGCTTTCAGGACAAATGTTGCGCCATATAGTAAACACAAGTCTTTTTTAAAAATCCCCAAGTCTGCATAATAGATCCCAACCTAGGAAAACGCTCTGAACCGACGGCTTCCCGAAACTCGTCTGACTTTTTTTTCTTCCTCTGGGCTTTCTTGGATTTAATTATGCCACAGGGATGACCTAGGCTCAAAACCGGAGGGTGGGAAATCTTGCCAGGCATTGTCTCTGAAAACAAATGACATAACTTTGACCTATTCTTAGGAGCCTTGTGGGGGGAAAACAAGACTAAACATGAAGTGAAAAAAAAAACAAAAAAAAAACACAAAGGCGGTTTGGAATGGGGGAAACTCAGGAATGCAGGCTGCATTCAGACATGCTTAAACCTGGGTTCAGCACTTTGTAAACCTAGTGTCGGTTAGGGATTTTGACCGGTTATCGAAACGCACAACAAGAACAACAATGAGGGTGCATCTGTAAAGCAAAACAACCCTAACACACACACACACACACACACACACACACACACACACACACACACACACACACACAGTGGAGACACTGAGAGTGTATGTGAACCTGAGAAGCACCTCAAACGCTGAAATCCATTTGTACTGAAACGAATCACCCGAGAGTCCGGCGCGTCTCCTTTATACGCCATCCTCCCGGAATCTGTATCGATCCTCGCCCCTGTGGAGAACCATGCACCAAAGTTTTCTCAGATTGATCATGTAAAAATTTTTTTTAATTTTTTTTATCAAGGACATGGCTGACAAAGCTACTCCAAGGAGGCATATGCATTACAACCGAGTCAAGTGAGTAACCATAAGCCCACTGTTTACACATGGCAGATGTTCGGCTGGTGAATATTTTATTTGCCCTTGCTGTGTAAAAAGGGTAATGCCTTGCCGTGTACAAACCAACATAGGTCAGGTGACCAAGATGGACACAGTTTAAACTATACAGGATATTTACACCGGGAGGAGGAGTGGCAGAGTAAAGGAGTGGATGCTAAACTTCCCCATTTGGAGGCAAACATATGTCCCCTGATGGTCAGTAGGCAATCAGAGACCCCGTGAGCTCATGAGTGGTTGTGGTTTACGGGTGGAGATGGCGGCCTGAGCTCGCTTGAGTGGACAGATGGGGCATGTGTGGCGTGGGAAGGGTTAAAGTCTGAGGAGGGCCCCATCTGCCACCTCGTCTGTTCTCCTGGCTGGCTGGTGGCCGCTGCTCGGCTCTGGCAAGGAAAAGGACACGCGGTGCTACTGAGACTTCTTCTCTCTTCTTCTTTGCGGTTGACCAATAATCATAATCATAATCCCGATACACATCTAGACCCTTTTCTTTCCTTTCTCATGACTTCATACAAAAGCTGTCCTCTTTCTAGTGCTACAGTGCTCCTGTTTTGAGAATGAGAGGTGCGACTTTTCGTGAAAACGACTAACGAAAGACATGTCAGTAATCACAGAACCAATACGGCTGCACAATCTGTTTGCATGAAATCATGCCAAAAACACTTCAGGTATGAAGATGATGGCAAAAAAAGTGCTTATTCAGTGATTTCGTGAAAGCAAAAAGCAAAAAAAAAAACCCAGACTTTTTAGCAGCATGAAAAATTGCTCGAGTAGGAAGAAGGGAGGGCAAAAAAAAAACCAAATATGAACTCCTGCACAATGTACAAGCTCAGGCCTATTCTGTGCAGATCCGGCTAGCCAGTTGGAGGCTTTCAAAGCCACCAGCAGGGAAATGCTCTGCAATGGAAAGCCACCTGGATCCGGTAAAACTAAGAGCCCGCATTTCATCTCGGCTCACAACGGAGCCACAACAAAAGATTTTATACCCACGGAAATGCTTTTGCAGAAGCAAAGCTTTAATACTGTAATGAAACGCGAAGGAGGACAATGAAGCTCTGTGGGACAGAATGAACCAAAAATCACAACGTTTGGAAAGACTTCTACTGAGCTGTATGTGCAGCCCGAGCTTGGGTTATACAACCTTAGGAAACTGAATTCATTAAAAAAAAAAATAATAATAACTTTTTACGTATTTACATTACAGTATTTTATTAGTATTATAATAAATATCGTCGACCAGAAGAAGAAAGACCGGCAACATACAAACAGATCAACAAGTGTGACCGGGTCGGTTCCCTTAAATGGTCATTTAATTCAAAGAATATTTCCAGCATGCTGAATCTCAACTTTACAAGGTACGGTACGAGTGATAGTATCCAGATTTGCGAGAACATAAATAAGAATCAATTAATCACAAAGAGAATGAAGAAGAAAGATGGATGTCCAAAAGGTCAGTGAGTGCTGGACAACGGCGGGTCGTTAGTGTCGTGGCAGGCAGAGAGGGCCGAGAGGGAAAGAGACAGCCTGCTTCGTATCACGTTCAACACTTGTTTACGCAACAGGCAAGAGGATCCTGGAAACGAGCCCTTCTGGTCTAGGTCAATTGCTGTTTCCCCCCCCCTTACCGAATTATCATAGAAAGCAAAGGTCAGCAACCTTTAATAAGAGGAGCGTGTGGGTATGCGGGCACGCCATGGGATCGCAAACAAGGACACATCATCCCAGGAGTGCTATTGGCTCGATACCAGGCAAGGGACACTCGATACCAAGGTCGCAGTGCTCTCACTGTCTCTCTGCTAGAAGATTAAACCAAAACCGGCCACTGAGGGTCTTACATGGGCCTGTTCGACACGACTCCCGGCCCTTTCATGGTCATTCGGATTACTGGAAAATATGTTAAGTGCACGGTTTCCTGAAACTGGAGCCTGACTGACACAAGCGATCAAAAACGTGTCCATTATTGCAGCCATTAATGTCGGAAACTGGAGACACTGGAGAGCTCGTCCCTTTCAAACACAGGCATTCACCTAAAACAAACCACAGAAAAAAAAGTGTACGTTTTAGATATGGAAAAAAAAAAAAAAAGTACCACAAAATTATAGTACCACTATTCCTGAGACGTTTTTTATAGAGACATGCTCCTATGATGCTCTCCTTTGTTGTCTGGAAGAGAGGTCAGAGATTTTAATTTTTTTTTTTCCTTCAGGTTCTAAAGCCTTAGTGATCAAACAGTACATTTTACAATCTCGGCTGCAGCAAGACTAAAAACAGCGCAGTCATCATGATTGAGACTCGGCCAGGGCAGAGAGAGAGAGAGAGAGAGAGAGAGAGAGAGAGAGAGACGAGCCAGGGGAAAAACCCAAACGTCACACAGGAATGAAGGGGATGTGTGGAAAGATCAGCGGGAGAGGACACGGAGAGCTGCAGAGACACACTCCTCCAGAATCATAGAAGCACAACAAACCCACAACACGTCTTCATTGTGTATGCATGTAGTGCTGCTTCGTATACGCCTTAACATCCAGCCTTGAAGTCTTGAGAAGCGTAAACAGGTGAGAAGCTGATAAATCTGAAACGGCTTTTCGGTTTTGATCCGAACGTGCCCGGCCCATACTGCAAACTCTGGTGCAGCTGCTCTGTTCCTTCAATTTATAGCGTCTGACATTTCACACAGCAAAGACAGAATAAGTCCTTCCATTGTATAGTCAGAGAGAGAAAGAGAAAAAAGGGGGGGGGGGGGGGGATAAAATGTTGCATTTACAAAGAATCCAATTACTGTGTGCACATGGAGCTGAAAGAGCGCCTATAAGAAGAAGAAGAAGAAAAAAAAACAATGTGATGCCTCTAAAGCACTACATGTTCTTTAATCAGTGTGTCGGAGAAGCGTACACAACACTGAGGCGTACGGAAACCATGTCTGCCCCTGAGACACAATGGGAGGCCGTCTTTTAAGTTCGTTTAGAAAAAAAAAAAAAAAAGCTCATTTGTTTCAGGGTGGGATGGTTCATGGTTTACCGGACTCGTCTGTAATAAGCAACCGCTGGATTACAAACGCTGCGCAGTGGTACATCATTACAGTAGTTAGCCAAGCAACTCTGAGACATTAATTATTTTTATATTTGTTTGGCGTTCGTAAAAGTTGTGCTCAGAATTGCGGCTCGACAAATGACGGATGATTTATGATCCTTGGTATACAAATAGGTAAAGACCAGTGGGATGGCGATACGTGTAGCGGCGTTATCAACCCGTAGAACAATGCACAAGAAAGGCAGAATTACAACCAATAATCTAGTGGAATGTTGTTTAAATGCAGTGTTTGATCACTAGTTTTACATGAAGACATTCAGTTTTTATTATTATTATTGGCACAAGACTTAAACACAACCAGAAATACCTACAGACATAGCGCCTGGTGCGCTATGTTCATGTTAAGGGTTGCGGTCATGTTTTAGATTTCCTAGAAACTAATTTCTAGAGAGATTGAAAAAAAAACAAACAAACGGAGTCGAGTTTCGTGATTCTTTCGCGTGTCAAGTCAAGAGTACAGAATTGATATTTTAAAAATACATAAAAAACAATTTACACACATTTGCGTTGGAAGCTGTAAAATGTTACCGTTCCTCTATAATCCTGCAGGTGGCGTGCTCAATATGACAGCATCCTGCGTAGTACGAGCAAATTATTTATTAATTTTGTTTAGAATAGAATAAAAGGCTGAATTTCTTTTTAAATATTGAATCCTGACTTTATAAATCTCTGACACTTACAGAATTGCAATACAGAAATCAAATTGGCATCGTGATGTCATCATATCGGGTATGATGTCATCATATACTCCTAATACTTTCAATATTATAATAACGCAAACGGACAATTTGAAACATGTAGCTTATGGGGGTGAAAAAAAAAAAAGCCTTCATATTTCATCAGCTCTGGCGTTGACGACATAAATCTTTGCAGCTTCTGTAGTCACATGTTTTTTGTTTTCTTTTTCCAGACAGGGTTAGGGAGGTCACGGAGGGACGTTTTGATGAAAAACAGAACAGAAAGAGAAATTTATAGAGACTTCTATGCTTATTGCTTCTGCTTAAAGTTCAAAACTGGAATATGTTAAATAAATAAATCAGAAGGTGGTTTCTTTAATAAAGAAGCTCAGATATGAAACTTTTCAAGAAACGCTTACATGCTCATGATTAGTACCAGCATGATTCTTGTAAAACGTTCATAATTTGTTTGAAATTATGAGAAAGTCATGTTTGTTAGGAAAATGCGTAGACTGCTGGAGGTATAAACACGTGCTGGGGCGGGGTACACTGGTCTACAGGTTACAACTGTCTGTGGAAATGGGATTAAACTAATCATTGGTAGATACAGAACTAGGACCAAACGGCTTCATTATTATCGAACATCAGAAAATCCCTTTTTTTTAAATTTGCGTACCAAATTCTGTTAATAAGGAATAAAACCTCATCACCATCACAAGACAAAGCAGCGTGTTTATTACAGCACTCAGAGACAGAACTTGAGTGTGTGTGTGTGTTGTATTTTGAGAGACTACAGTGACTACAGTGTGCGTAGGTGTAAAAATGCTTAAGTGGCCAAAACTATGGCTCCATTTCATCATCCCTGACGCCAACCACACAATGCAGTGTATATGAAAATAAAAGGATATTACTCCCAAGACAGACAACACAACGAAATTAACAAAACAGCTGAATGTGTGTAGAATATACATTTAAGAGCAGGAAGTTGATCCATATTCATCTGCAAGAAGAACAGACCGCAGCCTCTCATCATTTCAGTTCACAAGTTACAAAACTTTTTCAAAATCTCCACCACCGGATTTCTCCCTCAGGGGGAACGACTAAAATGTACCTATTGGTTTTATTTTGCAACTGACAGACTCTGCAACAAATAAACATATAAAGGGATCTTTAATCCTGTTACAGAGTCTCTCCTCTGCTGCACGAGTACCCGGTATGAGCTTATAGGAGCACGTGTGATAGTACAGAAAGGCTGCGTTCAATACCAAGAGCACTCGCGGACATAAAACAATGCATCAGACATTTCACCAGCACCGCTTATTACTGAACGCAGCCCTGCTGTACTCTCGTGCCCTGTGCACACTCCTTATACTTGGATGCACATGGACAGGGTGTCAATCCATCACAAGGCACACACATGTTATGTTAAACTGACTGTGGGTGGAAACCAGAGTACCCTGAGGAAACCCACCAAGCACAGAGAGAACATGCAAACTTCACACACGCAGACCCCAATGCGGGAATCAAACCTTCGACCCCGGAAGCGCGAGGCAACAGTGCTAACGTTCTTTTTATTAAAATTGAATTTTTTTCTCTCAGAAACGAACACCCAACTCAAGGTACTGAAAGTTCTTGAACGGTACCCTGCCCTAACGGGAACTGCTGCCACATTCAGTCATGTCAGTTGCTTATTCGAATATTTTTGCACTACGACTACTTTACCGCATTCTTCCTGCAAAACGGTTTGTATTCTGAGAAGAACTGCAAAAAGAAAGAGAAAAAAATCCCGCAATAAAGCAGTACCTCTTAAAAGCTCATAAACCTCTCACAGGCGTCATCGTTAAAACTGTGTCATAGTTTTATTCGGCACTTGTTTAACAGTAGTGGAGTCCAGACAGAACCTGGTCAGGCTTTATCTGGAGTTTAATGCTCAATCAAACAATTTCATTACTACTAAACGGCAAGAAGTGGTTCAAGTGCCCAAACCTTAGGGATGCACCGTCAGCAGCTCGTCACTAACAAAGCAAACACGCCTTGAGTCATCAAATCACCGCGTAAATCCCCACATCCAAATTTACAGCGAGTTATAATAAACCTAGAACCTGCATGACGGGGACACTGACTCGAGTTTGTTTAAAAAGCCGTATCCTGACCTTCTGGAACTGCGATCAAGCGGCGGCCGTCCGTCACAGTGGCCTACGTGGTCTTCAAAAAAAAAAAAAAAAAGTTATTCTCCCTCCCGTTACATGTGTGGGAGGAAGGGGAGGGTTGAGGACAAATGCCGGCCAAAGACTCACAAGGAGCATGAGAATGAGCTTCATTTCCCTGACATCACATTCCATTTAATTTGAGATGAATTTTGTTTTCGCTAAATAACATTCGTCCTCATTCTGTTATTTGGTGGGAACAGAGAAGGAGGGGACATGCAGAGGCAGATTTCTTTGGCTTAGCATTTTCCTTAGTATGCAATGGAGTCAAAATGCCTGATGAATCGAGTCCTGCGGCTTCGTTTCAGTCTTGTTTTTTTCCCTTAAAATATCTCTGGACACGAACGGCTCACGTTAAATGTGCTGTAGGTGACCTCTGGACGTTGAGTGTGTGTGTTTGTGGGGGATATGTTTGTATCGCAGCCAATCAGATGCCACAGTGATGAATGGAATGGTGAGCTCACTCTTTTGGATTAGGATCTTAAGAGCTGGTTCTTGGCTGCCAGAATATTAACGACGTGCAAGAGCCTGAATAAAAAGAAAAAAAGAAGGGGGGAAAAAACGGTTCTTGAGATCAGCCACCGTCCTCCTTTACTCCGTTTAATCACCGGCGAGGGGTACACGCTCGTCCTGTTTCTCCTCATCATCCTGCTTCCTGAGTTCCAGAACAGCGCAGACGTACCAATGATCGGTATACGTATTTATCTCTGTGTACAGTGAGGCACGAGTGTGGAGTGTGTAATATGTAAGGGAATATAGCTTGGGTTATGTGAAGCAGCTTGTTGCTATAGAAACAAAGTATTTCAGGTGCGTTTAATATTAAACTACAGTTCATGCTGCAGCTGGTACTCAAAAATAACAGGTTTCGAGAATTTAACAGCGCTGTGGCACACAACAATGGTGACGATATTTCTGAGATAGATAACCATCCAGATATATTCTTATCTGACGTGTAAACAACCATGCACGGTAAGATATGTAGTGAAATGCTTAATCCGTGGACTAAAAAAAGGAAAGAAAGAATAGAATAAAAAAAATAAATAAATAAATAAAAAGATCAAAAGTCAGAAAAAATGACTGAAGTTTACTGGGATTCTCAAGGGCCAGACGTACTGGAACAGTATCAGGAAAAAAGGTTCAACTATCAACAGCGCACATTACTGCGAGGCTTATTCAGCCTAAACTTCGGATTAAAGCAGACGACAGCCATCTGAGGACGTTGTGATCTTGCATGACGATACACGTCGTCTCGCTCCATCTAACTTTGACCTGTTCGGTCCCCTGAAAGCGGCCCTACGAGGACGGCAAGATTCATTTCCGATGAAGAAGTGAAGACAGCGGTGCATCCGTGGCTCGCGGCCCCGCCCGAAACATTTGAGAGAATACGAAAGCTTGTTGACGGACTGCATTGAAAAGTGGGGAGGTTATGTAGAAAAATTATTAGTCTTTTCTAAGCGGTGATTAAAAGAAATTCTACAGCCAGAGTGCGAACAATTTTTTTTCGACTCACCCTCACACCTATACAAAATTTGTGAAAAGCACAAAGTGTTGTTTAATAATGAATTGCAAAAAGGTTTTGTTGACGAGAGAAATAAAACACTTCAGGATATGCTCTTCTAGGCAAATAAATCACTTTAAGATTTGGTTCAGTGCAAGCCTGTAACGTCACCCATGCTTACAGCTTAAAAATGCTGCAGAAGACACACTGCTATAACAGAGGTATGTGGAAACCGTGCACTGCAACAGAGTGTGTTGCGATACAGAGATTACATCATACTCCTCGGCAATAAATAAGAGAAAGTTGAACAGAAAAAAAAAAAACTGCTCAGACGTATCGTGCTGCTTCAACCGTCTCCGGCTTTTCAAAGACATGGGCTCATAACCCTGAGTAAAATCCTAATAATCAAGACAATAACAGTATGCTGAGTCCGGCCTGATTATCTGCTGATGTCCATATGGTCTGATCTCTTAATGCATGATGACTCACAGCCAAAAACCTCCCCTCCCCGCCGTTTCTGCACGCTGCGTGCACGAGGAAATCTGGCAGCCTTTACATTCCTGCTCTTTCTTCAATCTCCGAGTGCACATGTCTGCGCTTAAAGGCGCGTGCGTGTACGCGCCCGCGAGATGCCATTTTGCAGGGTAATGATGCGAGTATTTCTGCTCTCTCGCCACAGAGACGGGCCTGTTCCGAGCACACAGACTCTTTGAATGGAGCATTAGCATGTGGCCCACCAGGAGGGGAAGTAGGGGAGGGGATCGGCGAACAAAGCCCCTATAGTCGTCTCAGGCCGAGCTATGAGACTTATGTAATATGACTGGCAGGGCCCGCTTCCTCGATCGGAGCGCTGCAGACTAATCCTGTTGAAGGAAAGGCCCAGCTGGGAGAGCGCGCTAATGAAAGAGAGGGAAATATGATTGTAATAAGCGGAGGCAAAGCTGCGAGATGACGCCGATCGCAGGAGAGGGCTAGCTTTTTATCTGCGACCGGTGATGGCGGAGCTGACTGACAAGACTGAGAAGAATATCTGTCGTGGTGGAGGATGTGTACAGGCTTCAAGGAGAAATTTGGGAGTGGAAATAGAGACGGAGGGTCAGACAGACAGAGAAAGAGAAAAAGGTGTGCAGGCTTCTCCGTTTGCGACCGGCTCTGTTACCCATCAGCGAGAGCAGGATTTAGAGGTTAAAAATAAAATCTGATTCTGATTTACTGTACCGTGTGCCTGGAAATCATGTGACTGGCATCACACGAAGAGGCGGAGACTACTGGGGGTAGGAACTGAAGTGGCTGACTTTCTCTCTCTCTCTCTCTCTCTCTCTCTCCCTCACACACACATACACAGGCCTGCTGGCATAATGAGCTTTGTGATCAGTCTCCTTGGTTTCCACTGATGGTAAGCAGATAAGGACGAGTTCAGCAAGCAGCTCCGATAGCTGCCGAGCCGAAAATTACTGACACTTGAGAGAGGCGAGGAAAAAAACAAAACAAAAACACATTTACCCCACGGGACATCTAATTCTAAAAAAAAAATAATAAAGAATTAGTGTACACTGATTCAAATAGCGCTCTTGAGCATGGGGGACAATGTGCTCGGATGTGGTTTGAATCAGACAATGAAAGCTGGAAGCGGACCTCTCTTTAGAACGTGATGTCATCAGAGATGGCGGTCTCCTCCGATACCGGCGACGATCTCGCACGCAGCCACGGCTGATGAAGCGGGAAGGCAGGCCGGAAGTCATTCATGATATTTTCCATTCCAAATAATATAAAGTCCCAAAGAGCAAAAGTAAACGTTATTGTATACGTTATCTTTTTCTTCTTAGTGCAAAACCGACTACGACATGCTGATACTTGCTGTAGCGGGGAGTGCTGACTGTAGGAACGAAAGCGCCACGGCCGGTGTGTGTAGTGCAGCAGGTCGGGGAATCTGAAGACCTGCTCTGTAGTTACTGTGACAGGAAGTAGTATAGCATGGTTTTCTGCATTAATTTGTCAAAAAATGTGATCTGATTTTCACCTAAATTGACAAATAGTATAATATGCCTAAAATAATTTTTAAAAAATCTGATCTTTCATGCCTTTATTGAGAACTACCATAAAACCCTCATAGTGCTAGTGAAAGAAGTGAATCCTTGACTTAATGACCTCAAAAAAAAAAAAGAGGTTAGCATAACTGGAGTCTTGTTAGCAAAATGAGTTTGGTGGTGTGGACTAGAGCTACTTTGAGTGATAAATAAAAACTACTCAAACCTTATGAGTTTGCACTACACAAGAATTCGCTCACGTGAATATGCTCACCGCGTCAACAAGAGCTTTCAGAGGATCTACGTTCAACAACTGTTGATTTACATAAAGCTGGAAAGGGTTACAAAGTGATTTTAAAGATTTGAAGAGATTAACCGGTCTACAGTTGGGCAAATGGAGACACTTTAGAACTGTGGCTACTCTACCAAAAAGTGGGCGCCCAGTCAACATACGCCCGGAGACTTTTTACTAAAAAGAGATCTTCTGCGAAAGAGGCAGTTCGCAACAGAGCACATTGAAGCACCACAGCTGTATTTGGTAAAAATGTTTTGCATACTGATAAAACTAAGATTTAACTATTTGGAATTAACATGCAGCACTACATCTGGCATAAAAGCGGCACTGCATATCATCATGAAAACATCATCCCGACTGTAAAGTATGGTGGATTATCACCACATCATGATTTGCTGCATCAGGGCTTGACCAGCGTGCAGTCGCAGAGGGGAAGATGAATTCCCAAGTGTATTTAAAAAAAAAAATTATGTGTCGAATGTCTGTTCGTTAGCTGAAACTCTGTAGTGCAGCAGGACGGTGACTCAAAACAGCAGAGCAAGTCCACGACTTCAGAGAAACAAAAATCCACCCGAGTCAGTGCTCAGACCTCAACCCAAGAGAGGTGCTATGGAATGAGTTGAAGATGAGACATCCAAAGAATATGACTGAGCTAAAGCAGTTCTGTCAGGAAGAACAGGCTAAAACTCTTCCTGAACGATGTGCAGGTCTGATCCACAGCTACAGGGCGTGCCTGGTTGAGGTTTTTGCTGCTAAGGGGGCGGGGTCAACCACTTATTCATTCCACTTTTTTTACTACAATTTTGAATGTTGAATGAGTCTATTCAATAAAGATCAGATTTTGTGTGTTATTATTTTAGCCACGCTATAGTTAATCAATACTCTGGAAACCCTGGAATAAATCTGTGTTAAACTGAAATGGTCACGTGACTACAGTTACAGAAACTGCTCTTGATGAATAACTCAGATGGTTATAGGAACATGCCTACGTTCTACGAGTCTATCTAATAAAACCTAAAAGCAACATTAAGGAAGAAAAAAAAAGTAGTGGCATCACTCAGTTAGCAGGAAGGCTAAAAACGCTGGGAAGGAAGTGCTACACATAGACTGATAACGTGGCCAACATGAATGTGGCTGAGAGGTGAAGGAGGATGAGGAACAATAGTTAATTCTGTCTGTGTCTGTGTCTGTGTGTGTGTGTGTGTGTGTGTGTGTGTGTGTGTGTGTGTGTGTATGCATGAGCCACTGGGGCTTTCTGACGCAGGCATCACATGAAGCGCATGACAGAGAGGGGAAACTTCATCAGAGCAACAAAGCTGACCCAATTTTTAGGAAGGGAAAAAACAAACAAACCCCTAAACAAATCCAAAAAAAAAAACCTCATCACAATTTAAAATGCAGGCAGCTGAAAACCAGAGACAACAAATTCCTCAGCACAGGAGCCAGCAGGCAGGGCCTGGACATGCACTAAGCCCTGCTTTTAACACACACATTCCAGTGCTCTAGACCTGCATGTTCGCACTAGCACAGACTCACACAAGTGCAGACTTTCTAACCTGAGCTACGGACGACTGACGTGACTCCAGTTCAAAGCGTTCAACAAACAATCCGTACACTAAAGACAAGACGAGCAGGTTTTTTCCAACGAAAGATTGATTTGTAAAAGAGAGGTGACAGTCTGCGAAGAACAGACTGATGCTGATGGCAACATCGTGGCCGCAAAAACAAACAAACAAAAAAAACCCCTGAAAATAATAATAAAAAAAAGTAAAAAAAAAAAAAAAAAAAAACCAGCACAGAAAGCTCAAGTAAGTATTAAAAAAGGGCATATTTACCGATTCCATGGCTGTCTTCAGAGCGGAGTGATTAAAATCCAAAAGGGAGAATGGAGGAAGGGGAGGAGGAAAAAAAAAAAAAAAAAACACGGGCTCTCGTGGCGAAGTCCGAGGTATCCTGAAAAACAAAATTGAGAAGAAAAACAGAGATTAGACACTGAATGATAGCATTTCACCATTTTACATTCCTAACGTGATCCCGCGTTGAGGATCAACTTTCCCTGCTCAGGTTTTAGCTGACTGGATTCCTCTTCTGTTCCAGGTTGCAAAATTAATCATGAGAAGCTACGTTACTGAAATAATCAGCCACTGAAGTTGAACAATTCAGGGGAAAGTTTGAAAAGTTTGATTTGGGACGAGGTGAGTGAGTGATTGAGTGGTAGACCAGCTATGTTAGCTTCGATGTTTAGCTTCGTTGTTTTATCGACTGTATTGTTTTGTTTTTTTTAATTGTTTGTTTTGTTCTACGGAACAGAAAGTCTCTATTCAGAGTCGAAAGATCACCAACACCATCAGCAGCAGCAGCAAAAAGAGCGCTGCAGAGCTTTTCGCAAGCTCGAGACAGACCGCAAGTTGCTGCTGTTTCGGGCCGCTTGAACAGGATACACCTCGACAGAATCGCTAAACAGTTACTTGAGCGCCGAAGCAGACAGTGATGTCTAATACCTCTTTCCTGTGACTGACGCTACAGTGTTCACACATACGTAAATAGATGTGAAGCTGATGCAAAGATGCAGCACACACACACACACACACACACACACACACACACACACACACACACACACACACACACACACAGTGACCTGAATGGGAAGTGTTGTCATGGATATTGTTGTCACGGATAACTCTAATACAAAACGGTCAAAAAAAATAAAATAAAAAATCAACAGGAAGGCACAGTGGTGCGTATTATATCAGGAAGCAAAATGTGGACCAGGACATTTCTGAGAGCAAATTAAAACAAAACAAAACAAAAACCCTTTTTGCCATTTACTTTTATTTGAATTTACCCTGCCGGATCCAAGCTGCTAACTACTCCCATTCTCAGCACGCCAGCTAGTGAAGTGTAAGGGCAAAGTCTGACATGTGGATCCTCAGAGACGTGTGTAAGAAGTCAGTGTGCCTTTTCAAAGGGTTGCATCATAAGGAAGTCAAACGTCCTCTTCTGTACACGCGAGCTCTGCTCAATGCAATGACATTATCAGGAAAAATCCTCTGTTCGGATCAGCGAGTGACGACTGCGACATTTAATTCTTTTCTGTGCGTGCGTGACACGGAGCTCCGGTTTCGGCGTCAACGAGACATGTGAACTGAGATTCTCTGCCTATGTTTCTCCTCAAGCTCGTAAGGGAGGAATCGCTTAATTTGCAAAGTTCACAACACAGGCCATGAGGTTAAACATTCATAGACGGTTCACATGTATAATTACAACTGACTTTTATCTGACTCTGATATGGACAGGGCTGTCGTATGAAACGGATGCGCCCATCGATACGCCATTTACTCAAGTTATCTGGCAGTGCGAAGTTTTTTCATTTCCTTTGAAATGATCTCACTGCGCTACTTCTGTAGGTTTCCCTCAGGACATATTGGCCCCAAACATCAACTAAAAATCAACAATTTCACTTTTGCTCCTTTGTTGAAACAAAAACTCCACGTTGCCATCAGCACACGACACATGTGCTGAGGCAAAAAGTTGCATGAATTCAGATCTGTCCGTTCACATTCAAGTCACATAACCCCATATCCATCACATGTATCCATTCTTGGACCCCATATGAAAGTAAATCAGATCAGATCTAAAAAATAAAATAAAAAAAGGACTAAAAAAAAAAAAAAATTAGGATGAAAAAAATTAGAAAAGCATGGTAATGTGAACATAGCCTTAAATTAAGTTGTAAAATAAAGCACAGTCTGGTGTACATAGCTAATATCTAACGTGGACCGCGTTGTCTCACAAGTAATGATGCACAAAAACATCCAATCTTCATACTGATCGTGCTTGTGTTTAATTTAATTAAGCTGAAGAAGCAGTATATAACTATAGGAGTTTCTCAACAGAATAAGAAAGTGCACATCCCCAAGCATCAACACTAGCGCTGCTGAAATGTCCAAAAGAGACACGTCTCCTGCTAGAGTTAGCACGGTATGCAGACACTGCAGGTTTTGACTTAAAGAAAAACAAGGATCATGTTGGCAAACTGCAGAAACATTTGACTAGTTAAGTATATTATAAACTTTTTTTCTGAAAAAGAATAATTATGAAAAAAAAGAACTAGTTTATAAAGCATGAATTTTAGGTCTGAAAGCTAAAAACAGGACTAATCAATGCTTACAGTTGAAATCAGACCAGATCAGTGTGTGTCTAACAGAAACTACAGATAAAACAACAAACAAAAGCGCATTTCAAACCATGCCTTAAAAAACGACATGCTGATAGGAAATAAAATGCGTCTGCACCTGCTTGGCACAGGAAAACGGTCCGGCCTCCGAGCCGTTAACGGTGAGCTGGTGAAACCAGATTAAGGCCAGGCCTGAGCACTGTGAGTACACGAGGCCCCTGAAGCCTTTTCCCAGCAGCAGTCTGACAGACTGGACTAATCCAGTGCAGAGTGCGCTGCCTCCTAACGAGGCCTGTAATCGTACGGAACAAAAATCTCCTGACCACACACGCAGAACAGACGCCGCACCAGCAAAGGCCGCTAAACACAGATCAGCCAGACACGGCGCAGACCACCGGCCCCGGCAAAGTATCTGGTGGATATTGTAAACATGAAGGGAAATGTTCCATCAAAGTCTATTACTCTGCCGATAACAACTGCTATTTAAAGAATCGACTATGAAATATTGGGAAGAAAATCTAATCCTCGTTCACCTTAATGCACTTCCTGACAGAACGCAGGAGTTTGTACTGCGATGGGACGGTTGCGTCTAACATCACATGGGCTTCTGCGTGTTGCTAGACAATGGAAACTAAAACAACGGCAACACCTCGCTATGGCTTTTTTAATAAGGATAATAAGTTAACCAGACTAATTAAATGCTACTAAGCTACTACAAAAATATAAACCTAACCACTTCAGTAAATCATAGAGACCCTGATGCTTCCATTAAACGTCCTTTCAAACAATCAAAAAATTATCAAAAATTATCCGCACTCTGGCGGGTGAATTCATTTTAATTAACTAAATAAAAAAAACGAACAATTTTTTTACATAATCCCCTTTCTTTTCAATACACTCTACCCATCAGTCAACAAGCTTTCGTATTCTCTTATTAAAAATAGATTTTAGGTTAAGCTGCGAGCCACGAATGCACCGCTGTCTTCACTAAGAAAGAAATGTTCATCATCGTAGGCCAGCTTTCAGGGGACCAAACAGGTAAAAGTCTGAGAACGAGATCAAGACAATAGGAAGGATGCTTGTACACCTCAAAACAAAATTGGGTGCAGAGCATCAATTTTCCAGCTGATGGCTGACTTTTTGAATGGTCAGTGATTGATAAAATTTTTTTTCTATACTCAGCTCTCAGGCTCTTGGTGATTCATTCATGTCTTGTCACCAGTAACAATTCTTTTTTTCTTTTGCAGATATCCAAACGATTCTGTTTATGCTCTTCCAAGAATTGTCTCGGCACCCAGTACACACTCAGGCCACAAAAATGAATGCCTACATGGTGCCCTTCTTTCGTGCAAATGCATCACATGACCAGAATTATTATGATGATGGCGACATCTTGCAAAAGTTGAGGTTGAGTGCAATTTAGTAAAACCAACATTGTAAAATAGCTCTTCAATAAGGAAAACAAACAAACAAGCAAACAGAAAACCCACACTGTGCAAGCATCATGGTATAAAAATAATACAAGCACAGCCCTGGTGATGGCTAATCAAAACCGTGCGGTGTTTTTAAAGGAAGTACACGTTTCTGTGGCAAAATAATTCTAATAAAAGGTTTCCAGGCAACAACAAAGGAAAAGAAAAAAAAAAGCGCCAGTTCGCAGGCCAGATAAGAGTCGGATAAAAAGCCCGGACTGTGGTCCACGTTAGAAGCATGCAGTGAGAGCAGAGGCTGTTCTTTTTAATCTCTCCCTCCCTGCACAGAGTGCACGCACTGCTGACCTTAAAAGGGAAACTTTGGGCTCGAGGAAGAGCGCTCATGCACTCCGAATTACCCCTCAAAGGCTTGTTTATTTTTGCAGACGAAAGAGGATGCTTTCACAATTCTCCTCGAGCTGAAAAGGAAAGAAGTGGCACTGTGTGTGTGGTGGGGGTGTGGGGATGGCGGAACAGGGGGTCGCTCCTCTTCCCCACATCCTGAACATCCAGCTCTAAACATCTCCATAAAACTGGCCAGACCAGGCACCATGGAAAACAGCTCTCTCACACACACACACACAGACATGGGAACGTTTAGAGGGAGCGTGAAGACGCCATGACCAGGACGCTAGGAGCCTTCTCAAACAGAGAGAACACACACACAAGAAGAGAGAGAGAGAGAGAGAGAGAGAGAGAGAGAGAGAGAGAGAGAGAGTATTATTATTATTATTATGCCGCTTTCCTTCTTTTTTTTCGATAATCACGTTATCTTCGACTGCAGAGCTAAATGTGTGTACAGTGTTTACATTAAGGCTTCAGTCATTCGAACGAGAGCTCAATATCTGTGTGTGTGTGTGTGTGTGTGTGTGTGTGTGTGTGTGTGTGTGTGTGTTAGGGCAAGGTTTGCTTTCAGAAAATAAACTGCTTTCCCTACTAAAAGAGATAGACAGACAAACAAAAGGAGGGACAAAAACTAAGGTGTGTCGTACGGTTTGGTTTATTCAGCTGTTGTGAAAATATAACAGAAGTGGTTTGTCACCCTGGTGCATGATATAAAGAAGAAGAAGTACTATACTAACAATACCATCCAGTAATTTCACAATTTACCACTGAGAAATTCCTCACTCTGGTGCTGCTCAATCTAACCAAGCTAATGAAGCTAACACATGCATATGTGGATTGAATCAATCTAAAACACAAACGTGCCGTGAGCATGTTACTAAATAAACTTTGCGTATGTGACTGTGTGTGTGGTTTTGAACCAATCCTATGGAAGTAAAGAAAGCGCTGATCAGTACAGACAGATGACACATTACGCACAGATTAGAGAAAAAATCCAAGCAGGGTGATGTTTATCGAGAATGCTTGCTTTCAACAGTACGAAAACACAACTCCTCCATTGTCTCACACCGAACACACAGCTCTGTTTGCTTATTTTTTAACAGGCTCACAAGTCTTACTAGAGAAAGTACTGCTACTATTTGAAACACGTACGCAGCTTTCATGACATCAGTCGCCTCTTGCACCAGGAGAACGAGCGTGCTACAGCTGAGCCGTAGATGTTTCCACTGCTGCACGCATTTTGTGGTCTGGTTTGAAGCAGCGAGAGCGCTTCTTCTCGAATCGTGTTGACCTAAATGTCTTTATCCACCATCAGTCTTTCCAAAACTTCCACACTTCACATTTGCGCCCTTAAAGAGTTCACTGACACTCAAATGTTTTGGTAACAAAGGTCACTGGAGTTGAACTTGAATGCACATGTTGAAATTCTGGGCTTCGAGACGTCTGAGAAGTAAAACCCCCCGACACGAGACTTTCCGTGCGACTCAATGAAAGTTTGGATTGTGCAACCTCAGAACTGAACTGAAAGCCTGGCTTTACGGCGCTTTCTCAAGATGTAGAAACAGCATGTTTTTTTGAGAGGAATAAATCTGGATCTGGAAAATAGGAATAAATAAGAAAATAAATAAATAGAAAGATGCTACAGCGTAAATATTGCTCGAGCCTCGAGTGTTTGGCTGAAGCGTATGGGCCCTGACACACCCCCTGTATCCTGGATAAGTGAAGGCATTTAGAGGATTCTCCAGTGCTCATGTATTTCTGCACCATGCTGACTAATTAGATTTGACTCAGCATGAGAGATTAAAAAGCCAACACACAAGAAAACTGCTGAGGCACAAAATGATTCAGCAAAAAAAAAATTATTTTCCCGAAATCACCAAGAGTCCCTTCATACGGAGTGACAGTCAAGAAAAAGAAATAACAGCATGAATCTGGCACGCATGCAGATTGTCACCCTCCGCATCTTGCACAAATACATTTATCTGAAATAAGATCTGCAAGCCTGCTCGTTGCGCGCTACACCCAAATGCCGGCCTCTCTGTTTAATAGGAACGGCTCCTGGAGAAAGACGTCTCCAGTCTGTCCCCAGCCTCTCTGTGAATTTTCTCTTTCAGTTTCTCTGCCAGTTGTGTCAGTAATGGCTCTAACCTCAGCCTCCATCTTGTTCGAGACCACATAAGGCTGTCCCTGTGCCTCGGAGAAGATGGAAAAGGTGCAGGGCCGTTTTTTCCGAGCCTCGCCTCATAAATTAGATCAAGAGCTTTTTCAACATCAGAGCTGCGGCGCAGGACTCGAGCCGAGCACAGGATCTGAATCGAAAGCTTTTTCCCCCCTCTTTTAAAAGACACGCTCAAAGTTTGACCGAACGCCAGAGAGAATTCGCTCGCATCTCTGCGTAGCTACTTAACTTAAAGATGAGCAGGAGAGCCGCTCAGACCACTACAGTCATCTGCTTCTTTTAATTAACTGTATATTCGATGTGGTTTGTACTCATTAAAAGGGCACGCTGTACTAACATGACACAGAGTCAGACTCTGTGCTTTCGCAGTCCAGTTTCAGATGAAGATGTTATGAAGGTTTTTCCTAGTTTTTGTACTAAAGAAACGTTTATTGGGATTATTATTTATTAGGATATTGTCTTTTGTTACACGTTAGTGCATATGGAGTATACGCTAGGGATGGAAACCGCCAGGGTACGAGTCAAAACGATATTACGATTCCTAAAGAGGTAACACAGGCACTGGTGGCTCAAATGGTTAAATGTTATGAAAAAAATAATTTCACTTTCAAAAGGTAAATATTTGTGAGACAAATAACACAATCTTAACACCTAGGTGATGATTCGATTTGTATTGTGATTCTTTAAGTAACCGTGATTTTATAAGTATCCCGATGAAATACTACATTCGTTCCCAGATTGTGTTACAATTCTTAACAACATTGGCAAATGATTTGCTCCTACCTCACAGCACCTGTTCCGCCTGCTAATGTGTGAATAGTTTAGAGTGCACCACCTTTAGGATTATAGAGGAACTGAAACATTTTACCTCCTTAAATGCAAATCATTTTGGAATTGTCATAGCACACAAAATAATTGATACTGTAACTGAACCGGTTTCCCCTCCAAGGGGCAGGTGTCCACGGTTCGAGCCCCGACTCTGCTGGGTTGCCATTGTTGGACCTTCAACCAAGTGCATTCAGGCATTGAGCTGGCAACCCGACCCTGTAAATAACTACCACAGGAACGGCGGATGTATATCAGTTGCCCAGTGTGCCAGACGACACATAGACAGAACCAACGCAACTAACACCAAAATCTTGAGTTTGATGAATGCGATAAAGTTTCACTCTGTAACTCACACTGCAATCATTACCTGGTATCTAATAAATATGTGCCTAGTTAGGAAAAAGAGCAAGGAGCGAGAATGTACGAGAGAAAGAACCAGCTGAAAAAACAGAGGCACGTGCGTACTTTTAATTCGGTTTAAAGCGAGATTAATCTCGGCCCAAAGTTTAGCCTAGCAGCAGCAGCTTTCTTTTAATAAACTGTAAATGCAAGAATTTTTTTTTTTTTAATGGGAATTAAGTATTAATAAAAGAGTAAAATGCATCCATGTGGAGGATGAATGATGGATGGCTGGGATACGGTGTCCAAAATTTACAGCGAGTTTGACAATGTTCCACCACTTTTTTCCAAAGAGACTTGACAACAAACTCTGGCAAGTTTCTACGGGAATGTAGTTGGACAAGAATGTAAGAAGATTAATAATCAGAAAAGGGGAAAAAAAAAAATCCATCACTTGTAAACCAAAGTTGATGGCGGGTGTGATTTCGAAGTTTGAAGCAGTATTGAAAAAGAAAAAAAAGAAAAAGAAAAAAAAAGTGACTGACCTCAACTAGCACTGAGGCATCAAACAATGCAGCCAATAAGCAGTGAGCCTGCGCGCACGCACACACACACACACACTTACCACAGACAACAATCATGTGAAATCAGTACACTTCAGTACTTTTCCACAGTGCATTAGGAAATGAGCTCCACCCACTAGAGATTTGTGCCTCGACATCAACATGCTCAACGCCAGTGAGGCTTTGTGCAGAATTTAAAATTTTAGTTTGCAGAAGCTCAATGCAATAAGCATTAAAAAAAAGATAATAGATAAAGTCATTTCTGAATGCTAAAAGGCAGCAGGTAGCTATCAAGGTTGCTTAGCGAGAAACACAGCGTGGTAAAGACAAACGTGAAATTGTAGAAGCATCGGCTTCAGGATCCGGCATCAATCTACCCAGTTGCTGGCTTTGGATTAAATCAGAATTTTCTACACACTATGGAAATCACACTACTTTCCAAGAACAATAAAAAAAACATAAATAAATAAAAAGATATGGTCTTCAACATAAAATATGACCACGCTAAGCCACACTTGTGGAAGTGCGCACGTCTGACCTGACGGTCGTTAACCTTTATTTGGAATATTTATTCCACTCAACACATGGACAGGCACGACAAGAAGCGTCCCATCCGTCCTAACACAGGCCTGCTGAACATTACCACTGCTTTAATATATAAAAAGATAAGGATAAGGTTCATGTGGAAAGACTTTTTGCTTTTGAGAGACATCCAGAGCTGTAAAAAATATATATAGCTAGAATCATAATCACGTTCGTTTTATGTATTCAGATTCTCTGATTTTATAACAGACACATAAACTTTCATAGCGTACTGAGGCAGACATCATAGCTGCACTTCTGTCGACCTCCAAACACAAACGTGAGTGTTAATCTACTTTCACAAGACAGACCTCTACCTTTACCAAAGTATCGATGAACCCGAATGAGAATGGTCTTCGTTCACAGGTTCTGTGAGTCGACCAATCGCAAGGCCAGTTAACAAAAACGCAAAATGATCTCGTCGAATCAGGCACCAAAGATATCAAACATGCTATTATCCTGTGATCTGGGCACACCAGTTTACTAACGTGTTCCTGGGGGGAAAAAAACTAAGCGCTGCGTCTCACTGGTCTAAAAACTCATCAGCGCACAACTAACTCACTTCGAAACAACAACATTGAGACGGCAGCGCACTACTGTACATCAATACTCAAACACATTGTGTGTTTCACTTCAGACTCCCAGTGGAAGTGTGTATGGGCTAGCCTTTTTCAAACACACACAGATCAAAGCTGTCCTCAATGCATTGTGGGATTAGGGAGTGACGGGTACTCTATTGCTGCCCCTCAGGACACAGCCTTCCTTTATCCTTTATCCTAACCCCCCCTTAAGGCCCCCTTCCTCTCTACTGCTGGGCATCAGATTACAGGAAGTGCCACCATTTCCACAACACACCCAGCTCTATTTATCTAAAAAGAAAATCAGGCTAAACTCCAGACGGCGTTTTTCCTCGTCCTGCTCCTCATATCGCACTAGTCATCTGACATAGACGCACAAACCTCATATCCACCTTATGCTCTGATTCTCCAACAATATAAAAAAAAAAGAAAAGAAAAAAGAAATGTGTGTGGATACACAAGAACCCAAAAATGTCAACGTATTAACAAGAGAATAAAAAAATTTTTTTTTTAAAGGTGGTCGCACTCTGGGGGCTGACTTTGAGTGTGTGCACACACGAGTGAGTGTGTGTGTGTGTGTGTGTGCGCGCGTACGTGCTGTTTTGTTCTGGTCCGCCTTCTCCAGTGTCGACCATCTGCATCTGAAAGCGTGTGTAATGAGGCCCTGCTCAGAACGGCAGCAATTCAATATGAGAGAAACCAGAGTGGAGTCTGCTATATTTCAGCGGATCAGGTATCAACAGCAGCAGCTTGCTTATTGTAATATCTCACTGAGGCCAAATAAACAGAGCTATCCTATCTGTCCTCGACAGGCCAATAGGAACCCGACACTGTCTTCTGATAGAAACAAGAAGGAACACGAATGTGTGTGTACATGAGAGAGAGAGAGAGAATAGGGACAGTCCCTGTTTAAAAACATCTACATTATTGATCAGGCTGCCTTCTCTGAGCCGAGTCCCCGTCCCTCGTCTGCTTCACTTGTTCCAAAGCAAAAGAGAACATAGTCTCCCCATGACTACGGTTTGTTTCGATTCTACGCTCAGTGTGATCCATTCAATTCATACTACTATGGAGTTAGCTTTGAGCTAGCTGTTGCAGGCAAGACAGTGAAGACTAACGCGGCTTGCTGATGCCTTAACCATAACTCCCAACGTTTAACTATGTTCATGACAAATTAGGTATGCAGTATTACAGAATATAATAATGCTCACATGAACTGAGAAATCAATTTTAAAATGCTTTCTGATTACGTATTTCAGAAAATATGATACTTTTTTTTTTTTTTTAGGACAAAGAGGACAGTGTTGCATACGTTGTATTTACACTATGACAGTTATATATAAAACCTCTGGCGAAACTTTTTTGGTTTTGATTTCAGCTTATGAAAAAAAAAAATATATATATATATATATATATATATATATATATATATATATATATATATATATATATAAATCAAGTATCTCAAAAGTTTGAGTAAATGATTATTCATACAGTATAAATACTGTGCCTCTCACAATCATGTGACTGCTGACTTGAAGGTTGTCCAGAAGACCCTCATCGATACCCTCCATAAGGAGGCAGGCGTAAGCCACAGGTCGTTATCGCTGAAAGGACTGGCTGTTCGCAGAGAGCTGTACTGAAGCATATTCGTGGAATGTTGACTGGAAGGGAAAAGTGTGGTAGGAAAAGATGCACAAGCAACAGGGACGACGACAGCCTTTGTCAAGCAAATATGATTCAGGAACTTCACAAGGAATGGACTGAGGCTGAAATCAGTGTAGAAGAACCACCTTGCGATTATCTATTATTCAGATAGAAATCAGAAATAACCTGCTGTTTAGTTTGCATTCCTGGTACCAAAGACAACATCAGAAGCATCTTACTTTGCTCAAGTCCACTTTTCTTTTCAAGTAAATTTTGCATTCAGTTTGGAAATCAATGTCCTAGAGTCCGGAAAATGACTGGAGAGCTTTTAGAGCAACGCATTCTTCCATGAGATTTTAGTGCAATACATGCTTTTGTCTGCTGCCAAGCTTTTTGGAGATGGCAATTTCTTTTTCCAGCCGGACTTGGCACCTGCACACAGTGCCAAATCTACCACTAACTGGTTTGAGAACCTTTGACCTATTGTCAAGAGGAAGTGGAAAAAAACATGACTCAACAACACAGGTGAGCTAAAGGCTGATATCAAAGCAACCTGGTCTACAGTAACGCCTCAGGCTGATCACCTCCACGCTATGCCACATTAATGCAGTAATTGATGCTAAATTAGCCCAGACGAAGCATTGAGTGCAACAATAACGACAACTTTTTTGAGATTTCTGTAGTGTAAATGCTTTTTTAATTGATCTTAACACGCATTCTTATGTTTTACGATGGGTATATAAATACACACACTATATACACACATTTACATACACACATGTATTTTGATTTTCATGAGCTGTAATCATCAAGAGAAAAACAAAAAAAGGTTTGAAATGTTTCACATGCATTAAATCTCTTTTAAATAAAATTACCAAAAAAAAAAAAAAAAAAACTTTGACATATTCTATTTTTGTGAGGTGCACAATTAGCTTTACCAAAATAATACACTGTATTGTACAACAAATTAATCAGCATTTTTTATTCTACTATAAATGTTTATCTTTACAAGTTTTCCATCCGTTAAGCCAGCCCTCCAGACGAGGACAAACATTTCAATAAATTCCATTACTCATCAAATACAGTTTGGATAAGAAAAATTACTTCTTTTTTTTGGATAATCAAACTAACCTAGCAGACTAAAATAATAATAATAATAATAATAATAATAATGCATTCCAAACTTAATGTGTCATCATTAAGTTACCTCCAAAATGAAGTACTCAGCATTATCCACTCACTAAAACAACTGTAGCCTGGTCAGAAGCGAAGTACATGGAGCATAACATAAAGACAGGCCTTTGGACTTGGACAGATTGAGGTGGAATGAGAATGAGGGAAGGGGACGGATCGCCAATCTGCACATGCTCAATAGGAACCGAGAGGTCCATCTGGCACAGTGGACAGCTAGGCTATGCTACAGCCCACACTCCTGCTATTCTGCCAGGCAATGTGCAGGAAAAAACATAAGAAAAAACCTACAAAGCAATACAGAGGTAAGCCTTAGTGTACAAAGCAATGACACTGGGCAAAGACAAATAGTCTCCAGATTAGAAATCATCTAAACAAAGATATGAGCAAGAATATGAGGGATGTTCAAGTCAAAACAGGACTAAAGATAAAATTTCTCATAAAAGAGGGTGTAAACCTGATTGACATTTACAGAAGAGTTCGAGCACAGTACGGTGTTTCAACATCCCTCAACCAGTCAATGGCTTACTCCACGGGGCCACGGATACGGGGGTAGGGCGTCACACAACGTGCCTGCTCGATAACACTCTAAGCTGCAGTAAAACGTTAGAGTGGTGCAAGCATTTTCAAGAACGCCATACGTCCGTGAGTGACTATGTCGGTCAAGGTGGCTCAGAGTCCACTGCAGTCATTCCTGTGAACATACAGCGAGTATAATCATTGAAAAATCTACCAAATTGCGTAAGAGATGCCGATGGTCTGTGTGAACTGTGCACCGCTTGCGCATTTCAGGAACTTGGCTCGGACCTCGCTCCAAGCCATTTCCACATGCTTGAGCCATTAAAGGAGTTCCTGAGGGGCTGACGTTCTGATCAGGGCTATGGCGTACTGAGAAAACGTTCGACCTTGATGGTCTCCAAGTACTACTGAAACACTGGGATAAGTTCATTAGCGTAGCAGAGGCGTTTTCCCCCTCTCATAACTGTGTTGTCATTATGCACAATGAAAAGTCCTGCTTCGACTTGAACATTGCCACAGCATTTAATATAGTTGTTGACTTTGGTTGTGATATAAAAAAAAAATTAAAACATCCACTCCATACAATCTTGAACATTCCAGAACCAATTCCTCTCTTCTGTACACACATGCATACAGAGTACAGCCCATAGGGCCTTATCAAGTGACAGAAATAACACAACTGTGCGTGCGTGTGCGTGTGTGTGTGTGCGCAGGAAGAAAAGGCAAAGGCGTTGCAAAAGGGGAAGAAGAAGAAGAACGGAGGAGAGGAAGAGGAAGTAGCCGAATTGGGAATCTGCACCACGCCTGACACAGTTCACAGCGCTGTTTATTCAGTACAGCCGCGCTGGGCAAAAAAGCCCTCTTCAAACACCAGACATTCGCTAGTTGTCAAGGTAACCATTTCTCAGCACAGAAAAAAAAAACTAATCCAAGAAATTCAAAAGCTCTGCTTAATCGCAGAACCTGTGTTTCGTCCAAGAAGCTTTCTGAACAGCACGGCTGATTTAGCGAAGAACATTACTGTAACTGAGGAGTGGGCATGAGCCAGGGTCATGATTTACAGCATTATAATTACACACCAAAGTACATATCATTGCTTTTATTGCTGTGCTGCTTCTGGACACAAAAAAAATCACACAATTACTGCACTCCGTTTGGACGGAATCATTGTATTACTGCATTCTTACTAGGTGAAAAAAAATATCACTGTTTAAAAAACTAAAAATTATTATATTCTGTCCATCATCACATCATAATACTGGAAAATATTGTACGACCAATTACCAGCACATTCCTCATAGCGTCTCCTGAAAACTAGAAAGAGAAATTTATCCATTTCATATAACTGGATGCTATTTTTAAACCTTCCAGCTCTGAGAGATGATTCTGCGGAAGAATGGGTTCAGACAAGCATCTGATTGGGTTCTAAACAGAATGGGAAGAAGAATTCTGTTCCCTGAATCAATTTCGAAAGCCAATATCAGGAGAGTCGGTTATAAAATCCCACTCTGCTAGCGCTCCCCGATCCTAGCACATGCTCCGTAACCAAGTCTCTGTCACCATAGCAATTTCTAGAGACTCGAGAGCCTGAATGACAGCTTGTCATAAAGACTCTGCCGCTTTCGCCTTGACATTTAACACGCATTCATTTCAAATTTCTGTGCAGCATTCATTGAGAATGAAAAGATGAGGGAAGAGAGAGTGAGATGCGAGTGTTTTTTAGCGTGAAGCTTCGGTTTTAGTTTCGAGGCACATTCCGCGTACACGAGGAGAAAAAATAAGGGACAAAAGATAAGGAATTACGTAAGACACCTTAAGACACATACCCACATTAGCAGTGTTTCACATACTGCCAGGTCTATTACTTTCTGGAAGTGTAGCCGATACAAAGCGGTAATTTGATTCGACACATTTAATTACATTTCGGTACAGAAACATACTTCTATACTGCTGATAAAGCATACATCCTATTTTCCCCTTACAGGAAAATAAACTTTACAAACACAGCCAAAGGAATATGAGACTATATTAGCCAGGGATATATATTTTACCAGTTTTTCTAGAGAACGTAAAAGATGAAGTGATATCTCCAGACACAGACACATGCGGTCTGTAAAGGAATACTGACACGACCGATTCAGACAAGACTAAAATCCCAGAGATAATTACACTGTGGCACTTTCCCGTATCAAACTGTAATAAACAAATGACCTACATATACAACAACATTGGTTTCATTGTGGTCTTTAATCATCCTCACCGATCTCATGCAGGGACATGACTCTTAATACCGTCTTAATGTATATATTACTGTCTCACGATGAATGAACATCACTGCAACTGTACGAGTCAGCGCTATAGTCTTGGGTACGCCAGAGTACGTGCTCACAGCCTAGAAACACAACGTTAAATACAACAGAATGCTGCAACAGCATCGCAAGGATGCGCTGATTTGATTTTGGGGGATGTTTTTCAAACGGAGCAACAGCGATGAACTCTTCCCTGTCTCTCTGAAGACAGCTGTTAATACCAGATGTGAATGAGGCCACAGCCATGTGACGTGATGAGATTGTAACCCAGAGTTGGTTTTCGGGTCAAATGGTCAAAAATGCATCACTGTACTCGTTCCAGCTTAAACTCATTAACTGGACTGTATCAACTTTAATATACTGACAAAAACAGGCAATGCAAATCCTCTCTACAAACGCACAGTTCACTCTGGGTGGAATACGTTTCCAGCACATGAAGTTCTCTTAACAACAAAAAAAAAAATCCTTGACTCTTGTAAAAGCCTTTTTGTTTACCGTCGGCCGTTTCCATAGCAGTAGAGGAAGGTAGCGCAGCATATCTGAAATTAAAGGGAAAGGGAAAACTATTCAGTGCTATGCACACGCCGTACTCGTTTAACAAAGCTCTAGATGCCACACATCGACTTGAGAAGCACATAAGGAGGCTTCCAGAAGGGGATAATCTTGCCCCCAATCTTCCTCTTTCAGGCTCTTTGCTTCAGTACCAGCCAGGGCCTGGGGTATATTGTCTCAGACTGGGGTTTCTAATTCTATCGCGGTATGGTTCGGGACAGGGTCTCAAGCGTAATGGAAGTTGATCTTGAGGGCAAAACAAAGGGCTCTAGGTGTGTGTGGGCCGTCAGTGGTCTTTCAGAAAGCGCCCGTCTCTGGCTTGGCCCCGGTGTCACTTCCAATAGTCCTCGGGCTGAGAAGCAACCACGCTGCCCCTTGCTTTCTCATTTTCTCCTCATCGGAAACCTGTCTCTGCAGGAGAAGTGGATATGCATGAATTAAAGCTGAGGAGAATTACGATCGAGTTAACGCGAGGGAACTGGGGAAAATGAATCTGGCGGGCAGGGAAGGAGGCGGCTGCGAGGAGAACTGCTGTGAGAATACCGAGACAAGCGCGACTGCTCGGACGTTAAGATGTTACCGTGATGACCATGTTCGCTTGGGGGTTGAAGACTTAAAAATAAATAAATAAATAATTAATCGCCTAACAATTAACATTTTCATCGAACTGAGCTAGACTGTAACGAAATAAGTGAAGATGGTAAACCAGTCTGACCTCAGATTAAACCTAAAACCTATATCACTTTCGCAAAGTTGTCTCAGAGTGATGAAGGAAAGCATGACCTCAGCCACAGAAGACAAAACCCATTACTACTGCTTAATATTAATTATATATTAACAAAGTGAGTCACTATAAACATCAAAGGCATTTAAAACACACACACACATGCGCACACGCGCACAGAGACAGAGAGAGAGAGAGAGAGAGCACTATCACTCACCACTTTTGTGTATTGGTATCAATCTGATTTCTGGTACACTCTGTGTGAATAATAGTCGCTTCCCATTGACAGCTGTCAACTTGTCAGCGTACGCGGCATTGTATCACACATCAAACCAGACGAGGACACGTCTACAGAGATGTTTTACACCACTAATCAGCGTTCAGTAACCCAGAGCTGTATACTACTGTGTTTAAAAACACACAGAGTACAGGTAAATATTAATTAATCAGTGGTGCCGTAGCAATAAATATGTTTACGTGCAGCATTTAATGGAAGCAGAATGAAAAGAAGAAAAAAATTCTTTTAAGATGGATAAATGTTTTGAATTTTTAAGTGGAAGGACCAACGCTAGGACTTGGTAGTTGAGAAATTTGTTAATAGCAACAATTAATATTAATATGTACACCTTCACTATATTAATATTGATTCCCTTGTTTGTTTGTTTTTTAACGCCATGCCAGCTTCTATGGCTATACTCATGCCGAGAACCAGTTTTATTTACTCAATATTTTTTACTTAAAAACTAGATAAGATGTTTAAGATTAATTTTTACGAAGAACTTTAAAACTAAATTTGGATTTCCTTGTTTAAAAACTTCCTCAAAAGTGTCAACAGAATAAAGTTGTGAAGTTCCTCACAGGAGTAGCAGAATTCCATTCAAACAAAATATGTTTGATTGACAGAAGGGTTTTACATGATGAGCACTTTGATGAATTTTCTCTTGATAGTAAACAATGGTGTGTATGTTCTGAGTGTCCTATTCTGCATCTTGTATAAATGACTTGATTCCAACGACTATTGCAAGGAAATCTATGTTTTGTTGCATCATTATTATGTTATTATTAAGTTTGTTAGTTAAACATTGATGCCATTCTCGTTGCCACTTATTTTTTATGTATACATTAAAAATGGCTTGCAAATCTGTGAAATGTATAGAGCATTTGACTGTTTTTTTGTTGTTGTTTGATTGTTTTGTTTAGTATAATGCTTCTTTGGCGGTTTGGTCTGCTTGCTAGACTATTTTTTAAGCACAGAATAAAATTCAAAAGACTTTGTGTGCATAAAAAAAAATTCCTTATCAAGACAAACACAGACGCTAATTCTAATAGAATGAACCTTTTTTTTTTTTACTCTAATCATTTAACATAATAAACTGTTTAGATGATAAATCACAAAAATAATAATAATATTAATAATAATAGTCATTTCACAATTTGAAAGTTTTCTTTTCCCCCCCTAGGACATTACAGAAAGCCTGAATGTTTTTGTGTAATAATGATAAAAAAAAAAATCTTTTTGGAATTTTCCAGGCTGCTACTAAACAATTCTCAGAGCGCTGCATGGATAAATTTTTCCCTCTGAATGTCTGGAAGAAGAAAGCAACGTAGCTCACTGGCACGATTTCATTTCCTTGTTAGCAGGCGCATAAGCGTTAACGCGAGGCTCATATTACGAACATAATTCTTCAAAAGTCTAACACTGAGGCACATGATGCGGTCACTGGTTTACTATAGATTTTATTTAGTATTAAACAAGATGGTGCTTCACGTGATATACGAAAAACGGGCATCTGATTCTCACTCCTCAATCCGGCATTGTTATAATACCCGGCACTATTCTAGGAAGTCTATCCATTAGATTTTTGTAATGTTGCTGTGCATCAGTGAGATCAAAGGAACAGAATTTCAGAGAGATCTGACGTGGAATCCTTGTTCGGTGCTCTGTACAGGCCACCCAGGTTTGTCCACTCCAGCTTCGCTAAGACATGTCTTCATGGAGCTTGCTTTGAATACAGGGTACAGTGACAGTGTTTTTTTGTATCCATGTGTATAATACAAATGTTAAGTCCTTACTGTGTTTATGCACAAACCAGGCATGAAAAGTTTGATCGCCGTGTTTAAATGAATACTGACAGACATGCAAGTAAGTGCAACAGTCATGTTGATGAAGCACCAAATAAAAAAGGGTTTGAATATGAAATAGTATGAATGTGTGGCTTGATAAAGTAAAAGTGAAAAGTTATTAAACTGATCCGAAGAAAAGTTTAACCCCATAAATGACAAGATTATGATTAATGACAAGATTATAATGACAAGTCTCATTCATTCACTTACACGTACATCCACAATGATTATAAGCACAGAACCACTGTGGACGTCAACACTCCTACACCGACGACCAAAGCTGCTTATTTAAAAAGCCTTAAGATAAAAGTTCGATGGGAGACATTAGTACACCTGTCTAAAGTCTATTATTTCACAGGAACGTGATGGCCGCGTCACTGATGCGAGCCCATTCCCTGTGTGAGAGTTTCTCTGAAAGCTTAATTTAACTGCTTGCGTTTAATGAACGCTTTACTCTCAGGTCTGATTAACCTGCCCGCCGTAAACCTGTAGTGTTGGGTCTAATATAATAATTGTTATAATATTGTCAACCATAATAAAGCACTGTAATTATATGCAAATGCAATATTCGAGCACATACCCAGCAAGCTGCTTGAGGCACGTAAGCAAGTAGCACTTCAATAAAAAAAAAAAATAAAACGCTACCAACGCTACCTCACACACCCACCCCGAGCATTACTGTCATACTTCCTCCTCTAACAACTCTGAGTGAGAAAATATATTAATGCGTCTTGATTCGCTCTTTGAATAATTCTGCACTGATGATGTTCTTCAGCGGATCGCTTTTAAAGTCCATTTCAAATAAAAAGACGTCCGAACACATTAGAAAGCAAATGATGTAAAAAAAAAAAAAGAGAAAAAGTTTTATGGCAAAAACATAAAACGTAAAAGCATGGACTAGTGTACATGCCATGTGTACATTACATAGCCATAGCAGGGTAGCTAAACTGTGCTAGCTAGCAGATTTGAAACGCTGTACATCATTAAAAATGTGTGATAATGTGCTTTTAGATTTTATGAATTAAAAAGATTTTTTTTTAAGGTGGATGTTGTTTGAAAACCTAAAAATCACAACCCATACTTCCTGAAAACATGTGTGTGCTTCCTGCTTAAAGGAGGGCCTTCAAGCAAGTGAAATAACTCCTACATTATTAAAAAAAAATTACCAAACTTGATTTCAAAAACTGCTGTAGCTTTTTACTCTAGAACCAAGGGGAGAGCATTTTCAAATAATAGCAACAAAAATATACATAATAATAATTTAAAATAATAAAAATAATCTAGCTAGATGAGCAGTAACAGCTCTTGCGTATTGACTCACAGGTGGCCTGAAGCCTCCGACCCTGACGAACGCCGCGCCCTCCTGAAACACTACTCTCACCGGCCATTTTTACACTTAACTCACTACGGGGCTCATTTTCACACTGAATATGTGACAGAGTCTGGCTTTCGCTGCTCTCGCAGTCAGCCTGTGCGCAGCCTTGCACACTCATACACAAACCACAGCAACACCCTGCTTCTCGCTTCCTGTCAAGAGACAAGGTAGAGAAGAGTCTTCAAAAGGGAGGTGTGAGGTCAAAAGGCCAGCTTCTAATGAAATGAAGAGAGAACATCACGCGAGCCTGCAACACGCTCAATTATTCATGCTATTTTAATGAAACAACGAGCAGACAACATTGCCACACACATACACACACATACACTATATATATATATATATATATATATATATATATATATATATATATATATATATATATATACATATATATATACACACACACACATGCATGCATGATTCTCTTAGAGCAGAAGGCCTTAAACAGAAAGATCCCAATCAACTCAGACAATTTTTTTTTTAAAAGCAAAAAATAAAAATGTTCAGGAGGACAGATATCAAAATGGCGTGTCGGTGGCAACCCTAAAGCGAACGAGGTAATTTCTTCTGAATCCATGCATATATAATCATCAGAATGACCCTTGGTCTCTTGTTTTTCGGCTAACGCACACACGGCCTACGCACTAAAATTCAAATTAAGCTTTTTTCAAGAAGGCAGGATTACTGGTAATATTCTGATCTAAATAACAGACATCACTGTATTCTAGAAATAAGACAAAATCAGAGATAAAACTGTCCAAAAAAAAAAAAAAAAAAGGTCTCAGATGCAGGAAATGTGTCTTCCTTTAACCACAGCTCTACAATCAGCAAGAACCTTGTACATCAGGTTTATCGCTTCGGTCGAGACATGAGAGCGAGTCAGAAACAGAAAGAAGAAATGAAGATGTGCTGGATAGTCACGACAGCTCGGAAAGAACGCGCCGCTACGAGCGAGTTTCAATACCCTTCATTTCCTGAGGAACCTGAGGCACGCAAAGAAGTAACGTGTCTTGGTGCGGTGCAGAGGGTGTAGGGAGCACATCTTCAGCCACGGTAAGGACTGGCTCACGCGCGCACGTGCAGGAAAAAGCTGAAATAGCCGATTGGTAAATCTTCTGGATTCACGGGCATGGCGCAATGTTCACTTGCGGGTGGTTTTTAAAGAACATCCTGTAAAAGGAAACGTCAAATCACATGACTGCAACAGCAACATGGGGCTCGTAACTGACAGTTTCTCTAATAGTGCTTGTAAAGCGTGAGGACATGGATGGGAAAAAAAAAACAATGTGCATGTATTATATTACATTACATTATTTACAAGGTTTTCTCAGTCTTTTTATTTTCCCAGAGCTGAGCCTGGTACGAGAAATGTGAGTAGTAGCTTTTGGGTTGGGAAACAGTGAGATCTTATAGATAGCAACTGGATTCATTCCAACAACAATTCTAGGGACTTCATTAAACTGTTGCCACAAAGAAGGAAGAAAGGAAGAATAGAATTGTACAGAATTATTTTGGCATGTTGTAGAGCTTTACAAATCCTGCACTAGAACTGAGGCCTGACTTGTGCCCCGCTGTACAAAGCGAGTTGATGAAAAACATGGTGTGTTAATGACGGAGTAGAAAAAAACTGGCAGAATATTTACATTAGGTTACATTTACATTGATTTGTACCGTATGGAGGTACGATTGAACCAGACTTTAGTTCTCTGAAAAGATCCCTGACCTCAACCGCACTGAGCACCTTTTGGATTGAACTGGATTCTATGACCCGTCAATTGACGTTATTCTGAATTAAGCAACTACCTATAGCTATGCATTGAAATGTAAAAACAGAAAAGGGAGACAAATACTAAAATAGGGTCTTAAAAAAGCATGGTTAATCGGGTGTCTGTAAACTTCATTTTACAGTTCTCTTGCAGAACAAAAAAAAAAGTTTCACAAAAACCAACGTCCAAGTTCCTTCCTCATATCGTAGCGTATGAATTAGATTTCATAATCCTGTCTTCTCTTCTGGAGGCTAGAGATACGAAGGCTCCTTTGTTATCGCTCCTGTGTATCAGTGTGTGTCTAACGCTATAAAACCGCACATGGAGTAAGCTAAAGGCAATCAGGTGACCTTCACGGTGCAAGGGCTTAAACTGAGTGTGTTGCGCAAGATGTACATCTCATGACAGGCTGCATGTGGTTTGGAGGCACTTCTGCCTCTCTGCGCGCACACACACAGACACACACACACAGCTCGCTGTTTAACATGATTCAGACACTGCAGCAAAAATCACGGAAACATCAAAGGCAATAAAATCATACAGCTATTGTTTTATAGGAATCTTTTGTCGTACCGCGTGCTCTTCGCTACTCTTCCTCGTCCAGTCGTGTTCTTGATAAAAAACAGCTAAGATTACACAGGGAGTGTAAAACCGCTGATGTGACCATTTCCACAGAAATGAATGTAATGCTCACAAACCAGAACGCAATCATTAGCAATTCATGCACATGTGCATAGATTTTCTTCGCTTTGATTTAATTTATTCCCACGGCAGATTCTTCAGTGTACATTCATTAAAACTGTGTATGTAAGCCGATCAAAAATTTAAGAGCGTATGTGTAGCAATGGTTACCAGAATGCCGAGAAGAGCAAAAGTTCTGTCAGTACATTTAATCCAGTCAGAACATCGAGCTGTTCAAGCGCTCTGACTGTGTTTACAAAAGTTTTACGTTATGTCCGTCTCAGCAAAACATCATCTGCGTGTGATTATTAAACTGGCGGTAAGGAGAAGAGTTTGCGACCGCAGTAAAGTTGCTCAATGTTTTATATCTGCGTGACATCCTAGTTGCTTCGAGAACAATATAAAAAGCACATGTCGGTAAACACATTACGCCTTCGCCCTGTACTAATGTTAGCAATATTTCAGGTTACTGTTTGTGAAGGGCTGCAGAGGAAACAGGTTCGATCGATATTTTTCTCCTGTTTTACCACATGCGAGTTGCATCCTCAGATGTGGATTGACCTCAAAGAGTTTTGAACAAATTAAAATCCACAGCATAGTCTGGGTTCTCTTACACGACTGATTTCTTGCACACGGAGCGCATTGTGATTCAAATGCACATGTGCAAAATCAGAGATTTTGCCAAAAATTTCAGCTTGATCGACCATGCGCAATGAACAGATATAACGGATTCTGTGCCAGGCCTACAGCGGCTCCTCAACAGCGCAACAGAAAAGTGTGCGCGGAGATTTTGAGTTCAAACCCGACTACAGACACCCAACACCAACAGCGCTCTCAGGCAGGACAGGCGTCATACTTGCACTTAGGCATAAATTACAACAACACTAGCCAATCATGGGCAAGCACTTTCCTCTCATCTGCTACCTGGATGAGAAAACTTGGCACCTTAAATTAAGTTAAAATTTAATTTGTACACAAAAAGATATTTTAACTTTGAGACCTGTTTCACAGAGAATATCAGGAGTGTGACAGAAGGCAAAAGTTGACGGTTCGGTAGGTAAATTCGGTATGTCAGTAAAATGAAAATGAGGAAAACATTTTTTTTTTTACTTATTTTCATTAATTGTGAAACTTGTACCATCTTTTAAAGAGCGACAACAGAGGTATCTAGGTGGCAAATTGTCTAAGAATAGTATCAGCTCCATCTATAGAAGGTAGTGTAAACAATGCTTTTTTTAATTTTTTTTTAGGAATATCTAAAAAATGGTTTTAAACATTATGTACACTATTTGCTACAAGTCATGATGCTGTTACTATTTGTGCACAACTGATGGTGCAAAAATGAGTTGTTTTTTCGACAGAATAAACAGGGAGCATGTCTTTTCTTACAGGTTTCATTCGCATGGTTCTTTTTCCCCAGTTTAAGGAGTGACGTCACGTCTTCACGATTGCGCAAAGCATCAGAAATAAAGCAGCCTACTGTACATACAACTACAGTTTTAGATCAATCAACATACAGATCTACATATTTGCTTGTTAAATTTAAAAACACTACATATACAGTTCATCGCGAAAAGAAAACATACTTTATTCATCCGAGTTATCTGCCTAGCATGTTCCTAATAAAGCCCAAACATCCAGCTTTATAGTTTCGTTTGCTGAATATGCCAATGGGCAAAAAGATATCATTCTGACCCACAAATTATCACTGCTCTTTGCCTGCTGGGCCCCATGTGCAGTGTGCTGTTGTGCACTGAGTGGTCTGGTGCCTTTCTGGCCAGCCTTGGGTGTTCATGATCCTGTCACCATTTTACTTGTGTATGACTGGTGATTAATATTGTTCGGTTCACCTGGCATGATGTTAGTGTTATGGCTGATCAGTTTTTATATACACACAAACACACACAAAGGCAGCATAGGGATGCTACATGTATGCGTATCGATATGAAGGTTTTAGCTTTCAGGTGGTTATTAACAAACGTTTCGGCTTCATATAAAGGTGGCTAATGTTTTAGAAAACTGAACAGTCACAGAATCAGGTCTTGTCCCAATTCCTCCTCTGATTTCAACTGGAACAACAACCTGATTATACGACCCGATGCGACACCATGAGAAACAACACTCACCACAAAAAAGCTCCAATGCCCTAAATGTAGATCTTCTAATCCCATGGTCGTTCCTGATTTTTATTTCTTTTGACACTGTAAAACACCACTGAAGGCGTCCAAAATATGCAATAATCTCCTTTGAACCGTTGATATTGAGATGCATCTCCTACTTTGCTATTTGGTAAAACCTTCATAACGGCTCTAATCTGAGGCAATGTTTGGTATTAATTGGTGATTTTTGAGGCTGTTAACTCTACACAAACTCTCCTCTGCAGCAAAGATAAGTTTTAGTCTTGCTTTCCTGGGATAGTCTTTAAGAGAGACAGTTTCATCATGGCGCTTGATTGGTTTTGCAAATGCACTTGACAATACAGTTCTTGCAAGAACTATTCCAGAAAGGCTGACAACAACTGGCTGTTGCTGTTACTCAATTACCAACTGCCACGCGTGTTATTTCATAGTTTGGAAATCTCCAGTATTGTTCTGGAATGTAGAAAATAAATCCAAACTTGTGACTGGTGTGTACCCTTGTCAAAAATGCTGGAGTAAACCATGTAGCATGTTCGCTCACTTGCTCAAAGCAAGATACTGGGCAAATTAAGTACATGCCACGCAATGAGCAGATGTCCCCAGTTTGTTTGGTCAAATCAAAGGAAAAGATCTCTATAGTCGACACATTTGTATTGATTAACAACAGAAACTTTTGACGTTATCATGATGTCCAACGCTAAAAGAAGAAAAAAAAAATGTTTCCAGGGTGATTGCATGTTTCCTTGTTTCCTTGGATCAGACTCCATTTGTTTTATTGCAACATGCGGGTCAGGTTTCATCATGACATCATAAAATCCCCTTTCTGGCTCTCCAAGGTGACTGAACAAAGTTCAACCAAGGTATTTTGCCCTTTATAAAGCATGTTGGACTAGAAACGGCAGAAACCAAACAGGTTTCTCCACAAGCAAGCGCTGCTACCACCAATGGACCTTGGCGGAGTAAACCTGTTTGAAAAACAAGCTTCCTGCTTCAATACGCGTGTGAATTAGTGCATACGATATTAATCTCAACCAGGATGGGTCGACTGTCAGCAGTTACTGAACCACCATTTTGCCCTTTGAGAACCCTTTACAGGAAATTTAAGAAGGGGGAAAAAAATAAAAGCATTAATTTAACTTCATTTAACTAAGGAACTGCTTCATTATCAGGCCATGATGTCTAGAAGGCAGGACACAGCTGTAATCCACAGAAAATATGTTTCCCAACAAAGACTCAGAGGGCACTACATGCCTGATAAGTATGGTAATCATTTAGCTTTATTCTGAGGATGTGGCTACCTAAATTAGCTCTCCATGGGAATTAATCATTTGTACATGACTCTAGGAAAAGCTTTTCCCATAAAGTGTTTCACATAAATGCAGCAGCGCCTCAGGGCCTTGCAGCATCACCGTTAGTGTGCGTTAATCAGAAGCGTTAAAAGCAAAAGACCCGATACTGACTGCCATGTTGTTAGCGTGCTAAATTAGACCTGCACGCTTCTATTGACTACATGAACTCGATGCGCACTGTAAGAAAGCAGACCGTTGCTGGGTGTCCTGTGAGAATACGCTGCATTATTCCTGTTGAACGCTGCCTATGTGTACACGTTCACATCGCGTCACAGAAGTTCCCGCTTCTTGACGGAGGTTCCTGCGGGGCTTTTGCGCTGATGTGGGGCACGATGTCCTAATCGTATCTAATGGCAAGCAACTGTCTCGATCAAAACCACCCAAAATAAACATTAAATGTTCCGTCAGAGAGCATAATCGTTCTCCTAACGGCATCAGACACATTCAGCAAAAGTTGTGACATCTTACGATTTCATGAGAATGGAATTTTCACGTGCGGGGATGAGCTGTAACAGCCAATAATGAAAGGTTTTTATTACATAATAAAAAGTGGCTCCTTTACAAACGCTAACACGTATCTATTTAAAGCAAACATGCAGTTGGACCACTGAGCAAGCTTTTGGACGCATTATGGGATGTTCATTCTGAAGCCACAGGAGGGAATAAACAACATGTGCACACAGACACACACACACACCCTGCTGATACAAATCTGCTGCACACTTGCATATCTGAAAGGATTGTGACGATCCCGCAACACAAAGGCTTCAACAATTATAATCATCAAATAATAGCCTACGTAGGAACATACTGAGAGAATAAACCTGAGCTGCTTCATTCAGAGGCTCGAACAGGGCGAGCACCATTTAAAAAAAAAAAAAAAAAAAACTACTTTAATTCATAGATCAGAATTAGCAATTGAAATATTCCGCTTAGAAATAAATACAATTGAGAGAGAGATAGAAATAGAGCTATATAGAAATATATAGAACAACATTTAAAGAAGAAATATTTTTTATTAAAAAAAAGGCTGCTCGAATTAACCGTCTGTTTATCTGCACCAGAAGTTCTGCCAAATGTGTTTCCAGTAACGAGCACACAAGCACAGCAAACTGATGCTGTTAAGAACCCCGCCCCTCGAACCACAAACTGGTTTGCTGTGCTGCAATACCAGGAAATGGCAAGTTCAAAACAAGCGATGAGTCACAGGCAATCAATGGCACTAGGAGAATGCACGGGGCCTGGCTCTGAGCCGGAGGGGAAGATTACTGCACCTGTCCCAACGTACAGCCGTAGGAAAAAGAAAAAAAAAGAAAAAAAAAACACCCCGCCCCATCAGAACTGTACGGTGTGATATGACAAGGTCAAAGTGCGCCATCATGTCTGTTGACACACTGGCCTGGTTTGGGTGAAATAACAGCCATGTGGCCACAGGCGCTGAAGCAATGTACTGGGAGTTTCAAAAACGGTCACACACACACAAAAAAAAACGGTCACTGTGAACTTTACCTGACTTTCTACTCGCACATACATTTATACCATCAGCTGATGTCTTAGTAACCACCCCTACTTTATAGTAATATGAATACATACATCATAGAAAAGGTCATCCCGTAGTGCTAACAGCAATGCAAGACACCTAAAATTATAATAAAAATAATACTAAAATAATCAGGAATCATTTGGAAATAAATTTACACTAAATACACTACATTTTGTAATTGTTATTTACAACATGCTCTGCTTGTTCACCCTTACGCTCAAACTGCGGACATGTTTATCCACATATTCTGTTCCTGACTTTTCTCGCACTCTTTAGAAGACCATATCAAACAGGATTATTAGAGTAAGGTGGTAGACAAGATATACATGTAAACGTTTTCACATTAGGGTCCAAGGATCCTTTCTGAAAACATTTGACCCCAAAGTCTGGTTCATTTTTCATTTGTGAGAAGACGATCGTTCCACGCTCGGGAACAGTGCCAAAAATAGTCTGCTGCAAAAGAGAGCGATACAGCCTACTTGGACACAGATTGAATCAGATATGAAAGCCAATCGTACCCAAGAACGGAAGTAGAACACTCTTCAGATGTGACCTCATCAGCACCCTCTGCCTCCTCTGAATTCCACATGCGCGCACCAATCTCACCCTTTCGCTCACAAACCAAGTAGGTGCATACTGCCACCTGCTATATCGGAGACTGTAAATATAAAAGTGTGCCCAAGAACGGAGCGCAAACATCATGTGAACGTGGGCTAGAGGGAGGAGCAATTGCTCTTGGGTACAAGTTAATGGAGGCCAATGTAAATACGCCCTTATAAACAAGCCCACCGAGAGAGAGAGAGATATAGCAGGGTTTGCATTAAAAATTATGTTGAAAAACTGTCAACCGCATCACAGCACAGCCAATGTGTGTAGTGCGGCAGCCGGTGAGATTCAGACTCACTGCAAACAGTGATAACTGTGTCGTGCAAATTACCCCCATGCCAGGACATGCTTTTTCTAGAGCAATATAATAAATATGACTGGAATGAAGAGGATTTATTCAGATAGTTCAATACCAGGATGTTTTCAAATGTTATATTTTTGTCCCGCATCAGTGACCTCTGTAAAGTAATACAGTATTCAGTAATAATAAAAAGTAATAAGGTATTCTGATGTAATAACAATGCTGTTTCCCATGCATAAACCGCGACAAAAGATTAAGCAATAACAGAAATGTTAAAAGGGAACAACTAATGGAACAAACCAGCCTGGGATATATATAACAAGTCATATCAAAAGATATTAAACCATCTGTATATACAAAAAGCAGATCAGTCCAAAACACTACTAGTGAAAATTTCCTTAAACTCTGCGCTGGGATTTATTATTTTTTTTAACTAAAAAAAATCCCAGTTCCCTTTTCATCCCCAGAAAAAGAGGCAACCTATAAATAACAGACAGGCATTAAAAGAGGCCGAGTGGCATGAATGGAAGGGAGGCACTTTAAGCCTTTGTGCTATACACTCGGCACCGAGCCGCTGAAAGACAATGGAGTGTCAGAGGCCTGCGGTGGCCGTGCTCCCTTTGCTCTTTGGTTAGGTGGGCTTTTCAGTCATGCACAGTGCCCGGGACCCCCATCCCCCCTTCCTGCCACCGCCGCATTTCAATGTAAATGGGCCGAATGAATGGCTGCAGCTGCCCCATCAAAAGGAGAGCAGTGCTAAAGGAGCCAGGGATTGAGAGTCAGCCAGGCCATGCTCGCCTTCTCCAAAATGCCCCCAAACCCCCCACGCCTAATCAAGAAAAAAAAAAAACACAGCCAAATCAACAGGAAATTCTGCTTTACATTCTGCCGATTATGAACCATGATGCAAAGACAGGTCTGTGCTCTAACTTTAGTAAGGAGCCTTATTTTTGTAAAACCGGGGCAACCGCATACAGTGCATAATCTCATACGGGTAAGAAAGCGGATACACAGCTGTATACTGTAGTCCGTTTGTGAAGTAGCCGTGGGTTTGACCAAATCATTCCAGCGATGTAAGTATACGGATTAACATTTATTAACAGAAATGTAGAGGCCTTTCTCAGAGAGTTTGGCCTACAAGAGAGAAGACATGGCTGAAGCCACCTGTTCTTCTGCTGTAAAGACACACAATCCCTCTGTAACATCTCTCTCTCTCTCTGTTATCAGCTCGCTTCAAACACCCAGTGAGCCACACATGGATAATACATCACTCCTCTCTCAGCACATCCAATCATAACAACTGCTGTCTCCAATCCTCCCTCCTCCTGCCTACTCACTTCAGCCCACACAAGTGAATCTGCAGTCTTTGGCCGTAGCATGCATGCACACACACTCACAGAGAGGACTAATATTCCTAGGATGAATACAAATCTCAAGTACAAACATCCCAATATACTTTGCCAACCATCTATTTCTATACAAATAAAAATACAGGTTGTATATTTATCTATATAATTATACAGCTGTGTGTGTGTCCACACATACACATACATAGAAATTTGTTCTTGTCTGTTCCAGTCCTCTGAGTACACATTTCTGAGTCTGAGTGTGATTCATTTCAAAAGGGCTTACTGCAAAAAGATGAAAAGAGGCACTGGGTGAAAGCATCTCGAGCAAAAACACTGCGGCAAATGCAGAGCAGAGGAGAGAGGAGAAGAAAGGACTATCTCTTTTTGATGCATAAGATTCAGAGAGAGATAGCAACAGTGGTGCAGCGAGGAGCACAACCCTTCAAAATGTCCAAATCCACTGCAGACTCAGATGGTACGAGGGAAAAGCCAGGCGACCGGTTCAGGCTGGGTGTATGCGTTAGTTTCGCACGTATCCTGTGTGTACTCAGCACATCGATCGTGCTTGTCTGAAAATGCTGAGTGCATGCATGATGCAATAACGACATGACATCTGCTACAGACCGATACAGCTGGATCTCAGATCGTATACTCAGGCATAGTTGGGTATTGCAGTCGTGAAACTTATCTTGTGTCGGCTGGATACGTCTGTAAAATGGATACATTTAAAGTAAAGTCACTGTTTTTCCAAATTGAGACACGGTTCAAGCCTATCAAGAGACTGCAGAAAGAGAAACTAACAGAGTAACACTGTGTGGTTCACAGGTTTTTGGCTTGGCTCTATCTAATGTATATCCAGATATTTAAAGTACAGAATTTTTTTTTTTTAACTAAGTGAAGCATCAAATACAACCATGGTCTTTTGTGTGAGCATACTTGTGCGTTGCTGGGAAGGAGGAAAACTTTTCAAAAAGGGTTTAAATGGCATTTGGCTTCCAAGGAGGCATCTATAAACCATTTAGACAGAATGAGAGAAGCGAAACAGAGGCAGGAATGTTCCTGTTCACTGACGCTCCAAACACACAGTGCTGAGAGAAGAGGACGGACAGAGGAAACCAACACACAATGACCAAGAGACAGTGCACTGAATTCAGCGTGAAAAGGGAAGAGAAGAGATGTGCAGCTGGCTGACACACACACACACACACACACACACACACACACACACACACACACACACACACACACGGTTAATGAACCTCAGCCAATTCATGTAACAAATACACACCCAAATCTTCACATGCTTACATCAAAATCAACTATTAAGCTTTCTAATTATTTGATATGAACAACTTCAAACATGAGTAGGAATAGTCCAGGGTACACACACCCTTATTTTACATCTGGAGCATTCCTTCCAAAGCTTTAAGACAGATATCCAAAAGACAGCTGTGTCTTGAGCGGAAGCTCAAAGTAAAAGACTTCAAGCTCGCCTCGAGTTTGGTTTAGGGCAACAAAAACTGTTTAAACGTTGGTTAAAATGATTTCTGACACCAGGAAACCTTGGTGTATGACACACATGGCTTTTATACACAAAAATTCTCTCCATAATTTTTCATTATTATTCTTACATCTTTTCTAAATATAGAAAACATAGTATTTATAGAGAAATGCATGGTTTGCAAGTTAGCCTGTAATGGACGTTATCATCACAAGAAGAACTGTTATCGGATCTCTCGATAGCTGTGCTATCAATAATGTAACCACGGCAACCAGCAGTGAACCAGAAACCAACATGAGGTTGAATATCACTATCAAGGTTCATGGCTGATCAACTACATTTGGGCAACAATGAAAGATCTGGGGAAAAACGAAAAAATTATTTTAATCAAAACAGAAAGCATCAGCATGTGGGACTTCAAGGGACTTTTTCCCCCCAGTGTTGTTGTTGCCTGACAATTACACATAGTGTATAATAAAATAATAAAGTCAACCCAAAATAAACAAGCCTATAAAACAGTCCTGAATGAGGCAACTCTCAATGCTGGAGCACCAAATGCAGTCACCCACCTCCCCAAATGGAAAACTTCACTTACACACACAGACACACACACACACACAGTACACTGCTACACTCAAATCAGACACACAGGTTTCCACAGTGCGAGCTACAGTACATCAGTCTGAGTGTTATTTTACATGCAAAGCGAGGGCAAAATCCAATTATAAGACTCAGACCTTAAAGCTAAAGCTGTAAACGTGCCTCTTCTGTGGTGCACGTCGACTCTCAAAGTCAGTCTCTTCTCAAATTTTGTTTGTAAGTCACAGTTTAACCACAAAGCACTAAAGCTACTTAGTACATAAATTCACAGATTTGCCCAAGTTAACCACGAAAAAATAAACAGGGCAGCAAAACAAACTCTGCATAGATGCGACAAACAGACTATAGAATGATGGGAATCTGTGATTACTAGAAAACGCGCCAATCATACAAACCAAGAACATATATACAGTGTGTGTGTGTATATATATATAAACCTACATCCATAACATAATAAAAATGTGGGTGTGTGCATATATACTGTGCAGAGACGGCCACTAGAAAACATATCCAGAATAATCACAGCTCCCTTCCAGTTGAGAAAATGAAACCCTCTCTCGCCTCCCACGGCGACGCTCGCTTAGGATAATCTGATTTTGTTCTGGTGATTTATATGTGACGCAGCTCCTGACAGGAGCAGATAAAACATGCGGCTAATGTTAGGTTCACGTCACCAGTAAGCAGCAAAAAGGGAGAAAACTCAGACACTTATCCAGTCGGGAATCGCATAGCTTCCATGGATGATGTGCAGATTATTTTTCTTTGGAATCAGTCCAAGGATTCTGGCAGAATAAATGTTTCAACTTAATTAGAGAACCAGATGTCACCTATTAAAATGTGAAACCGTTCTCTGTTCCATTTCCTATCTCTTTTTTTTTTTGGTGGGGGGAGAAATATCTATCTGTGTTGTGTGTCGTCTGTCTCGAGTTATTTATAGTTTGAGAAAAAAGTTTTTGAGAGGAAAACTCTGTAACTGGATTGAACCCCCCCCCCCAAACTCTCAGGCTTCCCCTTAAGTATTATCAGCATAATCATGTGTATTATGAAATAAATCAGAGCTTGTAAAGATAACATTACTCTAAAGCAGCAACAACAAAACTACAAAATTAACCTATTTACAGACATAATATAACATATACGTCTTATGTACCAATATTTTTTGACTCACTGTCAGTGACAAAAAAAACCATGGGAACGCACTCAATGGCTTAAATAGTTCAAACCTTATGTAATATCTACAGCGCACACAAGTCAGAAAACACACAAGCCTACGCTACATTATTATTAGCAAGAGGCATGCATTCACTGGTGGCTTTGTTTGAGTATTAAACATTCATGACCACATCCTATCACAATGCGCAAACTTGTGTTTTCTTTAAATAAATTTGCCTTGGAGAAGATTTTAACTATAAATGAATTGTGTCACTAAATACTCATCACAGGATGAGAAGAATATTGGAAGCAACAGATGATCAACAAGGGGGATCACCCAATACGATGTTATCACGATACCTGGGTGCTGATCTAGTTTGTATTTCGATTCTGTTAGTATTAGAAATATCACGATTCTATATGAAAGTTTTCCAGCTTTTGTTACAATTCTAAACAATCTCAGAAATTATTCACTCCATCCATACAGGATGCCGTGTCGCTGCTAATGTATGAACAGTTTACAGCTCACTACCTGTAGATTATAGAGGAAATACAATATGTTACCTCTTCAAATGCAACCATAAATTACTTTTTTTTTTTTACTATTTTGCAAAATCAACTTTGGAGTTAATGTATCGCCACAAAACAGAACTGTAACATGTAGCCGAATAGATTTTTTCATCAATTCCACATCTCTATCAGGATCAATTTTAAACTTAGCATTAATCACAATTTAGTGGAAAAAGTGCTCAGGACACACAAAATCTCTCACACTCAAAAAGCATGATTTAATAAAAGTGAGTCATGTCATGAAGTCACCATTACGAAAAATCCAGTCTTCAGTAACAATCCCTGACCCTGCAACCTCGTCCAGGACACTATGTCCTGTCTCTATTTCACACTTGAACAAAACAAGACAAGCTCCATCTTGAACATGTCACACATGAGGGACTGAGAAACCGGCACTTAAGGATGAAGAGATACGACTGCCACAGACAACCCACAACAACTTAACCCAAGTATAAACTAATAATCAGAGAACAGAATTCTCAATGATCCTCAAGCATAACCACCGTTCTCGAAATCATGGAATATAAGCAGGAACGGAGTTGCGTAATGTACATGTAGAAGTGGACGACTGGGAAACAGCTAGAGAATGATTAGCGTGGTAATGTTTACAAAGATTTTTGCCTGTCTGATTTATACAAATCCAAAGAGATCACATGTAAGGAGCAGGAGCTTGGTGCCAGTGTTGCCATAACAACAAGGATTGCTTGAGTCCAGTTAAAGCTTCCAGCTTGTAATCATGTTGCTTGAGTTTTAACTTTCCACCAGAGCGAAACTTTACTTCAGTGCATGGTCATGTTTGAGCCAGATTCTGGAACGACAATCAGCCGGTGAAGAGAATATGAAACCTACATAACACCATTACTGATGACTTTTATTACAATAAACCAAAGGTCACTGCTTGGAAAGTGTTTTTAAAAACAGGCGGGTGTCCTGGATGTTTACAGAATGCTGGGTGAACTAAACTCTGAACCAGAGGTACGACATTGGCCTGAAATCAAACATAACTCATTTTTAGAAAGACTAAAACCTATAAATCCTCATTTTCTTTTGCACAAGAGGAGCAAATTCACATGTGCACATACCTCAGTGACCTACTATTTGTTTATTTACTATTGTTGCATCAAATTCCTTTCAGATGTCCAATACTACAAAATGTGAATGTTTATATTGTGGTAATCAAGCGATTACACATGCACAATGCGAGTCTGTCTGTATATGTGTACTGCTGGTGTTTCAAAGGTTTTATCGGTTACCCGGGGTTGGAATATGTGCTGGGAATTACAGCAGGTATCTTCTCTGCACTGCAGTGTACATTTCAGCTCACTGCACCAAGTGAACAGCGTTTCCATCCTCCATTCGCCATCCTGCGCCTCCTCACTGAGGGAAATGACTAAACCAGCACAGAACTAATGAACCTCAGCAACTAAGGTAAGCCTCGGGCCATCGGCGTATACAGTGTGGTTACTTGTCACCTCGTTCTCCTGGACGTTTGCGCAATGCAATAAATCAGAATTCAACAGCTGGAAAATGAGAACTCTGTCTCAGAAGGGAATCTACATTACACAGCAACAACACCACCAAGACCAAATCTATGCAGCTCTGTTCAGGGACAAAAACCCGCAGATCTCTAAGGATGTACGAGGATCTGAAAGGAAACGCTGCAAAACTTTTCTATCAAAAACACCAGGGTTGTTTTGTTTTATAGGAACAGTCAAGGTGCACTATTTGAGTTGTAAAAGTGAAACTGTACAAACAAGCAAGGTTAAGAACATGATTTTTAAAGTAATTAATCAGACCCTAAATACATATCCAATAATTTTGGATCTAAAAACATCTAAAAATGTGCCTAAATAATGTCTAAAACCAAAGCTAAGGGCTTCCTGCATTATTGTTGATCATTGATAATTTGATGATAAATATTTGTCTAAATTATGTCTAAAAATAAAAGCTAAGAGTTTCCTGCATTATTTTTGTTCATTTAAAATCTGATCATAAGTCTGTCTAAATTAGTTAATATCTGTCTTAATAATATCTAAAATCAAAGATAAGTGTTTTCTGCATTGCTGCTGTTCATTTATATTTTTACTTTAAAAACACACCACTCTCTGAGCAGCATCAGCTAGCCTAAATAAAACAAACTGAAAACGGTTTGATTCTGTTCACACTGAGCCTCATCTTCAGCAACACGTTTCCCCTGATAAATGTAGCACAGCTAAACATATTCACACATACACATTTATGTGTGAAGCAAAATAAACAAACATGAAAACAAACAATGTGACAGAAAAGGTTCAACTGCTCATGGAAGAGGGAAAAAACAAACTCGTCGTATTAGCTTTGGAGCTAATACGCGTCTCTGTGCCTAAACATTAGCATTTAGCAACAGCGTAAAATTCAGCAGGAAAGAAAAGTCAAACCAGCAAACAAGAACAAGCTCTCGGTAATAAAAACAGCGTCACTGCTTACCTTCGTCCAAAATGTAAGCTACATCTACACCATTAAACTTGATATTTCCCTCCCGACGCTTGATTTTCCCATTTGAGGCCTTCCCAATCAGCGGGCTAGAGTTCGAGGGTATCCGAGAAACGCGCACCACATTTCAGTCCCGGGCTCACGATCAGCCGCGGTGTGTGCGCTCGCGCGCACACCACTGGCACGCGCACGCGCACGCACACTCTCTCTCTCTCTCTCTCTCACACACACACACACACTGCTTTCTCTCAGTCACACACACAAACAGACAGACAGACACACACTCCCTCTCACACACACATACATACACGCACAGAGAGAGAGCGCGAGCAGCTAAAGTTAATTCCTCCACGGAAAAAAATGTTTCTCCACAACCGGCGACCGAGAAGCAAGATCAAGAAGAAATCTCCATTTTATTCTGTGTACACTTTATTACTGCAACCGCGTATCGATTTCAAGCCTTGCTTCAGATATTTTAGGGCAAATAAAATCCACCTCGGGTCAAAATAATCCCCCTAACGTCCGTCTCCTGTACGGAACCCGTCTCGAACGGCCTTTGACTCGCACTGCTGACGGAGAGAGCTGAAACATGACCCGCAGAGGGGCGGGCTCTGCGTGCGGGAGCCGTGTTCCAATATACACTCCCACTGTATATGGAGTACACTAGAATGGGTGTGTGGCAAATGCCTAGTTAAACTGCTGTGTAGGGTTTAAACGTAGGAAATAGAACGCTATTGGAGATACAGCCCGTTCACGCGCGCCACGCCATTACGGCTCTCATAAGCGCAAAACATTTCCTCTGTCACTGTAATGCTCAGGGAATCACCATGGAAACATTAATAATTATTTTTAGGAGTTATTATTAAATATATATTTTTTATTTTATCTAGAATTATATTATATAAATGACAATTAATCAGCTGTAGTGTTTTTAACTCGTTAAGTTTCTGCAGCATAGCATTATTATTATCATCTTTAATAATTCATAAACTGTGAACTATTTAATTAAATTATTTATTTTGTGTGTGTGTGTGTGTGTGTGTGTGTGTGTGTGTGTTAGTAAGAAGTAAACAGGATGGTTGTTCTCTAATTATATGTTTACGTTTAGGTTATCATGTGGATTTTGACACAAACTGGACACAGATATTAACATCTTGGTGGAACATTAATAATAAAAAAGTGAAATTAAATAATAATTAGTGTCCTTATTAAAGATGCATTCAGTTTATTTTTGTTTTGTTTAACCCTGCATGACGTAACCGGAAGTATTTGCTGTCACGTGACCAATATTTTTTCCAAACCGCTGTCCTACTGTATAAAAACTCAAATTTAACGTATTTGGTGCCAGTTTTATGTATCTCTTTCTTTTCGGCTCTGTGTGTGTGTGTGCGTGCTAGTTTTCTTTCTCAAATATTTCTTCGATATGAGTCATGTGACTGGCATTTATTGCGCTTCGTTGAGGTCAAATATAAGCCGTATACGTATTACTTGTTACTATTTGCTGTTGTAATGGCGCCATCTGCTGTACGGTGTTTGAAATTCAACCTAAAAACCATAGCCAACCCAATAACCATAGCCACATAAGCATTTGCAAGTCTACACGGAGGTGCGGCTTATTTCTCATCAACATGTCTGTAACTCTTTATGCTCTTTTATTTATTTATTATTTGTTAGAGGGTTAATGAGGGTTTTAGCAGGATTAGCTATATAAGTTTAAAATATTTGAACATCACGTGAATTAAATACTAATAAAAAATATTTGAAAAGACATAATGCAATCAAACGAACTGTAGCCACTGTATACAGTATACAGCAGGAAGGGGTTTCATCCCAAAAAAAATATATTTGTCATTATAATGTGTTGAAATTGAAAAAGGGACCATTATATATATTAACAGCAAAGTGGCACCATCTGCTGTATAACTTGAACACTGCACTTGAGTCACAATCAAAGGATTGCTCTCACATGTTGCCGTTTTATTCTTTTATATTTTTTGTCCTGTCATAAACTTCACGGACTGAAAAGGCCATGAACAGAATTTTAAAAATAATTTTATTTATTGGTGTATTTGCACGGTGTCCTCGCACCTTCAGGGTTGCGGGTTCAAGTCCCACCTTTGTGTCTGTGTGCAGGTTCTCCGTATATTCCTCACAAATTCCAAAGACATGTAGGATAAGTGGTGTTTCCAAATTGCCCGTAGTGTGTGAGTAAGTATGTGTGTGTGCTTGTGCCCTGCGATGGATTGGCACCCTATTCCTGGTGTATCCTCCTCATGCCCATGTCCCTTGGGATAGACTCTGTGAATCTGTACATAATAATGTCAACAATGTCCACTTAAACTACTTTATAAACTACTAATGTATAGGGTACTGTGTATAGTATACATCATAGGTGCATATACTGTACAGTATATGTGGTAGTACCTTTCAACCAGAGTATTTAAATGTTTAATGTTACCCAATCAACATAAGCTAAATCTGTAATGACTCTACAGCCCCACTTCGACTGGTTTTATGGTGGATACAGGTTTCTGAGCCAATAGTTCTATAGCCAATAGCCAACAGCACTGTTGCCTTATACCGCCAGGGTCCGGGTTCGATTCCTGCCTCTGGTCTTTGTGCATAGAGTTTGCATGTTCTCCCTGTGCTTGTAGAGTATGTGTGTGCCCTGTGATGGATCAGAACCCCGTTCAGGTTTCACCCTGCCTCATACCCTAAGTCTCCTGGGATAGGCTTCAGGCCCCCTGAGACCTTGTGCACACAATAAAATGGTATAGATGATGAGTGAGTGAGTGAGTGAGTGAGTATACTGACATTGAGTGGGCAAATTGTGTATAGTCCCAGTCCTGTGAGATCTCATCGTGTTGTGCGTGTGTATAGAAATGCTCATACTTTCACTAATAAATATGGCTGTGATTTCTAATTTCAGTTTTATATCATGCAACTTTACTAAGAGTTTAAGTCATTTCCATTCATGGGTTCCTTTCATTTGTTTGTTGGTAAAAAAAAAAAAAAAAAACCTAATGTTCTTAACCCAATTGTTTTCTGCACTTGATGCAGGATATTAATATTACATGCAATTACATGTCCATATATGGATTATAGTACTTGACTTGCCGTATTAGGAGAAATTACTTTAAAACTAGTACTTGTCTTTCTTGGTGATTCCATTAAAAATAACATCTGTGTAGCAAGTGTGCTACTAGGGCCACATTATTAACATTTAATGGTTAGTCTGGATACGTATTACAGATATTTAGATCTTAAGACAGTTCTTCCTAGTCAAAATGAACATTTTAGCTATTCACAATGACAATCCTGCCAAGACAAATGTTGTAACTTTTCCCATTCATATGTATTGAGTTTCTCATTACAGATAGCTTTAATTAAGTTGTAGACATTCACAGTGTGAAATGTGGATCTCTGCAACTAAAATATGACTGTATTTAATTCAACGTGATATCTACAATTTAATCCTGACTAGTCATAATACCAATTCAAGATATCTTCAACTCCACTCAATTAGGAATATCTATTCCTAATTCTATTAATATGTATTGCCTTTTTGGTATCTTAAATAAAATATTAATTAGTCAAAACTACATTATATATATGTATATAAATATATACACACTATATTGCAGGTATAACTCGTCTGCCTTCACATGCAGGTGAACTTGAGTAACATGATGTAAATATGATGTTAAACTCCCCCTTTACTGCTATAACAGCTTCAACTCTTCTGGGAAGGCTTTCCACAAGCTTCAGGAGTGTGTTTATATTCAATTCAATTCAATTTTATTTATATAGCGCTTTTAACAATTGACATTGTCGCAAAGCAGCTTTACACAATAAAAAGAAGTAAGTTTTTATGCAATGTGTATGAATCAAAATGAAATAGAAATTTAATGACCATTCCTCCAAAAACGTGTTTGTGAGGTCAGGCACTGATGTTGGACGATAAAGGTCTCCGCTCTAATTCATCCCAAAGGTGTTCTACCGGGTTGAAATTAATACTCTTTATGGACCTTGCTTTGTGCACTGGTGCAGAGTCATGTTGGAACTGGTGTGGGGCTGTTTTTCAGCAGTTGGGCTCTTAATGCTTCAGCATACCAAGAGATTTTGGCCAATTTCATGCTCCCAACTTTGTGGGATCAGTTTGGGGACGGCTCATTCCTGTTCCAACATGACTGCACATCAGTGCAGGAAGAATTGTCAAAAATTCCCATAAACTGGAAAGCTTTCCCAGAAGAGTTATAGCTGCAAATGATGGGCCGGCATCATATTAAACTCTATGGATTAAAAATTGGTAAACTTCACAAACATAGTGAAGTTTATATGCTTGTGAAGGCATACAAGCAAATACTTTCTGCAATATAGTGTATATACTGTATAAAGCGGAAACTTGGATTGCAAGCATAATTTGTACCGGAAGCATACTCGTATATCAAAACACTCGTATATCGAAGCAAATCCCCCCCATAAGAAATTATCGCAATCCAACGTTTCACTGTATTAAACTGTGACTAATCAGAATTAAATTGTAGATATCTCAAACTGGATTTATTAATAGTTATAATTTACACTGCCTTTAACAATACAACTATTTCGCCACCAGGTTCTACACCATGGCTACATTTCAAATTATTTTATCTACAAGAGCAATCGCTATTTTTTCTGCTAACACTATTCAAATGATTTGTTTGTTGATTTCGGCGAATATTCAATGGGAAACCTTGCATGAGCAAATTCATGCACAGCAATACTGAGGAGTAAAAATTACTATTGAGATATCTTTAACTTTAATTCTGCCTAATCAAAACTCAACTGAAGAGACCGGGCAGTGGTGGCTTAGTGCAGGGGACGGGCAGGGGGAATTATGTTAAAATGCTTTTCATTGACTACAGCTCAGCATTTAACACCATAATTCCCTCCACACTCACCACCAAGCTGGAGCACCTGGGACTCAGCTCATCTCTGTGTCAGTGGATCTCTAATTTCCTAACTGGGAGACCACAGGCAGTAAGCATGGGTGGACACGTCTCAGCCTCTCTCACTCTCAGCACTGGAGCCCCACAGGGCTGCGTTCTGAGCCCCCTGCTGTACTCTCTGTACACACATGACTGTGCGGCCACTACCAGCTCCACCACCATCATTAAGTTTGCTGACGACACTGTCGTGGTGGGCCTGATCTCTGACAACGACGAGACGGCCTACCTGAAGGAGATTGGAAATCTGGAGAACTGGTGCCAGAGGAACAACCTTCTTCTAAATGTCAGTAAGACAAAGGAGCTGATAGTGGACTTCTGCACTAAGCAGGAGAGGAACTACCAGACCCCCGTCATCAACGAGAGCCCAGTGGAGAGAGTGGACTGCTTCAAGTACCTCGGTGTTCACATCACGCAGGACCTATCATGGTCCTGTCACATCAACACCGTGGTGAAAAAGGCCTGGCAGCGTCTCTACCACCTCAGACGCCTGAGAGACTTTAGACTGCCCTCTAAGGTGCTCAGGAACTTTTACTCCTGCACCATAGAGAGCATCCTGACGGGAAACATCGCATCCTGGTTCGGGAACAGCACCATGCAGGACAGACTAGCCTTACAGAGGGTGGTGCGATCAGCTGAGCGCATCATCCGAACTGAGCTCCCTGACCTGCACTCTGTCTACAGCAAGCGGTGCTGGACCAAGGCCAGGAAGATCATGAAGGACCTCAGCCACCCCAGCTACGGACTGTTCTTTCTGTTGCGGTCTGGGAAGCGCTTCCGCTCCCTCAAGGCCAATACAGAGAGACTGAGAAGGAGCTTCTTCCCGCAGGCGATACGGTCTCTCAATCAAACCAATACACTGGACTAAACACCTTTGCATTTTCTTGCACACACAGAACGGACAATTATGTCAATGCACATTGCACATATATGCACATATGCACATTTTGCACACTTCAAGGACTTCTTTTCACACCCCCCTCATCTCATTAAAATACTACCTCAAGTTTTTCACAGACTATAGTCGTAATATATTACATCACATCCCACTTCTGACAAGAGCACATTCTTTCATACTTCAGATTTTATGTATATATATATATTTTGTAACTTTGTTGGAATCTGTTTTATAGGTTCCATTTGTAAAAATATTTAAGGTCACGGAGCGGTCGTATAAGCATTTCACTGCATATCGTACTGTGTATGACTGTGTATGTGACAAATACAATTTGAATTTGAATAGTGTGTTAAAGCTCGGAGTGTTAAGGCTCTGAATTACTGATCAGAAACTGATGAGTTACCGCCAGGTTGCTGCTGTTGGGCCTTTGAGTAAAATCTATTTCTACTTTCACGACTAGACCTTCTGTAATAGCAATTACTTACATTTATACATTATGAATCCACAAAAAGTTGAACTTAATTCAAATTTTCTTTATTTTATACTTTTAATAAATGGAGTGACTTCTCCTCCTGGTAACACCAGGAAAAACTAGTCAAAAATATATTGGTGACATCTGAAATGTTCAAAATCAAATGTAGCCGTTAAAACGGTTAAACGGCTTGGCCATACCGCACAATATCGCGATGTTGATTGGTCGCGTCATTTGTGATGTCATCGGTGCCGCCCCTCTCAGGGAAATCCCTTCTTAAAAGGTATTACACATCAAAGCCGGCGTTTATTTGGAGCCACGTTCTTTTTCTTCTTGTCAAAGTCCTAATTTTTTTTTTTATTTTAAAAAACATTTTTAAAGGAGGACAAAAATATTGTATAGTTTTGTTTTTATTGCAACGCAATCTTTGTAATTGTTATGTTTTTATTCATAAATGTAAATGCAATAATAGTACAGGCCTCTTTCTCTTATTACATTTTTTTTTTTTTTGATGCAACAGCGTCTTACCCGTTTGCTTCTTCTTCCTTTATTTTTTTAGCGGTTGTCAGCCAGCTCTTAGGAGCATTACTGCCACTCACTGGACTAGATCGGTATTGCAGAAAGGTCAAGTTTTGTGAGATACAGTGTCTCGTGAAATGTTGGCAAGATCTCACAAAACATAAAGGTCGTTTTTTCCTTTTTTAGCTTATTCCCCCCCCCTTAAATGTTTTTTTTCTGCAATGTTTTTTCAACCCACGTCCCGTTAGACCAATGGGTTTTTTGTTCTTCTTGCAACTGTATTTATTATATTTTTTTCTACAAATTTCTTTTGTCCCTTTAGGGGGTCAGTAGAAGTATATGTTAGTTTTTTCAGCCATTAAAAAAAGAGGAGGGGGAGGGGAGGGTTGTTTGGAACCGCCCCTTCTGCTGCACGCGAGCTCCGGAGTCACCGGAAGTAGCGCTGCAGCCGAGAACATGGCGGCGCGGCTGCTGCTCCAACATGGAAGCCGCTACAGTAAACACGGCGCTCTGTGGACTCTGTCGTGTCGCAGCGTCTCTGTGGGTCAGGGAGGTAACTGTGCTGCATGGAGGCATGTTGTGCAGCCCGGGCGGGGAGTCAAGTCACAACTCATCCAGGTCAGTTCAGTAACGCATCCGACAGTGTTACTAAAGTGATTTTATAACATTCAGGAATGCATGTTTTCTTTTTAATGACAGTGTCAACCTTATTATTTAATAATTATGTAGCGCCATTTACTGACGTCCCATGTTTATTAACATGTAATAAACATGCCCAAGAAATAAGAACGAGACCTGAGTTGGCAAAAGAAACAAATAGAAAAGTTAAGGTCGATATCAAACTGTCAAAGTCAGAGGAGAAGAGTAAAAACAGCAAAACAACAGTGAGGTATTTACATTCAATAGAGACTAAAACAAGCTGTAAAAGTGTGCAGCACTGTCGCCTCGCACCTCCAGGGTCCGGGTTCGATTCCCGCCTCATGGTCTGTGTGCATGTTCTCCCCCTGTGCTTGATGAGTTTCCTCCAGGGACTCCAGTTTCCTCCCACAGTCTGAAGACTTGCAGATTAGGATAACTGGTGTTCCCACATTGGTCGTAGTGTGTGTGTGTGAGAATGAGCACGTGATCGTGTGTGTGTTTGTCCCTTGCGTCCAGAATGTACCCTTCCTCGTGCCCTCAGTAACCTACTGGATTCCAACCGCCGTTAACCAACAACGAAGAAAAAGAAGCGAATGAGATCATGAAGTAATGTGGATGATTTAGTATCTCCAGAGAAAGACATAGTTTAGTCCTCGTCACATCATGGCACAGCATACCTCCATAAGGCACAGCACCTCCAATACATCAGCACAATTTATCCCCTAAAAAAGAAATCAATTCACTGTCCGCGTCTCCTCTGTGGTGCCTGCATCCGTGCGCCTTCACAACACAGCCATCACGCTTTATTAAGCTGGGCCGTGGATTAATTATCTCCCTCCAATGTATTAGAAAGAACGTTTTAGCTGACAACTTTTTTTCTTTTTTTTCTTTTTTGTTTTGCAGCAAATGCTAAATAGACCCCTGAGTCCAACATTTCTAGGGCTGAGCAAAGTGATCTGCAGAAACGGTCTGTTTACAGATCCGGTGGGATTGTGGAAGAGTCTCGGTAAGTTATGCATGATGAATCTGTCGTGTTGAACATGTGCACTTTTTGCAATGATTAGTTGTCAGTGTTCAGCTGCGGTTAAACCTAATACTGTAGAGTGTTTGTTCATGATCAGGTGAGACACTAAAATGTGAAGTGCTGGAGAAACTGCATCGAAAAACAAACGTGTTACTAAGAAACCTCAGTGTGAAAAGCTCTTTGTCCTGATCGTGTCTCTCTCATGTCTGTAGGTCTCATCTGTATGTATTATTGAAATGCTGTTTAGTCTCCACTAGTAATCTCCTTTGATCCGCCCCTAGACAAAGAACCACATGAGATTTGAAGAGATGTACATGTCCAATTTCTTTATTCTCCATTTAATACTGATTTCTATGCTGTTTTTGAAAGCATATTCTCTTCTAATTGCGATATCCAGATTTTTTGCACATTTTTGTGGCATTACTTGGCCCTGATTACTTACTTTGTACCGTTCCGGGTGACATAGCAGGGAATTGTATAATTATTAATGTTTTTATTTTAATTAGTACTAAGTCATTGGGGGTTCAATGCTAGGTTTCTCGCCTGCATGCAGAAGGTCAAGCCCGGGTTCAATTCCCACCCAGTGCCCAAACACCAGCCACTGTCCCAAGCTCGGATAAAATAAGTGGGTTGCGTCAGGAAGGGCATCCGGCATAAAACCTGTGGCAGTTGTGTTGTTGTGAGGGTCAGATGGTCCGCTGTGGCGACCTAACAACGAGAGCAGCCGAAAAACCAACAACGTTAGTAAAACAAAAGTATTGTCCTTTGATGTTGTCTTGCTTTTAGTAGTGTGTGGCTGAAGTGCTCATGGAATAACAATTTATTGCAACACAAACCAGTAACAATCAAGTTACACCACACTATCCCAGGTCAGTTTCTATTAATGGGGATCTACAATTGAACATTATTTTTCCAAAGATTATTACATTCATTGTGATATTACATTTATATCTGCATTACGCCAGTAGGCAGAAGCCCCTTATCCTTATCTCATTATACTCCTCAGCAGTTGAAGGTTAAGTGCGTTGCTTGAGTGGTGGTAGGATTTGAACCTTTGACCTTCCGATCAGTAGACCAGTGCCTTAACGACGCCCAATATTAGCAATGAGACTGTAGCTCACTCCTGCTCATGCTCATGACTCATCATGATGTTTTCACAAAGTGACCTTTCTTTTATATGTATGCTGCCATATTATTACGATACTCTTACTGAAAGGCCTGAAATACCAGTTGTGAAATCACCTGCACATATGATTTCAACTGCCAATTAAAATGTTCTTTAAGGTTGACTTGGTGTTCAGTCATGCAATGCAGAGCAGTTTCGAATGTGTAGGATTTCTTCGTGTCCAGCTTGGGTATGGCTGTGCATATGCAGATAATGAATACTTGCACTACTGTATAATTTATCAGTAGATAGCATGCTAGTACTGGCGCTACCTGCTCCTTTTCTCATGCTTCTTCTTCTCCGTGCATGCAGGTGGTCTCAGTTATTTCAGCACATCCTCAGATAGACAACAGAAGAAAGATGGATCGAATAAGAAATCCCCCAAAGAAGACGAAGGTATCCTGGATATATTTTTTTGCATTATGTTTGGAAGCTGATTTCAGTAAAAGTCCTTTAATGATATGCATAATACATAATTCCTAATGATTTGGTGTTTGTTTCTTTCAGAAGAAAAGAAGCGGCGCGAGCAGGAGAATCAGATGTACAAGGAGCGTCTGCGCATTCTCTTCATCATCGCCGCTTGCATGAGCCTGCTGAACATGTTCACCACCAATGGAGGGAACATCTCCTGGAACGATTTCGTGAACGAGATGTTGGCGAAAGGCGAGGTGGCACGGGTGCAGGTGGTGCCCGAGAGCGAGATCGTGGAGATCGACCTCCACCCCGGGGCTGTGATATTCGGGAGGCCTGTGCGTATTCTCCAGAATTTTGAATCTGAGTCAAATCCTGATCCTCACTCTAAAGCTATTTTATTTTATAACTCAGTGCCATGACATTCTCCAATCTGATTGATCAGAAGGTGTTGAATATTTTTTTCTGTTTTCCCGGTGTAAGCTGAATGGTAAATTTACCACGATTTTATAATACAGTGCTGTGAAAAAGTATTTGCCCCTTTCAGATTAAATTTTTGTTTTCATATCGGTCACGCTTAAATGGATGGGATCATCAAATAGATTTTAATATTACATAAAGATAACTCGAGTAAATACAAATTGCAGTTTTTAAATCATGATTTCATTTATTAAGGGAAAGAAACCTAAAAAAGGAAATCATGAACGAATTGTGTTTCTTGGAAACTGGAGATACAATCCACTTGCCACGCCCAGGTCTGATTACTGCCAGACCTGTTGAATCAAGAAATCACTTAAATAGAACCTGTTTGACAAAGTGAAGCATGCTATAAGATATAAAAAAGGGAACATAATCGAGGGAAATTCAAGAACAGATGAGAAACAAAGTAATTGACATGCATCAATCTTGAAAGGGTTACCAAGCTTGCCTTAATTACCTTTTCACATAGGGCCGGGCAGGTTTGGACAGCTTTTTTCCCCTTAATAAATAAAATTCTCATTTAAAGACTCTATTTTGTATTTATTCTGGTTATCTTTTGTGTAATATTAAAATTTGTTTGATATTAATTTGTCTCCATCATTTAAAAAAAAAAAGATATTATCAGGAAGGGGGCAAATACTTTTTCACGGCACTGTATAACCAGAAACAGTTAATAAGCATGACCATCGTTAATGTGAACATTTAAGCAAATGAGTACTCTATAGTGAAAACAAAACACTTCTGGACATATTATAAGAAAATAAGGAATTTAATAATTGTTTTTTGATTACCGTAACTCTGCTTGGTTTAAGCAGCATCACACCACCTTATAACAGCACAGCATGGAGTGTTTTATTCTTACTACATTGACCCAGGAAAACCAGCTTTATATCCTCCTTCGTCATGAAGCACTTTTTGATTGTGTTCTCCAGAGACTCGCACTGACGTACCGCATGCAGGTGGCCAACATCGACAGGTTTGAGGAGAAGCTGCGTGCTGCAGAGGAGCAACTCAACATAGACCCCAAGGACAGAATACCAGTTTCATATAAACGTACAGGCTTCTTTGGGAAGTGAGTAGTTCAGCATGCAACCACCTGGCTTACCTCAATAATATTGCAGTATAGCCTGTTTTTGTATGATGTAACATTAAGATTTCACTGGAACGGGGTCCAAACCAGCAATTCTAGAGCATATTGTGGGAACATTTGGACACAAGGCGGACACCATCGCAGGACAAGCATGCACACTCGCACACCGTTTACAGGGGCAATTTGGGAGCACCAGTTAACCTAATCTGCATGTTTCTGGACTGGAGTACATGGAGGAAATCCAAACAAAAAACCTAGTCAATCCCCTTCTCAGAATTTGCGGTTACCATCAAAAGCAGGCCCATGTTGGAATCGAATGGATAGAAAGCACATATGGCTGTGAGGGTTAGGTGTTGACAAGTCTTTGGCAATGTAGTGCAGCTGGTCTGTCATGGAGGCTTATCCTGGATTCAGAATTACTTCTAACTATTATTTAAAAAAAAAAAAAATATTATTTAGTATTTTTGTAACCCTTTACTGTTCTTCATTGTCTGCTGCTGTATTTGCAGTGCCCTCTACGCTCTCGGCATGGCTGCAGTGGGCGTCGGGATCCTGTGGTACATCTTCCGTCTGGCAGGGATGGGTGTAAGAGAGGGTGGATTCAGTGCTTTTGTAAGTCATGATTCTTAAGCCAGTTATTTTAAAGCAACAGATAGTTGTATATAATTATACACAGCTTCCTGTGACATAGTATGTGCTGTGTGAAGTTCGAGCCCTGATTCCAGTGGGTTGTCACACCCCATACTACCCAGCCACTGCATGCAGTGCCGGGCCTAAGCCCAGATAAAGTGCATCAGGAAGGGCATCTGGCAGTAACAGTCTGTGGCAAAGGATCGGATGGTTCGCTGTCGTGATTCCTTGACAGGAGCAGCCGAAAGAAAGTTTAAAGACTATAATTGTAATATTGGCATCTGTTTTGCTAAATTTAATATGAAAATCTAATTGTGAATGTATATAATAATGAATTCTAACTTCTAACCTATATTTTACCTTTAAACTTTGGGCCACATTTCTCTCTAAATCTGGCGCTGCTACCGTTATTAGATTACTGTATGCTGGGTATATAATATGAGTTGAAGTGATTGTGTGATGTATATCTACATTTGTGAAGCCGCTTTGTGGCAGAATCTGTTGTTAAAAGTGTTATAGGGGGGAAAAAAATTTAACCAGTAGAAAACATAGTGCTTGTACAGAGTTACACTGGTAGCTACTTTTGGACTCCTTTAGAGACTTCTTGTCTCTATATAATGTAAGATCCTTTTCTGATTTGATGTATTGTATGTACTTAGAATCAGTTGAAAATGGCCAAGTTCACCATCGTTGACGGAAAGTCTGGGAAAGGTGTGAGCTTCAAAGACGTAGCGGGGATGCACGAGGCCAAGATGGAGGTGAAGGAGTTTGTGGACTATCTGAAGGTATAACCTCTAATATTGGACCTAAAAAGACTCACATCAATCTCAAAATAATATAGAATGGAAAGTGACCAAGTGTTTTTGCAGAGTCCAGACAGATACTTAAACCTGGGAGCGAAGGTACCCAAGGGCGCGCTACTGCTCGGGCCACCAGGCTGTGGCAAAACCCTGCTGGCGAAGGCTGTGGCCACTGAAGCCCAGGTGCCCTTCCTCGCCATGGCTGGCTCCGAGTTTGTGGAGGTGATTGGAGGTAAGACTTCAGCTTGGGGTTTGGCGCTTTTTCACCAAGTCCCAGAAGTCAGCTTTGATTTAAGATCACAGCGTATGTAATATGAAGTGTCCTGGTTTTCCAGACAGACATAATCTCCGTATTTATTTATTTATTTATTTATTTATTACAAATCTCTGATACACTTTGAGCTACAGAAATGTGACCTTTCTGTAGCAAGAATACATGATGGTATCTAAATTTCGAGACTAGTTTTGTTGTTTTGATGGCAGCACAAAGCTGCACGCACAGTCACAGGGAGCACCTTCATAAGTCAGTGTGCCAAAAGACATCGCTGTCTCAGGAGCAGTGCAATTGATACTACTCTGACCACGTCACAGACATTGCCGCGTCTACTATTTCATCGTGGTCAAATCTGACACAGAGACATTTGACATAATTTTTTGCAAGTTTACTCCAATGCTGCAACGAGTCGTTCTTCAACGAGCTCAACTCCCGAAAATGTCGAATCCATTCGGCAGCTTGTGCGTGATGATCGTCTGAGAACAATTCACAACATTGCTGCCATTGTCGGTGTGTCGTACGGAACAATCCAGGCAGTTCTCGCGTGTGATTTGAACACGCGCCGTGTTGCCGCCAGGTTCGTCCCCAGCCTGCTGACCCAGGAACAGGAAGAACATCATGTGGAAGTCTGCCACAAACTCAGTCAGCGTGCCGTGGATGACCCGTCTTTAGTGTTGAGGATCATTACCGGATCATTACTTCACTGTGGAAGAGCCCATCGTCTCCACGAACAACAAAGTCATGAGGTCTGCACCTCGACCAAGTGCATGCTCGTTGTCTTTTTCAACAATAGCAGCATTGTACATTGAAAATTCGTCCCCAGGGGCCGGATCGCATCTGAGCGAGGATGCACGTCACAAAAAACGTATAAACTGAGCTAATCTCAAAACATATAAAGGTTCCTTGGCGTGTTTCCCAAGGACTTTCCTACAGCATAAATGTGCTCATGCAGAGCTGATGATGAACTTCTGAAGGGTTTGTGCTGGAGTATTTAGTTTTTTTTTCATTAAATGTGTCTATGTATTGTTTGCCCTCTATTTGCAGTTGTATATTTAAGACTTTTCCAGGACTTTAACATTTTAGCAATACCATAATGGAAATGTTTCTAGTCTGATTGATTGAACCTGTTTCAGGCCTTGGTGCTGCGAGGGTGAGGAGTTTGTTTAAAGAAGCGAGAACGCGGGCCCCCTGCATCGTCTACATTGACGAGATCGATGCTGTGGGTAAAAAACGGTCCACCAACATGTCTGGCTTCAGCAACACCGAGGAGGAACAGACACTCAACCAGCTGCTGGTGGAAATGGATGGTACAAAGGACATAATGGAGTTGATGATAGAAAGGAGAGCTTGCTTATAGATCGTTATTGAATTAGAATTTTGCTTTTGGTTCAAATTATATTTTTTCTGTAGTTTTTTTTTATTTTATTTTTTTATGACCTCATATTTAAGTTGACACCTGTAGGACTTATTGATATGATTGTCAATTTCTCAAACTGAACCTGCACCTGCAGTTTTGAATTGCACATGGGCAAATGTAAAAGTACACTCTGAGTTCTCCAGTTGTTGGAACATTACATGGAGTTAAAAACCATTCTTGTCAAGCATCCAGTTGCTAGTTTTAACCCTTTCTGTTTTTCTCACAGGAATGGGAACCACTGATCATGTCATTGTCTTGGCGTCCACCAACCGAGCAGACATTTTGGACAACGCACTGATGAGACCAGGCCGGCTGGACAGACACATATTTATTGACCTTCCCACTCTCCAGGTACTGTATGCGGCGGGGGAGGATAAAGATGAGGTGAATTGGTTAGTCACATGGTGACAATAATCTCTGATGGTTCTGATAATTCTAGGAGAGAAAGGAGATCTTTGAGCAGCACTTGAAGATCCTGAAGCTTTCCCATCCTGCAGATTTCTACTCCTTGCGTCTGGCTGAGCTCACACCTGGCTTCAGTGGTGGGTTTCCTGATTTTATAGTAACTATAATTATCGTACTTCCAGATATTCAGGACAAAAAGTCTGTTGAAGGTGCAAGACATGATTTCCAGGATCATTATCATAATTTTTCTCTCCAGGTGCTGACATTGCAAACATTTGCAACGAAGCTGCTCTCCATGCGGCCCGTGAAGGCTACAAGTCCATTGATACCTTTAATTTTGAATACGCTGTAGAGAGAGTTATCGCAGGTAAGGCAATTTCCTTTGAATCACTGTTATGTTTGTTCGTGCAATTTTGCTGTCTGGTGTTGATTTGGGTTGCAATTTGTCTGATGAGCAGGCAGTGTGAAGAAGAGCAAGATCTTGTCCAAAGAGGAGCAGAGGGTGGTGGCTTTCCACGAGTCCGGTCACGCTCTCGTCGGCTGGCTGCTGGAACACACCGAAGCAGTCATGAAGGTAAATACTGTGTACATATTGATAACGCAGTATATGACTGTATTTGGCTTGCTTTGGCATGTGTAATGGAGGTATTTATTCTTGCCCCGGTAGGTGTCTATAGCTCCCAGGACCAATGCTGCTCTAGGCTTTGCGCAGATCCTGCCAAAGGACCAGTACCTGTTTACCAAAGAGCAGCTGTTTGAGAGAATGTGCATGGCTCTTGGTGGAAGAGCCTCTGAAGCCATTACATTCAACAAAGTCACCACAGGTATGCTTCGTCCACATGATGTGTGTTTATGTACAACAACAAAAAAAAACACGGATTCTTAACAAAGAGGGTCTCTGATGGTCTTGGTCCAAATGTTGCCTATGTACCTGTCAGTCCCAGGAAAGAGACTTGACCTCTGTGCCAGTGAGGCCCCTGTACCCGTCAGTTCCTGAGAAGGAATTATGAACTTGTAAAGCGTACACACTACAATTAGGAAACACGGCATCAGGCTAATCTGATTAACAAATGAACCTCCTTGTGCCCAGGTGCTCAGGATGATCTGCGGAAGGTGACGCGTGTTGCCTACGCCATGGTGAAGCAATATGGCATGGTGCCCAGCGTGGGCCAGGTGTCCTTCCCTGAAACCGAGGAACAGGGAGGTATCGGGCGCAGACCCTTCAGCCAGGGCCTCCAGCAGCAGATGGACCATGTGAGTAGATCACACAGACACCAACACACACCAGCAGTCTACGATTTAATTTAGGGGAGTGTAAATGAATGAAATGACGAGTGATGAATTGGTTAATGAGTGATCGGTTTGTTATTCAGGAAGCCAAGATGATAATCGCACGGGCGTACAGACACACTGAGAAACTGCTCCTGGACAACAGGGATAAACTTGTACTGGTGAGTCAAGTTCAGAGAAATATAGTATGATTTCACTTGCACTTTGTAAAAACATTCAACGTGACGATTTACACATCATGCTGTGAAAAGCTGAACTTTTATCTTTAATGGTTTAAAAAAAAAAATGTATACAATATATACTCATTACTCACACACGGGTGCATTAGTGGTTCATGCTCAGGGTTCCTGGCCAATGCACTAAAAAACCCAGCTACTGGGGTTGCACAAACCAGTGCAGTTTGAGTGCTGGTCCCAAGCCTGGGTAAAATGGAAGGGTTGTATCAGAAAAGGCATGTGGTGTAAATATCAATATATAAAATAAATAAATATAGGCACCCCTAATGGTAGCAGCGTGCACGTGGGTAAAAAAATAAATAAATCGCATTTGTATGATGGAATATGACGAACATGGAGATTTGGGGGACTGAGCTGGAGTAGTGACTACTTTTTATTTTCTTTTCTTTTTTCTCCCCCCCAGTTGGCCAATGCCCTCCTTGAGCGAGAAGTGGTGAACTACGATGATATAGAGGCTCTGCTCGGCCCCCCTCCACACGGGCCCAAAAAGATGATCGCCCCTCAGAGCTGGATCGAGGCCGAGAAGGATAAGCAGGATGTGGCCGATGAGGATCCTCCCATGCCCCGCAGAGCTGAGAGGAAGGACGAGGAAGAGGACCTGGGGCCAGCGTTGTCCTCAGTGTATACATAAAGGGTGTAAAAAGACTGTTTATTTATTCTGACACGGTGTGTGATGAGGCTAAGCTTCTGCGATGACGTATTTTAAATAACTGAGATTTATTCTGAACAACCATATGTACAGGAGTTTGTATATATTTTTCTTTCAAGTGCAAGTGATTACAGAGATGTTATTTTTGTGTTCAGTAAGTCCAACAGCACTGCATTTGTTCTTTTATTCTGAACTGAAAGTTATTTTACAAAATACATCATGACAGTAAATTTTCAGTTTGTAAGAAATAAATATTAAAGCAAAAAACAATTATTTGTCAAAAACAAGAGTCACTATCAAACCAACAAAACAATAATCATAAAAAAAGGAATTATAGATGTTTAGTTAATATGTAATATGTTTAAGAAGGGAATAACAAACACTGTCCTGTAAATGGTGATTTGAGATGTCGGGGAGGATGGGAGTGGCGGCAGAAACAGCAAATCTATATAGAATCATATAAAAAGCATCACAAAATCCATTAACAATGCCTTACAACGATACAACTTAGCGTTCCACCTATGAAAACTTTCATAGTGCCATCTTTAAAAGAGACTTTTGGGTTTTTTTTTTACATTATTTTGCTTTCTTTGATTCCTGCAGTAAAGGAAAAAAAACGTTCTTGCATATCTTTGCTTAGGTTCAATGAATATGCATTGTCTATTTCATTGTCAAATCTGTTGGTCAGCTGTGTTAAGCCCAGGCAGGAAGGTGGTGCAGAGTCTTCTGGTTCCATCCTCCTGAACCTGAAAAGTTAGTGGCTATGGGGTTGTTTGTGTTCTTCCTAGTTTATGTGGGTTTCCTCTAGGGATGGGAATCGCCAGGGATCACCCGATATATCATCACGATACCTAGGTAATGATTCTGTTAATATCACGATTTTATCAATATCCTGATTTATTATTATTGTTGAGATTTTGTTACAGTTCTAAACAAATATAGGCATAGTTTAAATTGCGCCACCTGGTGGATTATTGAGGAATCACAACTTTTCCCCACCTCAATTTCAACTATATACAGTATAAAAATAATAAAATAGATTTTTTTGTATTGTGTGGCAATACATGAATTTCCACACAAAGGAGTCAAATACATAACCGAATAATTTTTTCTGGTTTTCTCTGGGTTCCCCAGGACCATCTAAAACCATAAAGGACTCACTCACTCACTCTACTTCTATATCACTTTATCCTGTATTCAGGGTGGCAGGGGGGCTGGAACCTATCCCAGGAGACTTAGGGTACTAGGCGGGGTACACCCTGGACAGGGTGCCAATCCACTGCAGGGCACACCCACCTACACACACTCAAACACTGGGCAATTTGGGAACGCCAATTAGCCAATGTCTGAATTGTGGGAGGAAACCCACCAAACACTGGGAGAACACGCAAACTCCATGCACTCTGAGGTGGGCATCATTACATTTGGTATAAGGTGGAAATTTTATCATTTTATTTTTAGCCGGACTATTCTTTTAACACACTCGATACAACATGTGAAGTGCTTCATGTGCCAAATCGTGCATTTAAAACAGAAACCATCTACGTTTGTAGAATCGCCGTCCCTAGAAATAGAACTGAGAATTGTATCAGAGTATTAACGCTCACTATGAGCTCAGTGTCTGTATGAACCTTTGAAGAAACCTGTCACTGGGTCCTGTCACTTCTGTCTCTTATTAGTATGCACTGATTGCCGTCTGCCTTTGTTTCAGAGGAAGCCAGGCTGTCATGTAAGTGAGGTGAAATGGGTCGCTGATCCATAACGGCACTGCAGGAGAAATAGAAGAAAAAAAAAAACAGCTCGAGCCGTCTCTCACATGACAGCGTTGACCTTTTGAAAGAACACACCGGAGGCCAATTTGAAAAGCTTCTGCAGATTCCTTGATCGATGATCCATACACACACATCTCATTCTCATCAGTAGTGCCTACATCACCGACCCCAAATGTATACAATGGGGAATGTTGAAACTGTTTCTCCTGAACGTTTTGGTAAGAATATATGAACGTGAGCTTGAAATAAAACTCTGTATGGCCGGATTGGGTGACTAACGCGGGTCGTACATGTTAGCCAGTTTCTTGAAGCGTGGTCCCCAGTCGTTAAGGTAGTCATAGTCCTGGTCCTCGTCTGAGCCCGAGGATGTGATGGAGCTCAGGCTGCCTGCCAGGGAACCATCTCCTTCATAGTCAAAGATCAGAGCTGTGTCAAATGGAGGAACGTTGGGGTCATGATCTGCGACATCCAGGCACTGTGGAGGGGAAACAATGAAGGCATCATGATCTCACATTCTCTGTGTAAAAACATTACAAGTTAGTTGAATGAAACCTGAAAACGAATGCAAATTTGACAAAATCAAAGTTCTTTTTAGATAAAATCCTGTCTACTGAATGGGTATATTTGACGGATGTGGGTTCTGAGCTGCCCTGAGAAAGTGAGAGCTAGAGAGAGCATTATCTCACCCAGAAATAGGGTTGCATGAATACACTTCCACATTTACACATGTACACAGATTAAAACCCAAAACATTATGCCCAGCATTGTGTCGGTTCCCCTTTTGCCACCTGATTAGGGGAATTTGGAGGCCGGAACAACAACCTTGAACACTTTGCCTGCTAAGCCCCATACATGGCAGACTGTCATACTGAGTGTTCTTATACATTCTTTCGTGGCCAACATTGACTTTTTTCAGCCAAAAAAAGTGAGGCCTTTGCTCCCCACAGGCACAGATGAGCCTTGGGTGCTCATGATTCGGTCACCAATTAACTGGCATATGATTAATAATCAGCAGTGAGATGATGTGCTTCGTAGTCTCCAACAAAACACATCCTTATCGTACACATAATTGAAGAATCTAAAAATACCAACAAACCAAAACACTGCTTTTAATTTAGTGCTTATTTACGTTCTTGGTGAGGACGTGGGAGATTCATATTCTTTTGGAGAAAGTTCAGCCTTGATGCATGTCCTCCTTGTATCTAGGGTCACTCTAGCACTATTGGTTCTTGATGTATCCAGGCAGAAATCAGGACTGTCACCTTCTCATTTTAACGCAGTGTCAGATATTGGGTTACATTCTCAGCAAGGGCCAAACCATGCCCCCTTGTTGAGACACACACACACACAGACACACACCCTTTATGAGGTTGGCCCGCTACAAACTCAGAAAATTTACAATTTTTAAACTTTTTTTTAATTGTGCGTCATTTGTGCGCATAGATTTATCATTAACGCTCACTTTTTTTTTTTTTTTTAAGATTTGCTTTTTTTTTCCAGGAAAAACTACAGACAATTCTCTAGGAAATGTCTCTAGTTTATTAATATTGGTGCTTGTACAGTGTCCCTATCTGATTTAATATTTTTGTTTACTTCTAAAGCGCTTTGAGACGCTTTAAGCATTAAACATTATATTTTCACATACATCACTGATGAAATCCTCGATGTCGGTGGGCTCTCCTCGAGGTTTCCGCGGGTATGCAGGCGAGGGTAGATTGTATGGAGCATCCTTCCGAAGTGGCTGCTTCCATTTAGGAAGAGCAGATCCTGGGGGACTGAAGGATCCCGGAGGTGCAACCATGTCATTAGGGGTCTTCAGGAGATCAATGTTGAAGGCATCCTGAAAAAGACATACGGTGCTTATGAACTAGACAGTTACTGTCTTTAAATGTACATATACTGTATGTGTTAGTAAGCGAAACAGACTAGAGTAGAGTCGAGTTATGGCTATGGTTACTAGCACTGCATTAGAAAACCTTTTGCTTAACCGGTAGCTGTAGTTTATTGTTGAACTTGTATACTGAATGCTAAGCCAGTGATCTGAGTGAGCTAATGCTAGTAAACAGCCTCAAATCCAGAAAGTCACATAACGGTAAACCATCTGAGGTACTCATGGTATGATAAAAAATAAAACTTGTTCAGCAGAAAAGTAGCTATCACTTTCTAACTGACTCTTTTATCGGTGTGAACAAAGCATCAGGTAATCCTGTGGGTTATCTGATTATCATTAGAATGTCTTAGAAATTATTGAAATTTTTGTAGATGAAATACAGTGCCGTGAAAAAGTATTTGCCCCTTCCTGATTTTACATTTAAATTATTTGCATATTTGTCACACTTAAATCAAACAAAATTATGCAACAATAACCCAAATAAGAGTAAAAAAAAAAAAGCAGTTTTTAAATTAGGATTTGATTTATTAAGGGAAAATATTTCCAAACCTACCTGACCCCATGTGAAAAAGTAATTGCCCCCTCATGAAATCATGAAATAACGTGTACTTTTTGGAAAGTTTACTTAAATTTCACTTGCCACACCCAGGCATGATTATTGCCAGACCTGTTGAATCAAGAAATTACTTAAATAGAACCTGTCTAGCACGGTGGTGTAGTGGTTAGCACTGTCGCCTTGCACCGCCAGGGTCTGGGTTTGATCCCCGGCCAGGCTCGATTCCCGTCTCTGTGTGCATGGAGTTTGCATGTTCTCCCCGTGCTTGGTGGGTTTCCTCTGGGTACTCCGGTTTCCTCCCACAGTCCAAAGACATGTAGGTTAGGTTAATTGGCGTTCCCAAATTGCCCGTAGTGTGTGAATGTGTATTTCTGTGCCCTGTGATGGATTGGCACCCTGTCCAGGGTGTACCCTGCCATGTGCCCCAAGTCTCCTGGGATAGACTCCAGGCCCCCCATGACCCTGAATACAGGATTAAGAGTATAGATGATGAGTGAGTGAGAACCTGTCTGCCAAAGTGGGGCACGGTACAAAATCTGACAAATATATAAAAATAAATAAATAAAAACGTAATTATGAACCTAACTACATAGTAGCCTAATGTTGGTTAGCGGGACTTCCACCATCCCCTTTTGTGACTGATGTCATGATATCATGCAGAGATGTTTATGGACTCTAAACTGTAATTCATCCAATCTCTCGGTAATGGAAGTACTTTTAAGGTACTATTATACTTAAAGGTTTAATGTCTTGTATTCTGTCTTTTCTACAGCGACATGTCCAAGATTTCAGACATAGCAGTAGGAGCAAAACCCCAGAGTAGAGCAAGACTTAAATGCTCAAAATGCTCACATAATAACAATAATACACCAACTTTACTGTTGATAGGAAGGTAATATATTTTGGTAAAATGTTAACATTAAAAATTTTGCCAAGATGATATTTTAAAAGCCATTAAACACTATTTTTAAAAATACAGGCATTCCAGAAATGTCTTGTAAATGCCTTTGTGTTCATTATTGGGGGACTGAAACTGAATGTGTCAGCTGCATGAGATCCCCAGGCTAATTCAGACCTTCTCCGGCCCTTACATGGCGTGGAACGGCGTTTCCCACAGACTCACCACTCACCAGCTGCTTCTGTCCGCTCCCTAACTCTGCCTCACCCCGCACATACATCCCATATGTTATACTCCATGTCATGTCTATGTTGCCTACACTGCCTACACCCCAGTGAAGGGTTCATGTTTGTGCATCATTGTTTGTTGCAGCTCTCACCTCATCCTCCTCGCCGCCGCCTTGCTCATCGTAGTTGAATACATTATCACGCACATCATCGTCTGATTCGCCAATCAGCAGGCCTCCAACTTTCTTAACACGACGCCTGGTGCAGCTCCTCACAGCCACGGCAACAAGCAGCAACACTAAGCACCACACACACACACACACACACACACATCCATATCCATATCCAATGCTGTTTAAGTGATGCAAATAATACAAGTGACAGTTTCTAACTAGGCTTAAAAAATCTGAATTTAATGCCGTTTCTATACCCATTTTCCATTGGAACAGATTCATGCACTCATGAATTCATCTCCACTATCAAGTCTCCATGTGCACTTACACAATAGAAGGGCAACACTGGCCATGATGATCATAAGGGCAATGAAGCTGATGCCCACTTTAGCTCCAAAGATGGCCGCCGCTGTAGCGCTCATACACTGTCCAGCTCTGTCACATGGACACACCGTCACATTCACCAATGCGTTGGACGAGAGAGAAGGTGAACCCGAGTCTGATACTGTAATAGGGATGGAGAACTCCCCCTGGTCTATATCTATCACAGGCTGCAGCATTGCATGAGTTTCTGAAAAGAACAGAACAGAAAAGCAGACATGGCAGGGTAAAGATTGAGAGATGTGTAAAAGAGGTCTTAAAATCTTTTACCAAGAATAAGCTGTGCAGGCGTGGTTTAAGAGTCACTATTTGCATATTTTCAGTACGTTCACATTTTTCTTTGCAAATAAGTACTGCACATTACTATAGGTCTTGGTCATTATATATTTTTCTGCTCTGCACACCGACCATGAAGTCGGTGTCACCCAGAAAGCGAGATTACAATGTACGTAATCAGGGCCAAATCCACAACCCTCATTCCATGCAAAAATGCTCTCTTCTTTCTTTCACCAGAACCAGAAGAAAAGAGAGACTATTTGTACTCCATACAGAATAACCAACTCGATTTATCTCAGTGGGACTTAAGACTTGATGTATGCATGTGAATATTGATTTGAGGCAGAATAAAAATAAAATAAAATCAGAACTATCCCTTTAATTAAATGGTTTACACCAACATAACATGAATATGATTAAGTATGATCTAGTTTTCATGCTACATGATTCCTTATAACATACATACAGTACTATAGTATTTATGTACTGTATGTATATACAAGTAGGTGTGCTGGTATTTTAAAATAACAATTGACTGTTGATGTTGTTGTTTTTGGCATATGTGTTATTTCATCATTATAAAAAATCCAATATCGTTCTAGAATGTAGAAAATAAATCCAAACTTGTGTCCAAACCTTTGACTGGTACTGTTGGTGGCTAAGTATTCTGGTATGTATGATTGGATGATCAATCCAGAATGGTGTAATTCAGTAATGGTTTAAAGGATGGGTTGATTAAAGGCATAAGATTATTGTGTAGGATTCCAATTTTTTTTATTAATGAGAGTTTTGTTGGTTTTACCATTGAGCTGTATGATAGTCCAGTTGGACGCCATGTAACTATCAGCCAGGAAAAAGCTGAAGGGGTCCGCGTGAGGGGCGAGGTCATTATCCACAGCACTGATCAACAGGCCGAGTCGGTGTCTCTCTCTGTTACTGCACACGATGCCACTCAAAGGGACAAGCACAGGTGCGAAATCATTGGTTTCCCATAGAGTGATCTCTACAGAGCCCATTACGGAAGTACCACCAACATCTAAATGGGGGCGGTGAATGAGAAACGTTTTGTTACATTTTTTAATGAATAAAGTTGTAGATCAAATGAAAGAGTTTACTAATGAATTTTTTCTGCACTCACCCAAGTCTGTGACCTTTACCACTGCCCTGTATTTGTTCTTATTGATGTACGGGGAGCGAAGGTTGAAGCTTTTCCTGGCTGAAATCGCTCCAGTTTCAGGGTTAATTGAGAGCCATTTCTCAGGATCTTGAATAATTTCATATCTGAGGATGAAGTATGAAAATAAACTAAACATTGAAGCAATATTTGACTAATGCACCCCTACAGAGTCAGATTTAAGACACCAGATACACCCTTATCATTCTGAATCTGATATATTCTATACATCCGGGTATTGACTAATCCAAAACTTCCTCTCACACCTATTATAATCGTAAATAAAAGTAATTTTCATTGTCTCATCTAAGTCTAAAAATAAATTTATGACCATAAACTAAAGCGCAAAAGTTAACAGACAAATCTTTTATACCTGAGCTTGGAATTCTCAGCATCATGAGCAACGGTGGAGAGGAGTTCAGTTCCTGGTTTAATGGACTCTGGGGCAGACACCTTTATGGGATTTGCATAAAAACGTGGAGCTTCATTCTCGTTTTGGACTCTGATGGTGACTGTAGCAGTGCTGGTCCGATCATATGGTGCTTTTATACTCAAAGGGACTTCATTCTCTGCTCTCACAGTGAGCTGGTATTCTGCCCGTGACTCAAAGTCCAGCGGCTGCAAGGAACATATCTGTGAGCTTGACACCTCACTATACTGTACATATTCACAGAACTGAGAGTAACGCTCCAACACCCTGGAGATAAAAAACCTGCCTCTGATATTAATTCTGCAGGTGTTCATCATCCTAGTAGGTTCATTAAAAATGTGTTGAAACCTACATGAACATAAACTTACATTAATTAAAATAAAACACCTGTATTTCAAATTAGTTTCACCCTCTTAATATTGAAGTCAGATTCTGAACCTGCCAGATCTATGCCAGATCTATATATAATATAATACGAGTCTACCTTTTAATACTACTACTACTATAACTGATGAATACACACCTTTACTACAGAGATAATTCCCTGGTTGGTGACCCGGTCGGTCCGAATGGCAAAATTGCCAGAAGAATCGCCTTTAATAATGGAATACGTAATCCTCCAGTTGTCACCGTTCTTCTCATCTTTGTCGGTAGCATTCACTCTGCCTACATCCTCTCCCACTTTATTCTCCATGGTAATCATTGTGTACTGCAAACACAGGAGAGTTATTCACATCACTGTAATTATAGAAAGGAGTTGTGACTGTGTGGATGTGAGTGCACTGTAGACACCGTTTTAGGGTTGAACTGCGGAGCGTGGTTGTTGATGTCTGTGATGTGGATGATGGCTCGCCCTGTGCTGGTCAAACCCATTCCAGACATGTCGGCCACCTGCAGGGTCAGACGGAACGACTGCACCACCTGAGAGGAGAACAGCAATACGGCAAAATCTAAAAAAAAAGTCTCTTTTTGTGAAAATATGAGCAAAATATGTGGGAATAAATCTTGAATGGGGTGTTTAAAAAAGCAGATATGGGTATGACTCGCCAGGTGGTCATACACTTTGGGATATATAGTATATCCGTCCATCTATCCATCCATCTAGGAAAACCTCTGTAATCCATAAGGGACATTGGAGGCCAATGGTGATTATCATTGTATTCATTCCCATATTTATGACCTCCGGTCAACATTCACATGCGCATTTATGGGCAAACTACGAGCAATTTGGGAATGCCAATTAGCCTAAGATGCTTAAACTGTGTGCAGAAATCGGAGAACCCAAAGGAAACCCACCAAGCACAGGCAAAACATTCACACTGCATGCGCACAGACCCTGAGGCGGGAATCGATCCTGGACCTCGGAGGTGCAGGTCACAGTGCTGCCATACAGTATATAAAGAAAGAGCTTATCTAAAATTCTCTAAACATTAGATTTATGCTGCTACAAAACAGGACAAACCAGACAGCTAGCTGCAAAAGTTTATATCTGAAGGTAACTGTAGCTAGCGACTTATGCTACATTAAAGCAGGGGTTCGCAATTAGTATAAACGAACTCCTTTCATTTGAATGAATTTAATATTTGGATTATATGGCACCCATTTTAAATGGTAATTCATGCACATTTTAATGCTTTGTCAACTTCCAGCACAGCAGATTTAACTAGACAACTAATTAACTAAACAGACGTGGGTGTGGTAGAGCAGGGAACGCCCTACAATGCGCAGGACATTGATTCTACAGGAATAAGGTTGGTTTAAAGCACTCGAGTCAGGACAGTTTTGATCAACTTCCTTTCCACGCAACACTCACATCACGGTCCAGTCCCACATCCCGGGTGTAGATCACTCCTGTTACGTTATTGATGCCAAACATGGTCTTGTTGATGCTGAAAGGTGGAAAGCTCTCCTGTGCTGTTATGGAGTAGCTTAGCACTGAGTTGTCTGTGTTGGGGTCGTCAGCATCTGTTGCTGATACAGTGAACACTGACGTACCTGATCAGAAAACATACAGTGATGACCATTAAAACGTTTAGTGGAATGTGCTTTTAAGCCTTATGCTTTTGTTCGTCTACAAAATTTCTCATTTGAAATCTTTCTGGTGGAACAATACTAAAATTGTTCACATACAGTATATACATGGTTTATTTTTTATTTTGAGGCCCTCGCCCCTTAAAATTGTTATTATCCAGGTTATGATTGGATCACATATTGGCCTGAGAATAAATGATATTACAAATAATAATAATAAAACATAAAGTGACACCACCTGCTTTTCATTTAGAAATATGTAATTTACTCAGTATTCCACAACCTCCAAACAAACCCCAGACCCGGTCAATTATCACTTCATTATTTTGGTCGTTTCCTACATCTTTTTACCTGGGATCGAGAATTCTGGCACAGAGCCAACGAATTCCTCTTTGATGAAGGTCGGCCTGTTGTCATTCTGGTCCAGTACGTAGATCTCGATGGTGGTGGGGTTCTCCAGTCGCTCTCCACTGGGCGACAGGGCGAAGGCTTTAAGCTGAGGACACACGATTATATAATTAACCACACCATCATTTGTAATTCTTAACTAAATTCCTTCAGTTATTTTTTTTGTTTTGTTTGTTAAACTCACACATTTTTTCCCCATCTAAAGCACTTAACCCCTAAAACATGAAACAGCTGTTCAAGAACTGCTTCCTCACTCCCCCTTGCTATTTATGGCCTTCAATATACCATGAAGCTCTTGTGAGTCTCTCTGTCCAGGGGCTTCTTGCTCTTAATCCATCCTGTTTTATCATCTATTTCGAAGAGATCCTTAGGCTCCTGGTCAACCCCAGGGCCCTCCAGCTTATAGATCACTTCTCCAGTGAAAACCTTGTCTGATTTGATCTGCAAGGGGAGGAATGGAAATTGTTAAAGGCACATGGTAAACGACTCAAGTACCAGATGTGTGTTAGAAACAGTTCATCAGGCCGAAACCGGGATAAAAGATGTATTGGATATTTAGATACTGTATGAAGAAAAATGCAGTGTAGTATAATTAAGTAATAAATACAGAGGTAGTAGAAAGTCCAGCAAAACACACAACATTTTCAGAGAAACATCAACTCAAACAACTAAAATATCAGTATCTGTTGGTTTCATCACCTAGATCTTAAGAAGTGCTTTGTTAGCGTGCCATATAGCGTTTATCCTTTTCAGGGTCTCAAGAGGCCTGGGGCCCAGGATGACACAAGGTGGGATATACCTGGGTGAGGTGCCAATTCATGTGCACAGGCGCACACACACACATATATACACTAACTCACTGCTTGCAAATTGTGCTGGGCATGTTATTTGGACTGTAGGATGTTACCGGAGTCTTTCCCTTATTCATTCATTGTCTATACCGCTTTGTCTTGGTTGTGGGGGTCTGGAACTTGTCCAGGCACCCACTGTCCATTGGCACTCTGTCTAGGGTGGACCCTGGACAGGGTGCGAATCCATCGTAGGTCACACACATACACACACAATACAGACAATTTGGGAACACCAATTAGCTTAATCTGCATGGGAGGAAACCGGAGTACCTGGAGGAAACCCACTAAGCTCGGGGAGAGAACATGCAAAATCATCACATCGTCATAATGCCACTTTCATTACCATTCCATTTCATTTTGAAGTACTTAAGTATTACCATTAAACATGCACCTTCATTAAATAAATACATTATGCATCTTTTTTTTTTTTTTTATTATATCAACCAGGTTTCACCTCAGGCAAACATACCTTATATACATACATAAATATGACATTTATAATGTTGTATGTGTATTCATTTTCTTCTTGGCTTTGCTTCCCCTTGCCCCTGTTAATTACCTGGACCAGGTACTCAGGGACCTGCTTGCTGTTCTCCGAAACACGGATGGGTGGAATGATCCAGTCTCTTTTTACCCGGACCAGACCTGCACTCTTCGATCTCCAGGGATACACCACATCTGGATTCAGGTTATCCCTCTTGGACTGTAGGCTGCTTATAACCTGTCACACATGTAAATGGCACTTTTATGGACTGGCCAATGTCTGCAAACATCATTTTATGCTGGAGCTATACAGTACAGAGACAGATATTACACACATTTTCTTTCACTCTAACACATGCAAAGAAAAAAACAACAACTGCTGTTTGTTATCTTTTCAACCATTTGTTCGAACACTTGGTTGAAGAATTTGCACCATAATGAGAATGTAGTAATATGTCAGAATATAAAAATCTGTTGGCTAATTTTAATTTGAAGCCCCTTTAATGTTGAAAGTGAAATGTGAAACAGTTCCCTCAGCCCCATTCTGAAGCATAGCTAATGTGGAATCCAGCATCTGAGCTCTAAGAGTGAAAGCTCTCTTACTCCAGGCTCCTGATCCTCTCTCGGCATACTGACACGCACATGTCACATGAACACCACTTGGTCATAGACATGTAAATCTAAGCAGTCAGATGCATTTCCTTACTCACACCCACGCACGCTCAAACACGCACATACAGACACACACACTTGGCACACAGCTGTCTCCTGGAGCAATGAGCTCAGTTTTCCCACCCACGTCCTGCCACACTGATACGCGCATTATTCTCACTTCACTCTACACCGCATCTCACAGAGTTCATCGGTCAAACTCTGAATCTGCTGCGCTGACACTAACATACACACTCCCCCACAAATATGTTCCCTGACACCACAGGCTGTCTTCACCTTCTTGGAAAAGTCTTGACTGAGAAAATGTATATATATATATATATATATATATAAACAACAACAACGATCAACATGTACTTAATTCATATAAGCATTTAGTAAATAAGAGTCTTAGATATATCCTAATATATAAAAGCATGCTTAATATACATTTTTCTTATATATATATATATATATATTTAACTGCTATTTGGTTGTCATTGTTAGCAACAGAACTGAGAACTGTATTAAAGCATAAGAACATTCCTAAAGTGACTTCAAATGATCCTTAAGTGGTGGCCAAGTACGAGGTGGTATTAAAAAGTTTTGAGACTAGTTCTGTAACACACCAACAGAGGGCAGCACAAAGCTGCACGCACATTCACAGGGATCAGCGACTTTCATAAGTCAGTGTGCCAAAACGCATCGTCCTATGTCCATTGGCAGCTGCGCAACGGTGATATTCTGAACACCTGCCATTTCCTCATGGACAGCACGTTAGAACAAAGAATGAATAAAATTCTGCGTGAAACTGGGTAAATCTGACACAGAGATTTTGATTCTGCAAGTTCACGGTGATGCTGCAATGAGTTGTCCATGGTGTTTTGAGAGGTGGAAGAACATCACTGGAAGACAATGGTAGATCAGCAAGACCTTCAATGAGCTAAAGCTCATTGGCCAACTTGTGCATGATTATCGTCGATGAAGAAAACTGCTGCCATTGTCGGTGTGTCATACGGAAAAAGTCCAGACAAGCCTCACGTGTGATTTGAACATGCTCCGTGTTGCTGCCAAGTTTGTCCCAAGAACTCCATCATCATGCCGTGGATAACTTGTCCTTCATGTCCAAGATCATTACTGGTGACAAAACTTGGGTGGTGGGTATGACTCGGAGTCGAAGCAACAGTCTTCACAGTGGAAGAGCCACAACCAAAAAAAAGGGCGAGGCAGGCCCACAGCATGACCAAGTACATGCTCATCTTCTTCTTCAACATTCCTGGCATTGTGGATTGAGAATTTGTTTCCAGGGGCCAGCCCGTCAATAGCGAATTCTACTGGCAGGTTTAAAGGTCTCTGAGAGAGGACGCACGGTGAAAGAGTACCACAGATGTCTTTTGTCTCTATGCAGGATTTATTATTGAATTATTGAATAGCTATTTTTTGGCATAAAAAAAAAAATTCTTATTACCTTAATTGACATTGTTTAAAAAAATTATTTTAAGTCATTAAAACATTAAATTTTACTATATTCAATTCAATTCAATTTTATTTATATAGCGCTTTTAACAATTGACATTGTCGCAAAGCAGCTTTACACAATAAAAAGAAGTAAGTTTTTATGCAATGTATATGAATCAAAATGATAAGATTGTCCCTGATGAGCAAGCCGAGGGCGACGGTGGCAAGGAAAAACTCCCTGAGATGGTAATAGGAAGAAACCTTGAGAGGAACCAGACTCAACAGGGAACCCATCCTCATCTGGGTGATAACGGATAGCAGAGAATGATCAGCATAATAATGTGTACTGGAAGTTCAGGGTAACAGGAGATGTGTTAAAATTTAAATTAAAAAGAGTCCAGTTTGTTCCTGGAGGCTCAGGTAGACTGTAGGAGATTCCAGTCCTGAGCTATCGAACAACTGAAGTCACAGGTCCCCAGAGCATCAATCGATGATAGGACAGTCTTCATGGAAACCATCCCCAGCCACCAAGCACATCCAGGCAGACCACACGGGGCATCCATGCGACGGGATCTCCAACCAGAAGCAGGACTACAGGACGGGTTAGACGGCTATATGTTTGGCCACCACTGTATATTCATTTTGCAAATACATATCCTATATCCATTTTGCTTTTGATGCTCAGAATTGGTATTGCTGCTGTTTCAAAGGTCAAACATCATAGAGTGAGGTGTCATAAGTGTCACAGACGATATTTAAGGCTGGCACTAGTACAATCATGCGGGTAGAAAATAAAGAAAGAATATGAATTTATGAATAAGAAAAAATGAACCATAATCCATTGAATGTCAAATTCAAGTCGGTTTCTTTTCTTTCATTTATTTAACTCCAGAGGTGATCCTGTGAATAGGATTCCAGTCTATGGTAGAGCATCACACATCACTCAATCACCACAAGGAACAATTAAATGCTGAAAAGTCACCTACTAGCACGTTTCTTAAAAGTGGAAGGAAACCTGACAAAACTAGTAGGAATATGATGAGAATGGTCTTTGCCATACACCACAAAGGCATTAACACAAGTTTGGGGTCAAACCCTGCACCTCATTGGGACATTATTAATATTTCCTGCAATCATTTGGAACCATCATGGAGAATTTTGCAGAGCGCCAGTGAGTGCATCACAGCTGTGCCTGCAACGGTTGACTGATATATTTGAAACTGGTGCCATTAGAGGGAACTGCTGGCACTACGGCATGCCTGAGAGTAGCCGCTACAGAATGGCAGTCATGCTAAACACTCACAGGCCGAGTTAGTGCACACTAATCTTAGCTCATTCTGCATTCCTCAGAGCTCTGGTACATTTGAGAAAACCCACAAACATCAGTTGAGCATCTGAGTGTCTCCACATGAAATTGTCAGAAGCATTTCCGTCAATCACATTCTCATTCATGATCTTATTTTATTTTCAATTCTCGATGTGATTGGTGTGCTTGCTCTAAATCTCTAGTAAAGGTTAACCATAAATAAATATATATAGAAAAGGTTCATCTATTTCTGAAAACTTAAATATATAGATATAAACCAATTAATTTGCCTACTAGACCATGCACTAGTGACTAGTGATCTGGGTGGTGCACAGTGGAGGTCTGTTAATGTCTTTAGCAGAAGAGGGTTAAGTTACCTTGCAGTTTTATCAATTAAGCACTGCCCTTTAGGATCAGTGACAGACCACACTTGCTCACTTTATTGCCTGGTGAGATCTGGAATTCCAGTGAGTTTCTGCCTGAAACAGGGCCCTATGACCTGCACCAGCATTTGAACAGTTGTAGGTAAATCTGAGGGGGGGAATGTTTTTTTTCACTCCAAGTCTATAAGATATGTAAGAGTTTTCCATCAGAATGACATACACTGATATTTGGATGATTGCAAAATCACCTGTCCTCATCAGGCAAACAATAATCCCTAGGAAATCCCTAAGCCGCTAGGAATCAGCATTGGCAAGCTAGCTAAGCAGTTCCTATTTTAAATTATGGTTTACAAATTTTTGAGCTATCTGCAAGTTGAGGCCCATTAAACCTAACCTTTTTAGTCTGGGCCAGTTAAGGGTAGGCGGAAAAGAAAAGAAACCTACAGCCCCTGGGTAGTCCATCATTAAGTTGGATTTACATTCACAACGCTTAAGGCAAGTGGCATACAATACTATAATGCCAAAGCCTTATCTTAGCATAACAATCATCCAATCTAACTCTGTATGTTAGAAGCATATAACTCGCAGTGGCAAATAAGTCAAGCACAACACAGTGAGGCTGAAACACAGGAAATCCAAGTCCGCATGCCAACCTCGAATATGTTCTTGCTTCGCGTGGCATTTGTGCGAATTCAATTGAGTTTTATATTTTCTTTCTAAAATGTCACATCCCTGCTCCAGCATATCTCTGCTGGAGCCCTTAGAAAGAAAATGCTTCATTTATTTCAAACATTATTACCTTGCGCTTTTACTGCACATGCATTTCTGTCATTCTTCATTACCGTTAATCAAAAATATTTAAAAGAAAATCACACGATGTACTTTTGGCTGCTCCTATTAGGGAGTTGCCACAACAGACCATAAGACCCTCATACAACTTGGCACAGGTTTTAGCCTCCTATTTTATCCAGGCTTTGGACCGGCACTGCATGCAGTGGCTGGGCAGTATGGGGTGTGGCAACCCAACGACGGTGGGGCTTGAAACCAGATTTGTACATCCACAAACCAACAACGTAGACCCTTAGCCACCTGATCCACCACACTCCTAGAAAATCATATGACTATATACAACAAATTAACTATAGTCATATGATTTTCTAGGAGATTTCCAGGTTTGTTTTTTTCCAGTTTGTGAAAATCTGGAGCACCAGCCAGATACCTCTATAGATACATATAAATATGAATATAGTGTGGCATTGCTATAATATAAACATTCACTGATTCACTCTGAATCTGCTGCTGAACATAATGTCTCATCTGATGGATTCATCCTTTTCGAGCAGTGATTTAGCTTGCACTTAACATCACAAACCTGGTTTTGATTGAACAGACCTTCTCATGGATTACTCATGGAGGAAATGGAAAAAAAGTGGAAGCACTTTGATTGACATGACTTCTGGCTTGCTGCCTACATATGCTCCCTTCACAAAGACAAAATCCTGCCCCAGGATCTCTATGAATGCGTACCAGCCTAGCAGTCTCGCAGTCGCCTTCTTTCTGATACAGGATACAGTGAATGAAAGCTTATCACACAACACGGGGGTCTGCTTTAAGACATGCTGGCTTAGATCCCAGATACAGCTACTGGCACTGGATTAGGCACTAGGGCAAAGGGAAGCCTCACCTTAGTTTATTTATTGCTAGTTCCAGGGATGACATGCTCCCTTGTGATAACTAGCTGCTAAATAGAATCAGTTGTGTTAGAAAAAAAAAATTATATATATATACAGTGGAACCTTGGATTACGAGCATAATTTGTTCCGGAAGCGGGCTCGCGTTCCAAAACAGTCATAAACCAAATCATCATTTCCCATAAGAAATAATGAAAACTCTAATTATTCGTTCCACAGCCCCAAAAAATAAATACACAAAAATAATGAATACAATCTATAAAATGAAAATAAAACAAATTAATCTGCACTTTACCTTAAAAAAAGTACAAATAAATCCTGACAGATAAGTGTTTCTGTTGGTGCGCGCAGACGCCGTGTGTGTGTGTGTGTGTGTGTGTGTGTGTGGAATTAGCCTCGTTTCCCTCGCCTCGTTTTACACAGTAACACTCCTCCTCCCTCTCCCCACCTCGCTTTTTAAGATTCACAACACACACACACAACGGAAACACCGTTTTAACCGGAAAAAAGGAAATCTCTCTGAGACTGGCATGAGCGCATATTAACGGACTCACTTTTTAAGTTTCACAACAAACGCATAAACACAGTGGAAACACCGTTTTAACGGAAAAAAAGCGAGACTGGCACGAGCGCATACTAACAGAATCACTTAAGTTTCACAACAAACGGACACACACATAAACACGGAAACACTGTTTTAACAGGAAAAAAAAGAAATATTACACTGGCATGAGCGCATACTAAAGGAATCACTGCTGTAAAGTAAAAAAAGAAAAGGTTTCAGGACATATGAGACAAACTTAGAATAAACATGCATCTATTTATCTCTAAAGGTTCAGTTTCCATAGAGTACTTTTTTGGAGTAAGCTTTGCTGGGTCATGCATTCGTTTGTGTTTTATGAGAACTTGGCCACCTTGTACAGCAGGTGCATTAAGGTCATTTCTGTGTGTTCTGCATATTCTTAGTAAACTGTAAACCAATGGGCTCTGTTGAGTGACGCATATAGCCACACCCCCTCAAGGGAAAAAGTGCTATATTTGTTCAAAAAAGTGCTACAGTACCGGCTGTGACATAATATTGAACTTATTGAACATAACTTCTCATTTAGATTTCATTTATGGTGCATATTTAACTTCAGGCAAATAAAGAAGGACTGGCAAACGTTTCATTAAATCCTGTCCAGCCAGTTTTGTGTGATGCTGTGACAAAATATACTTTACAAACATACAGACTGAACTTTTTGGTTTTGGGTCCTCCAATGTATGAAACATAAAGATATCATTGAAAGACCGAAGCTTACGGAACTGACACTTAACCTCCCATTTATCATCTCATTTTACCTCATGCACCTTGTCTTGCAATTACCCGACTTACCCCAAACTTTACAAGAGTCATTCATGCATTCCAGAGATGCCACCATTGTCACTGTCAGCTGACCCACACCAAGGTGGGAGGTTGCTGCTCGAATTTAAAGATACAGCTAACAGGGCATGATATGCTACATTATGGAGCTTTTACACAGTAGTAACTCATTCAAGAGAACTTGTATGGTGGATGATCTATTATAGTAATCAATTGTACAACTAATTTTCAATATAATTTTATTTTAATATACTAATTTCATCTCATCATCGTCTTTACCACTTCATCCCGTATTCCAGTTCAGGTTGAAACCTATCCCAGGTGACATACGGTAGAGCATGGGGCAGGGTACACCTTGGATGGGGTGCCAATCCATAACAAGGCATACACACACACACACACAAACACACACACACACACACACACACACACACACACACACACACACACACACACACACACACACACACACACACATGCACATGCTCTTATCCACACTATGGGCAATTTGGGAATGACAATTAGCTTAACCTTTATGAGTTTGACTGTGGGAGGAAACTGGAGCACCCGGAGGAAACCCACCAAGCACAGGGAGAACATGTGAACTTCATGCACACAGATGCACATCGAACCCGCACCCTGGCGGAGCAAGGTGACAGTGTCTATTACTAAGCTGTGGTAATTTATTGATGTAATCAAGCTTTCTGTAAGGAAACATATTTTTATGATGTTTTGTCATTTAACTAATGGAGTAATATGTGGGGGATGTATTACTATTGGAAAATATAAATCCTGTGACAGTAACAGTAAATCAGCTTTGTGTCATACAGTGCAGACCTATATATAGATGGTTGTTTTTTTGTGTGGCTATAATAATGACTATAAAATGAAAAATAGAATATCAGTTATTTGATGTATAGTATAGTATAGTATAGTATAGTATAGTATAGTATAGTATAGTATGCTCAAATGCTCAAAAGTTAAATGTTGCAGAACTGAGACAGGACAGTTCTTCACAGTAGAGAAGGATAATGGCCAAAAAACATACTGTGCAAACAACCCAGTGCAAATAAATGGAGAGTTCATAAACCACCTCATCTCAATTGAGCATGTTTTTTTACCCAAAACAAAAAGGGAAGGCAGAAAAACCCACAAACAAACCGAAGGCGGCTGCAGTAAATCTCTGGTAAAGTAGCCCAAAGGAGGGAAACACTTTGTGATATTAATGGATTCCAGGTTTTAGGCAGTCTATGACACCAAAGCTTTTTCATCCAAGTATTAAAAAAAAAAAAGGAAAATATTTACGATTTTGTCCAATTAAAATATTGGTTAATGCACTACTTTCATTAAACTTCTTTATTAAGTCTGCACTTTATTACAAATCCATTGTGGTAGTGTAAATTAATTTTTTTTTTTTAAATTTATAGACCTGACTGTATTTCCTGGATTATTCTAAACAATTAAACAACAAATATTTGTTATACTGGACTACCAGCGTCCTAACTTTCAGTATGACTGCAGATCAATCCCTGTTATCTGTTATCACTCAAATCAGGATGGGTTCTCTGTTGAGTCTCATGAGTAAATTTTAATTAATTTCCACAATTTTGGATTCTGTAAAGTTTTGATTCTGTAACGTTGCTTTGCGACAACAACCACTGTTAAAAGCGGTATACATATAACATTTAATTGAAATTGATTTGCACAACATTGAGCATTGCAATTATACACATTATTAAAAAGTCTTGCACCAGCTTTAAGTGCCAGTTGCTGTGATGAGTTACACGCCTGTGGGTGAATTCCCAGTGGAACCCAAAACCCAGTCATCACCTCCATTTCTAAGAGGACGCTTTAATTCCTTGTGATTCTCTCTCTCTCTTTCAAATCCATCCACCATTTGTGCTTTTGTCACTGTAGCACTCCTATATTTAGAGGAGGTCCATGTTTTACCACAGCAGATGCCTGATCTTAATCATTGCCATCCATTAAGGGGAGCGAAGTTCAAAAAGTTTTAACGGGAAAACAGTTGCTGTGCTATGGAATGGCATTGTTTCAGGGAGATATCACTAAAAGACCTTGTACACTCTTGAACATACGTTGTAATCCACGTGGACCTACATAAACACTGCATGGTATGAATTTTACACACTAGTTGTTAATTCAACACTCAGGATTTTGAGGTGTATTCATGTTCATATGTACTAAAAAATAACTGATCCATAATTGCCGTTCTGATTTTTCCCCCTTTACCTCAGAAGCAATAGAGCAGGTTTAAAAAAAGAAATTTACATGTAAGGTCACAGTTCAGCTTTCTGAGATGCCCCCAGAACAAAGACGTATTCACTAGTATCCAGTCCAACGTCTGTAGTGACACCAGGGAGGCACCTCAAGTAAAGGGATTTGGCCGTAAATTGAAACCCTCCAGCTGTCTTGAGCGATTGTTTCCAACGAGCATGAGCTCAACACTGACTGCTTTATAGACCGATTTGTCCATGATTTCATGGTCTCTGGGTGCTGCCTTTCTCTTTCCTGCAGTTGGGATTACTGTGCAGGACAACCGGCCTTGAGAAAAAGCATCTGGGAACAGCTGCTATTCGTCATCACTGGCTCTCAAAGAGCCTTCACTGTAGTAGTACCAAGGTCCACTCGGTGCGGAATTTTGTCTACAATATTCCCATGGAAATGGTGCTATGTGAATTAGCAGAAAACTGCAGGGAATGCCGGGAAAACTACTCCTGGAATCTGAAGAGTGGATGTAAGCACTCCCAGGTGCCATGGTTCAAAGGTGCTCTGATCAAAGGAATCATGCAGAAGGATGGCGAATCTTGACATAATGATCCATTTGAAACCAAATCATAAAAAATTATGAGTTATTATGTATGCTGAGTAACTAACTAGTCGGCAATGTAAAGGTTTAAGGGTATCATATAATGGTATGCCCAATGCTGGAATGCTTTGATGTATTTTTGTCACATGACCAATCACATTTTTTAAAAATAGACTCACCCGTGCTTAAATCCCAGATGCTTGACTCTATTAACTAGAGTCAAACTGTAGCAATTACCATACTGACCATGATTAACTAAAAATATTCTATTATACAATTAATATTGTATTGTTATACTTTATGAAAAAGTGCAGTTTGATTAAATTTTACACATGCACATTTTACGTTTACTACTCGTCACAATATGATGTGTTTGTTTCTGCATCGTTTCTCCAAGAAAAGATGGAGGTCCGTAAAGATGTAAAGATTGAGACTTTCATTCCTTCCGATTTTCACTGCCAATAAACTTTGTGATTGTGATTGATATCCCCATGTTTATCTTCACATGATTATTATTTGTTTCTTCCCTCATTTATTCATTTTCTCCCAGACGCGGCGTTGACAAGCTGGAAGGCCCATAAACTCGACTGTTAGAACCGGACACAAATCATGAAATCTGCTATCGCTATTACTGATTAGCTGTCATCATCCTTTTAATCAGCAGTGTTGCATACAGTATTTGGAGCAACAAGCGGCACCAGTTTGAGACCGCTAGTCAGCTAACGGCTGATGTCAGACTGCTGAACTCAAAACAAAGGAAGTTAATAATCCGTTATTCTGGCATGAGTTGTAGCGTGGAGGTATAGACGAGTTCAGCAGCTGTGGTCTGAGGCTACAATCATCTCAAAACTCCACATCACTATATCTAGTTTATGAGTCGACATCTGTAGCATTATTATTATTATTATTATTATTATTATTATTGGGCTTAAGGAGTTACTTCAACTGAATTCAATAACATTGTTAAGTAAGTAATGCAATTGGTCAGAATAAAAAAATAATTCAGCGTTTAAAATCAGATTGAACTTCATAAAGGAAGCAATGACTCATGACTAAGGGCCGAGTCCTAGACCATGATTAATCTCAACACGAAGAAAAAAATATATATACATATTCTTACCTGATCCAAAGATGCCACCAGGAGACACACTCCCACCAGCAGCTTGACTACCATTCTTCAGTCCTAAGTGCCCCTGGATCTTCAAGAAAGGACTGTCCAAAACAGCACTACGGTGGTTAGACTGTTTTCTGGTTGGGGATGAGTGAACCCTTCTGAAACCCCCTTTCTTTCTCTCTCTCTCTCTACTGTGTGTTAGGGATATGAGTGACAGCACATGTGTTGGACTTGCCTAAGGAGGAGGTAATCCTAACCCCCCTTCAGCTTCCCAAGCTTGGACACACCCCGAAGGTTTTAGCCCAGGAAGGTTAGGCCATGGTATGAACCATGCTCATGGAAGTGTAAACTCTTCAAAAACAACAGTTATTAATATTCACCCAACTGCTATTTTCTTCATCATTACCTACAGTGGCATAATTTGCATATGCAAATATCTAATAAGATGGATGAGACGTTTATAATTTATGTATACTAAACATATAATTTAGTTTAGGGAACGACTTTTAGAGAAGGGATAGAAAAAGAAGAAAATCAGTGAAGAGTTCGAGCAGATGGCTCTGTAATGCAGATAGTTATGTGTGAGGTCAAATTTCAGCTTGCAATAGGTTGAATATGGTACGTCCTGACCCTGACCTCCTCATTACCAGCTACCACCTGTGTCTCAGCTTAACCTTTGTAACGACTTCACACAGACATCCTTACTAGACACTAGGATTTGGGTTAAACTTCAGATTGATGGCAGTCATTGTTTATGATGAGTGATCTCTCTGTTTCTTGACCTGAATGAAGACGATACCCACTCCTTTAAAAAGTAATAGCATTTTGATTCATTATCTCTGTTATATTTCTATAGTTTCTGGAACAGAAAGTTACATGTGTGTCAAATTTCAGCATAGTTGTGTCTAGGTGGCTGTCATTGCTTTTAGAGGATAGTGTTGCTCTGCTATGTCTTAGTATGACATGCTCTAATGCAATTCTGCATGGTAATTGTACAGTATATCCATAACTTCCGGCCAACATGAAGGAATCTAAAACTGAGATTTAATACATCACAGTATGACTGGCACTGATGCTGACCACCTATATTTATGTTATGTTTAATTCTGCCTCGCCTGTCTTTTGCTAATTGGCTAAAAGCACATGTAACCTGGTTTATTCTATCAATTCATTTATCCTGTACAAGGTCACAGTGGGCCTAGAACTTATCCCAGGGGACTGCGGGACTAGGCAGGGTACACCCTGGATGGGTGCCAATCCATCAAAGGGCACACAAGCTCACACACTACCAGGCAATTTGGAAAGCAGTTAGCCTAATGTGTATGTGTTTGGACTGTGGGAGAAAACCGGAGTACCCGGAGGAAACCCAGCAAGCACGGGGAGAACATTCGAACAGGACAGTCCAATACATTGGTTGAAATGTATTAGTACAATTTCTTTTCAGCATTTGGGCAGTAACTGTTTTTATGGCTTTATAGTTATTAATTATTTTGCTTAGTTGTGATGCTCTTTGTAATTAGTTAAACAAAAAAATCAATAAGATTCTGTATTGACCATACATGCTTAGGGGCAGCATGAAAATATTCTCATGTCTTCTTGCTATAATATACACAGATCAGCCATAACATTAAAACACAAAACAGTTTTACATTGGTTCTGCTTGTGCTCTGGCCCTTCAGGGTATGATTGTTTGTCCAACACATCCCATGTGTGCTCAATTGGAATGGGTCCTGAGGGTGGGGGGCTGGGGTATGGTTCGGGTCAGCAGCCTTGGGTTCTTTGCCTGTCCTGGTGCCTTTCTATTGTGGCTAGCTTTGACATTTTTCAGCCAGTTGTGCTGCATTAGCTTTTCCTTGGAGTCAGACGAGATGGCCAACCTTTAGTCCCAGCAGGAATGAGTGAGCATTGCGTGCCCATAATCCTGTCACCAATTTTCTGGTATATAATAATAATTGATTTTGTAATCTCTTATTGTGCACCAAATGTAGGCTCATATACAGTACTGTACAGTACATCACAAATACATACACTTATTAGCACACAAATACTTGTGTACAAATACTTGCAATCAATGCAATAACGCAAATACTGCTACAAAAATATAGTAATAAACAAACAAAGAAACAATTAAAATGTGTGGTTTCTCCCATTTTGATCTCAGGTCTTAGAGGCCTTTCTAAAACAAGCACTGACCATGCAGTACTGCTAATCAGGGGATAGGATTTCAAAGCTGCAGGACAAGAATAGCAGAGAATTTTTACACATCCAGGCAGGCCAAAATAATCACTTGTTTCATTTGAAGAGTCATTTGAAGAGTCATTTGAAGAGAATTCTTTATATGCAGTCTGTGATTCAGAACCACAGATTCCAGCATTTTGGGAAATCGTACAGGGCTGTCGCACAGGGTTCTTCAGGCTGTCACCTCATGATGATTTATGTCCAAAGTGCTTTAGCAATCAGAGTTCTCTTATACATACACAAACGTACAAATGACATGTCATGAGATCTCCTCATTCATCTGCCTTTCAGGCTTTTTCTATAAATAGTCTGATTGATAAACATCATCTTGCTTTTTCTCCTTGTTTGTGTGCGTGTGATGTACGGCACTGTATATTGCCTGAAATCTCCATCCTGGGTGACCCTGAATGCTAACAGCTCTGTTTAATTGACTGAAACGAGGAGTGTGTGTTCTCTGTTGTTTGGATTAGAGGAGTGCACTTCCAGCCCTCTCGTTTAGAGACGTTTTGTCTTTCCTCTCTTCCTACCTCCCACACTGTGTGTGATGAATGATGTCTTGCCTCCATAGATGAGGCGACATAATATTGTGCATTCGACTGCATTCTTAGCCGTAATGTTGCAAAATTTTAAGATCAGATCATCGAGCAGCGCTTCTGAAACACTACGCATTGCATTACAATTATGCAATAATTCATAATGTTTTCATAATGTTTATTAACAATGATATTCACCACATATGAACTGGCTAAATGGCTAGCATTGTTGCCTTGTGCCTCCAGGGTCCAGGTTCAGTTCCCGCCCGATGTGTGTGCATGGAGTTCGCATGTTCTTCCCATAATTTGTGTTTCCTCAATGTATTCCGGTTTCCTTCCACAGTTCAAAGACATGCAGAATAAGTTAAAATTGCTCAAATTTTAATTCACATGTGAGTGTTGACTGGAGGTCCTATCACGGTTGTAAAATAAGAATAAATACAATGGTAATCACTATTGACCTGTAGTTGTACTACAGAGGTTCCTAGATGGACGGATGAAAATTTGAAATAGTAGCTCTTCATTTATTCTACTATCAGTTTTAGTTTGGTTAAATGTCCATGTAATTAAATTGATGTGTTTATTTTAACAGATAAGTACTGTAGGATTTACTTCAGTAGATGTTAAACCAGGCAAACTACGGCGCGGGGGCCACATTTAACGTTTTGATTCGGCCCGCCAAACTTGAAAATTTTTTATAAATTAACCTTGTTAATGTTTTCTTTCCCCTGTAATTCTGATGTTTCCTCACTAGCTGGCGCACTCTAGATATATTGGCTTTGTTGAGGCGAAGCGTAGGCCTATTACTCCACCTTTGCACTTTACCCTTTGACCCTTTGACCAAAGCATGCCATCTATCTGCTCCTGTTCCGGCCCCAATGTCAAATGTTAGAACTCAATGTGGCCCACGAATCAAAAAGTTACCACCCCTGTGCTAAACTCTAGTTTTTAATGAAAATATAAATCGTGAATTATTTGGTCTGTTAGGTATTTTATATAAAGATGGTAATGTTGCTTCTCTTGTACACTCCTAGTAGCATTTAGCAGTTAGATCCCATATAAGAGCCTGTGTGAGAAAGTAAGCACAAATGTTTGAATGTTAAGGTGCGGTTGAGCTGAAGTTAGTGGATGTTAATTAAGATTCAATTACAGTATTTGTCACATGTACCTTACAGAACAGTGAATTTCCCCCCCTCATATCCCAGCTAGGAAGCTGGGGTCAGAGTGCAGGGTGAGTCAGGTTACAGCACCCCTGAAGCAGATACAGAAGGGTTAAGGGCAACTTAGTAGTACTGGGGCTCGACCCTCTAACCTTCTGATCAATAACCCATAGGCTTAACTATTTGAGCCACCACTGCCTGGATGGTAAAGATGGAGAGGTAGCACTGAAGGATGAGTTTAATGTATAATTTAAAAGTACAGAATGAACTGAAGCACATAATATTTTTAACCTTACGGTGCAGTAAATGTTGCGCTCCTATCACAGGGGGTAAGCAGAGTTTCAGTAGAGAAAAAAAATGTAGACGTTCTCAAACATAAGTGATAATGGTCAGACTTAGCCGTTAGCTGCTAAAAACAAAGGCTCAAGAGTTCTTGGCAGACTCGCCGACTTAGTGGCAGTAGGGGTGTGGTCGAGCGTGGACGGTGGGTAAAAATGACTGTGCCATTTGTGTTGGTATCTGGTATCATCTTTTGTAACTGCTCAGTTTTGGAGGCTCGAGTGTAAACTGTTTTAGCAACTGCTATGTTTAGGTAATCCAAGTGCAGAGACACTACGTATTGTAACACTCTCCAATCCATCAGCAAACAACCTACCTCCTGCTACATCCAAATATTTCAGACTTTGACTCATCAGTCCAGAGCACCTTCTGACATTTTTCTGCACACCAGGTCCTATGTGTTTCTCTAGAGATGAGTCGCGTAGCCTTGATTCCGTGTCGGTGGTATGGCTTTTTGGTAAGACCACTTCTGGCCAGACGTCACCAGACAGTAAATACAATAGGCCTACCAGAGTTCTAGTGGTTCCCCCCAGTTATGCCAACTTATGGCACTGCTCGACATGTCCTGATGTTGAAAAGAAGTAACCATGATCTTTTGTTCATTTGCTGCATTAAGTTTCCTTGACCGACGACCGCACCTAGGGTACTCATCTTTGCCTGTTTCTTTGTGCTTCTTAAACAATAACTTGAACAGCACATCCCCAGTCTGCTTTAAAATCATTTCCTGGGAGAGACCTTGCTTATGCAGTATAACTACCTTGTGTGTTATGTTATAATGAGAACCGAAAAAGTCCTTCAGGAAGCCTGGAGAACGATTTCTCAAGACTTTACATTAGAAATACAGTAAAGAGTCTCTGTGGCTCTGTGGAAGAAGATTATAAAGAAATGAGGGGTGGTTCAAGACTATTGCACAGTATTATATATAAAATTTTATATTTACATTTGGCTAATTTGAATAACTGTATGAGAACATTATATACCGTCATTACTGCATTACCAGGAGTTTCAACTTTTTTCTTCCGTCATAGAGTTTATTTAGTACAGTGGTTAATCGGCCTGCAGATGCCCTGACATACAAATACATTTTTTAATTTTTTTTTATTTTGCATTTTGTGCAAGATTTAGTGAAGACATAGCACCCGGGTCCCAAGAATGGTAACAAGAAGAAAAAAAGACTTTTAAAGCAGTCGGTGCCAAGAGGAATCATAAATTCTTAGGTTTAATGTCTATTTATTACATGTTTTACTTCAGTTACATGTCTTTTCAAAATGCTTTGATTCTTTTTATATGCAAAAATATGATTATAGTGTTGGAAATTGGTAATATTTTTGGATTATTTGTATTTACATTATTTCTCATGGGGAAAATGTTTTTGGCAATACGAAATTTCACCTCAAGAACTCAGAGTTTCATGAATAAGGTTGTGGAAGAAGCAATGAGGAAAATACCCTAATATCAACACTGGACCTCACGGCAGCTGTTACTCCATTTCCGTCCCTGAAATACAAGCCACACATTGTAAGAAGGAGGATATTCATTTGTGAGCATGCCTGTCTGAGAAAACAAAGTGTGTTTATTTGTGTGTAATACTGAAAAGTCACTGTGTAATGGATATCGGTGTGTGAATTAAAGGCTGTTTATGTGTAGAGGTATGAATTTGTGTGTGTTCTAAGGGATAATGGCGCACCACCTGTCTCTGTCATGCTGTGCAGCAGCTGGCTGGATCCTCAGCCAAGCATGCCCATTCCCATGAGCCCTCATTCCTGCGGAGGGTGAGTGAGAGGGACAGGGAGGAAGAACTCTGTCCTCTGCTGACTCAGCCTCTCTCTAGGACCATTTTGACCATTTTCAACAGCTTGGAAGAACTCGAAGCACTCAGCAAAATGCAAATCTGGAATCATTACCCTTGATCTCTACACTCTTTTTATTTTTTATCAGAGACAATAATTTTGCAAGACATCAAAAATGATATTTTAGTAAAAACATTACTGAGGCAGGAAGTCGTACACCTTTGTGTGTAATATGCAAACCTGCTAAAACACATTCAATCTGTGTTATTTCACATAATCAAATGGTCTTTGCAAAAGTTGCCATGGAATTGTGATTCTCATTTTGTGTTTAGTTTCAAATCAATTGACGTTTACAGAAGACTTCAAGCACAGAACAGTAATAAGAGACACTTAGCCACAGTAAAACATTTCATTGGTGCAAACTTACTAAAGAAGTCCATATGACCATGAATGATGATCCCAGCCCAGGCATCTCAGGGCCCACTGCAGTCTTTCCTGTCAACATTAATAAGTGGAATGCCAGCCAATTGATGAATAACTTATTGACAATTTGCAGAAATGACGCATCTGACTGTTGGAACTGTACACACGAGCATTCACAAACAGCATTTGAACATTATGAGAACTGGTCTGGGAGTTATTACCACATCTCCCGTACAGTCCAGACCTCGTTCCACATGTTTGGGTCATTAAAGGAATTCCCGGGAGGCCAGAGTTTTAGACATGAAGCTTCATGGCTCCAGCGTACAGAGAAAACTTTCTACCCTGATGGTATCCGAGCACTAGTGAAACACTGGGATAAGTGCATTAGTGTAGCAGGAGATTATATAGAACAATAAATCAAAAGTCCTGGTTTGATTTGAACGCCCTTCATAAAATCTACAATATTGCTGTCAATCCATCAGTATCATCATTAATGCACAAACATAATTTTATGCCAAAGTTATGAAATGGAATGGAATGAAAAAAAAAAGCATGTTTTGGCTTCATAGCTCAGCTTAAAACAATTAATTTCAAATGAAACAATAACCACAAGGTTAACTTTAGACTTCAATTCAGGTGTGTAGGTCTATACTGTGTAAGATTCTGAGCAAAAGAAAATTCCTCTCGTTTCGGGAGACAGGATTTGATTAGAGAACTGAATATGAGCATAATTAAATTGATTCTGTTTATTATGTTTAGACACAGGCTATTTTAGTTTGTTTTTATGCTTTTCTCAATCTTGTGATCGGGAAGTAATCTAAAGCTCAGTGGGGTTTAAACTGGATGAATAACCCAATTATACAAAAACACAAATCCAAACCGTATACTTGCATATTCTTGGTAGGTGGAAAGACAACAAAGTATTAATAGAAAACTGATTCACTGGCTGTGTGACCATGCATAATATGCAAAAAATAGAGCAACCTGAGATCAGGGTCAAATACTGGAGCTGTTTTATATGATGTGTCCGGCCACATTTTAAAATGCTTATTTAAATTGCATGTTGTAGTTCATGTATGTACTGTGGCATAAAGTATTTATTCTCTCACTCATGTTCTAAAGCTCTTTATCCTGTATACAGGGTCACGGGGGCCTGGAGCCTATCACAGGAGTGCACAAGGTGGGGTAGACCCTGAATGGGATGCCAATCCATCGCAGTGCGCGCACACACACACACCTAAACACGTTCGTACACTCTCATTCACACACTATGAGCAATTTGGGAACGCCAATGAACCTAATCTGCATGACTGTAGGAGGAAACCGGAATACCCAAAAGAACCCCACCAAGCACGAGGAGAACATGCAAACTCCATTCACACAGACCCGTGGAGGGAATCGAACACAGACTCTGGAGGTGCAAGGCGACATTGCTAACCACTAAGCCATTGTGCTACAACATAAAGTATTTATTCATTTTTATATCTGTGAGGACAGAAACAGTGTAATGAAATAGCATGTTTAGGTCCACTGTACAAGACTTCAAAGTTATACATATATACAATGCTAAAAAAGCTGATGTAAGATGATAGTCTTTATTGTTACATTGATACAGTCCAGCTTGTTTGTAAGCTGGGTCAGAATGCAGGGTTGGCCTTGATACCATCCTCCATGAGCGACAAGGCTTAACCAGCAGGTATAGCATGGAGGTGCTGGAATATGCACTCATGACCTTCTGACTTGTGGCCCTGGATCATAAGCAGTCAGCCCACACTACCCCTCTACCATTAGGTGTGTGTATAGTGCCCTCTGGTGGACTGGCTTCCCATCCCGAGTGCATTCCTGCCTCATTCCCAATCCCAACGTCTGTGCTGAAGATCTAAACAGATCTTCGATCATGTATGTGGAAAAGAAATGTGGTGCTTTCCTCTGAGTGTGCCCAACTGTGCTTTTATGTAGCATGTGAAGCACTTTACCCTTTAACATCCTTACTATGATTTTTTTTTTAAGTGTCAGGAATATCTGCAAATGCAGGTAAGAAAGACGGGATTTATTCATTTAAATGACAAAACCAAACACGGGAAAGAGGCAAGGGTCGGCAAAACACCTAAAGTAGGGAAAACAGAGAATCGGAAACCAACGTCCGGAAAACTCACGAGAGCGCAAACATCGCGAAGTCCCGCCTCTGCTGAGTCATATTTAAGCACCTGAGTAATTGAGTGCACGTGTGTTCGAGGTCAGGTGATTTGGAACGTGTCGGTTGGGAGTTTTAGTTTGTTTCCGCTATGTTTGTAGTTTTCATTAATTTTCTACATTCTAGAACAATACTGGATTAATATATATATATATATATATATATATATATATATATATATATATATATATGAAATAATACGTATAGGATTAGGTAATTAATTAGCCACAAAATCAACAGTCAGTTGTTATTTTAAGATATGAAGGTCAGACTTTCTGGAACAGTCTTAGCAGGAACATGCACCACGATGAAACCTCTCCAGGAAAGCAAGACCAAAACTTACCTCTGCTGCAGAGGAGAAGTTCATTCAGAGTTACCAGCCTCAGAAATAACAAATTAACAAACAGCACCTCAGATTAGAGCCGTTATAAAGATTTACAGAGCATAGGTAGCAGCTACATCTCAATATTAAATGTTCAAAGGAGATTATTGCATATGTTGGATTCCGTCAGCATTGTTTTACAGTGTCGGAAAAAAGAAATATCAGTGACGACCATGGAATTAAAAGGTGTGTCCAAACTTCTGACTGGTAATATATAAAATAAATTAAAACACACACACACACACACACACACACACACACTCATATAGTATAGGTCTCTTCCATATGGTTGAAATATTACTTTGTGGCTAAATAAAAATGTCAAATATCTATAGATGCTAACTTTTTGGGTGGTGGTGTAGTAGCTGATAAGTTTTTGGACATTATATCCACTTTATTTCTTATTGTATGCTATGATGCATTAAAAAAAAGAATACCATTTAATGACACAATGCCATCTTTTTGTTGCTTTTTTTTATTTATTTTTAAGCAAAGACTTTTTCTTGGTGGGTTTCCTCCAGGTACTCTGGTTTTCTCCCACAGTCCAAAGACATGCAGAGTGAATGATAGTGTGAGTTTATGTGTGTTTTTGTGTATGCCCTGTGATGGATTGGCACCCCGTATTCCGCCTCATGCCCTAAGTCTCCTGGGATAGGCTCCAGGCCACCCACAACCCTGAACACAGGATACAGTGGTATAGATGATGAGTGAGTGTGTGAGTGATGCTTCATAAGTGACTTCATGTGTGTCACAATTTGGCAGTCATTCTTTCTGGCTTGTAGCAGTCATAGAATAGGAGCGAGACTACTAGTAGTTGGAAAGCGACAAAAAGTTAAACTGGAACTAAAAGGTAGCAATGAAAATTTAAAAGGAAAATGCATTCTATATTTTAACCACCAGAGAGCATTGTTGCACTTTGTAAACAAAAACCTGGCACCCATGCCTCTTTCTCCATTCAGGCTGTCCTGAATAAACCAGCATTGTACTTAAAAATGTATTTTAAATAATGTCTATAATTCCTATAGTCATAGTGAGTGTGTATCCCTACACACAGTCATCAAAACATGAAAGATGTTTCCAATTAACCTTTATTTTTGTAAGAGCCATGCTGCTGCAGAATTGTTTTGGTCCAAATGCATGTTTGCATCATAGACAAGGACTAATTTATGATATGGAAAATAAATTAGCTGGGCACTTTAATATCTTATCTTTGCAGCCATAGAGAGCTTTAATCCTGGTCTGCTTCTAATGCCCTCCATTGTTCTCCATAGTACTAATGAGCATGCAGTATTCCTTTTGTGTTCCTGTTGTGTGCTCTGAATATTCATACACACTCTGGTCTACAAAACTGCATTTCTATTCATTATAGAAATGGCAAAAATAATATATGACAACAATAATAATGAACCAATGAGCTGATTAAGGCGATACCTAAAGTTACACATAACCGTAACTTTAACATCAGTAGCCGAAAGGAAATTAGTTTAGTTGTTAAAATAAAAGCTGATGTTTTGTAAAAAAAAAAAAAAAAAAGAATGAATAAACAAACAAACAAAGAAACAAATACATGAATAAGTAGATAAATCATTTGGAGACTCTGTATTAGAGTATTTAAGTTTACTTAGCTACCATGTTAGTCTGTTTACCCTGATTACATTTTTTTCTTACTAGCAGGAGAGCTATAGAGAGAGAGGTGTATTGACATATTGTATGTTTTATTTTCATGCTTAATGAAAGAAGGTGACGGAGTCCAGGCAGAACAGAACAGAACCGAACAGGCCGACGTTTGGGCTGACTCTTTTGCGGTTCTCCAACAGATGAAATAATTGACCGCTCCATTACGCTGTCACAACCGCGCTATCAGGTACGCATTAATGTAAATTAAATCGCAATCAAATATCACATGAGTGGAAAAATTGAATGGGCCACGTGCTCACTCGGTCTGGGAACGCATGACGCCTCAGACACCCCGTCTGCTCCCAAAACCCACATCTGCGGAGAGCTGGTTCAGAAATAGATGAAAATGAGAGCTGGGTAAAAAAAAAAGTCTCACCTTTAGTGTCAGTCATGCACAGTTCCAGTGTGATGAGCACACCAGGACTCTGATCAGTGTCTGGCTTTTCAAAAGCTCCCCATCCACACTTCTGCTCTCTTCTCTCCTCCTGTTCTTCTTTTTCTTTTTAGTTCTTTTTGGCTTCGTCCTTATTACCTTCTTTCACCTTCATCATTTTACTGTTATCATTTCTACCTCACTTTCTTAAAATCTGTTTTTTTCCCCTGATTTCTGTCTGTCTGTCTGTCTGTCTGTTTTTCTTTCACCACACAAAGCAATGACATGCATACTGGTGTGGTCTTTCTCTCATTACAGAGTTTTGGTGTTCATCTTTACTATCTACAGTATGTTATGGCCATCTGCATAAAGGTGTGTTTGTTAAAAAAAAAGGAAAAAAAAAAGCTTACTGAATAAATGTGTGTTTTGCAGATGTTCGTTTTTAGTTGTGTGTTACTGAATGCTGTAAGTGTTAGTGTTCTAAAAAAATTTTTTTTAAATAAAAACCTGAGAAAGGTTTATGTCTTGCTCTTTGTGTGTGTGTGTGTGTGTGTGTGTGTGTGTGTGTGTGTGTGTGTGTGTGTGTGTGTGTGTGAGTGAGGGGTAGGTGACCGCAATTTTCCAATTAAAGTGAATGAGATGACACAATGGTGAGGATTTTGCCTGAAAGCTACAGTGATGTGTGTATGGAACAAGTTAATGGTGTGTGTGTGTGAGAGAGAGAGAGAGAAAGAGAGAGAGCCTCAATTGATGACACTCAGTCTGCTAGTACATGACACACATGAAAAGAGTCACTTAAATGTCAATGCACACACACACACACACACACACACACACACACACACCTCAATGAACAACACAAGTCAACAATTGCAGAGAGAGAGAGAGACACACTCACACACACTTACATTTAAAACCCCAGTTTAAAATCACACAACATATACAACACACACATCATGCACTCTTCCTGAATAATGTCTTTCTCCTTATATTTTTTCCCTTCCTCCCCAACACACATACGCACACACACCCTGTTTCACCAGACACTGTCTATTAGTCATAAATATTCATAAATCAGGTCCCCAATGTTCATTAATATTCATAAGTTGACAGGCAAGTTACAAAATACGTCTAACTTGTTTGACAGGAAATGAAAAGGTGTCAAACTGATCGTACTTATTTATTTATTTTTTATTCATTTATTTTCTCCACATTTATAATCTCAACACACTCGGATTTTTCACCGCACAGGGCCTTGAAGTGTAAAGAACACACTGTATCGCGCACGATTTCTGAGGATTAGCTGCCTGGTGTCGAGCAGATCTCGTGTCGTGCCCTCGGCACAACGTCTCCATAGTGTCTCCATGGAGGTGTGTGTTAATCAGAGACTCTCCACAAACACACCTGCCGCCTGCGGTCAGTGGTGTGTTACACGCGGCTGGCACATGGCGCGGATTAGCTGTGTCCTGATGAGCCAGGAAGTGGAAGATTCTAGTTCGTTTTATTATCCTCCCACTCGCGCACACACACGCACACACACATAATGGGACAGCATATCAGAGTGGTTCAGAGACCATAGCTTCTTTAAGTTAAGTTTTGGTACTAGGTTCGAGAACCTGAACCATCTGCAGTATATGCTCTGGATTTAGCCTGGATTCTGTTTCACATCTAATTCAGATCACATTTAGGCTAAAAATCCAATTTTTCCGGAAATGTGAATGCAGATGAGGTGTGTGATATGTGGTCACATTTACACATGGACAAGGAGCTTGTTTAGAATGTCACCACCAATCACTTTTTTTTTTAGGGTTGTATATAGAAGTGCGCGAAATGGGATACAGTGTGTGTGTGTGTGTAAAGGACAAAGACCAGTGAGGAGGCACTTGGTTGTGTTGTGCTTGAGGAGTGATGATGGGGTGCTGGGGGACTGACAGTTGTCAGCCAGGGTGAAGCTAATCTACTCCATCGGCTGTCAGTGCAGTGGACAAGACACACACACACACACACAGAGAGAGAAGCTCTGCTCACTCCACCGGCAATGTCAGCTTGTCAGGCCACATATGTTTGTCGGCTCCAGAGGAGATGCGAGGACACGGGCAGTCTCAGTCTTTTCCCTGTCTCTCTTTCCACGTTTCTCTGCCTGACCACCCACCCTCCCTCGCTCCCTCCTTCCTCCCCCATTACCATCTCTCGCTCTCTCTTTCATTTTCTCTCCTTTACTTGATGTCAGCTTTCTTAAAAATCTTTAACTTTGTATTTTGTTCTCATATGCATTCTGAGTGATTTTTTATCTGTGTGTGTGTGTGCGTGTGTGTGTGCGTGTGTGTGTGTGTATATGTCTGAGACGGGGCTCTTTTGTCATTCTTATGTGGACTGATACATCTTTCTTTCTTCTGTTCAAGAGATAAACACCTCCTTTGAAAGCTCTGGCTTACAATGCCTTGGTGGTGTCATAGCACACCAAAACACCATCTGTAGAGTTTACAGGGTGAAAAAATTAAATGAAAGCAAATCTTTAAATTTGGCGCCAACCAGTTTCCTCAAATTCCTGGGTCCTCTGACAGAAGTTGCCTTATGATATTCCTCAACTCCATGGAGTAGAGATCTGGACCTATTGGAGGCTGTTAATGAGGTCCGCGTCGTCCCAGCCAACTTCAGAGAAAGTTTTTACCCACTCAATATAGCTGGTTCACTTTTACTCTTGCTTAAGCTGTCTTTGAGGCACGGCTGAAATGCAAAATTTGCAAAAGTGTAAAGAAGCAGTCAGGGTCAGTGCTTCATACGTTCTCAGACTACTATTTTGCTTACATTTTAATAATTGTGGTCTGAGGAACATTTCTAAATAGAATACATACATTTATGTATATACACAGTATTTATAAAAATCACATATTCTAAGATTTCATTTATTTCTTAAATAGCTCTGATTTCTACTGTCAACTTCACCAACTGTTTACGCGATCTCTGTTCATCATTTCTTTCTCGTCACATTTCATCAGCAAAGTTGAAAGTTCTGCACTATCCTTCCAGGTTTTAATAATGAGTCCGACAGTGTGTAGCCCTTAAAGCTCAGGGCATTTTAGCTATTTTGCTGTTTTAAAATTATTATTATTATTTTTATAAATATATACATAAAGCTCACGATTGTGCAATATAGAGGGACATATACTTTTTTCATCACAAAATAGGGAACATAAAAATAGCACAGATACACACGATCATGTGTTTTTATTGTTGTTTTCATTACTTTCTATGACCAAAAATGAATAATAAAATGAATGAAAATGTCATTCCCCCATTCCAGTAGTGGCAAAATTGACCCTTTATAAAAGTAATGCTAATTTTCGCTTTACGTGACATATTGGAGAACCCAAATACACAGTTTGAAGTCTAAAGCCGCCTCGTTAACACACACCAACAAGGCTTCTACAGTATATAAGCACAAGCAGTATATATATGTTTAATAATCATTGACCTATGTTGTGCCGCTTCAGATCCAGTTCCAGTCATTTCAAATCTCCTTAGTTGTTTTCTAAGACCAATGATTAATTTGATGGTTAAAATAAATTGTATTGGCCCAAGCACTGTATTTGGTCTATATCAAGGTTGGCATCTTGTATACAGCCACAATAGTTATCTTTCCTATACCTTTTAAAAGACCTATTCAGATCTTACACTCTGTCTGCGATCCTTCCATTTCATTAATGTTGGCAAAGACATCTTTATCCCCTTTCAGACTGGATTAGTTTTAAATACGGATGTGGGGTAATGTAGTTAATAATAATGTATCTCTAGGATTTTAGTCCCAGCTGAGTCCTTCATGTCAGTCATGTTTATAGAGTGTGCATTTCCATGCCTGAGATGTTGCCATCCTTTACCTATTTTCCATTATGTTCTGTGGAGAAAGAAATTTTCTTCAATATGGAGCCACTCCAGGAAGCCCTCTTTTCTGTCATCTCTTGTCAAAAAAATGCATTACTTCTGAGGCTTTTCAGTAGGTTATTGTGTGAGTATTCATTATACAGTATGTTATGGGAACATGACTTGTACAGCCACAAGTCCTAAAAGCAAGCAGTTATAACAAAGACAGTGTAATCAGTACATGTAGTTATTAAAACAAAACATCAAAACATGTACTAATAATATGTTCCTCTTGATTTTACTTTTTTTTTTGCTTTTACAACCGCCCCCCCAAACCCCCAGCACACACAGATGCTAAAATAAAAAATTACAATATCAAAGTTGAAATATTACTAACAGTAAGGGAAATAATCATCATCATTACTAACCTGTTATGTCTGATTATGTACTGTAATCTGCTATAATATACACCAGGCGTTTTAGTTACACTACTAGATTTTAGTTTGGAGGAACTAATATGAGATCACTGGCGTCCATACAGAATAAAAAAAAATCATTTGGTGGATCCTCTAAGACAATATTTAATTTTCTCCAATTCCTAAAACAACATCACATCACTAAGCCAGAGTGAAATTAAAGGTGGTTTACTTGATTTCCATTCAAGTTATATTTTTCTCCAAACCAGGAGACAGGTAAAAGTGCAAGACAGCCATTTCAAAATTAAAAAACAGCCATTTCAAAATTAGGCCTGATATCCTCGACAAACAGTATGCCTCTGACAAAATTTGGAATATAGTTGTCCAGAAATCTAAGAGTCTGAGCTTTATTTTAGGTTTCCTCTAATATATCTGCTGTCAAATCCTTATCACTAACCGATAAATAACCAATAATTGATAAATAACCAATATCACTAAATTTATTGCTATACATTATACAGTATACATAATCCATGCTTACTATGCTTAATACAGACCAGTGACTGAGAATGTTTAAAAGGATCATAAAACCCCAAAGTTTATAATTCAAGATCTTATGAAAACAGCATCTGCCATGGTGTGGAAAATCAAACTTTGGTTAGTGGAGAAAAAATGTCCCCAATATTAATTTTCCAGGAAAATATATCAATTTCATCATGTCCAAGATTTCAATATCTTGTTTTGATTGTGTGGATAATTTGACACTATAACCCTGAAGCTGACATACAGCTGCATATCCAATGACTTATACCCAGATTTCTTGAAAAATTTAATTCTGTCTAACATACTGATCTGGAGAGCTGGTGTCAACTTCATATCTAGAGATATTCTGGATTGCAATACTGAATATAGACAATCCATCAACAAGTCAACAGTAATTTCCCCTGCTCGAGGAAAGCTTGCCCATTCAGTGCATGATGTCCAGGTAAACAGAGGGGTTCACACAGTGGCATAGTTTATGCATGACACTGTACTGAGAGTCACAGCAGTGACACACTAGCACTCTTTTTTATCTGTACACATGGATATTGTCCCACAGTGTGTATTCTGCCTCTATCTGAGGTTCCTCGGCTTGATATTCCTCTCCTCTTTTCCGCTCTGATTGGCTCGGCTCGGTTTTATCTCCCTCTGTGCAGTTTGGAAACAATAAAAAGAAAAGCGATGTGTCTTGTTCAGGCACTAAATAGCTGTCTCGTTTGGCCCCCCTGAGGTGGCTGCACATCACTGGCCACCCCATTCATCAGCCCTGGCACTGCCGCCTGGCCCACTGAGCTCACACTCCACGAATGGAATGATAAAATACTTCACCAGGCCACAGACCACAGAGAGAGAGAGAGAGAGAGAGAGAGAGAGAATTTCCCATTCTGTATGGAGGAAAGGAAAACCAAAACATTTTCAAAATCACACAATCACGACCTGCCGCTTTCCATAACCCCACAAATCCTTTCTCTCCAGGGTTTGATTACTCTCTCTCTCACACACACACATACACACAATCCCACTGCAGTGACTGAGCCATTGCTGCTCTGACCGATATAGACAAACAGCAACCATACGTGAAGTGAAACAGCCTAACCACACAACATTGGTGTGTCTAAATACTAGCTGCTTGTAGTCACGCCACTTTGAAGCTGAGCAAACACGCAAACATACTTGTTTCTAATGACTTAATCTTGACCAGAGTGCTATACATCATTACATCTTGGGTACCCTTGACACCCTTAAACTCCATTAAACCGTCAGTTTAACATTGTGTTGTTTATGTGTAGTTTTTCTTTCTTCTTTATTTACTTCGTTTCTTTAATCAACTAGTGGTACATTGTCAAACATGTGATTATTGTAATGTTAATCACCTGCTTAGCTGTAGACACAATAAAACTTACGTGCCATCCATCTAGGGACCGTTGCAGTACAACTAGTACTGTGGAGACCAATGGTGACCTTTGTATATATTCCCATTCTTACAACCGTTGTAGGACCTCTGGTCAACATTCACATACCTGGAGGAAAACCACCAAGCACAGACCCCAAGCTGGGAATCGAACCCTCAACCTGGGAGGTGCAAGACATCAGTGCTCAAGACTGTGCCACCATGCTGCCATAACTTAGGGATATCCTGTGCTAACATGACTAATAATTATCACAAGCTGTATTATATGGTCTTGTGAGCTGATGCTGTGATAATGTTATGATTTTTAAAAATAATTAATTGGTTGTAACGAGGCTGCTGATGTTTTTTTTTATTGTGGGCATGATACAGCAGAAGGGATGGTAGTCTGTGGTTATTTAGCACTAATATAACCTCACTGAATAAATTTAAATGTTGTGGTTTTATTATGATCACAGTCTCAGTAAGTAAGTCTACCAAAGTCCAATTTCCAGCTATAGTTCCAGAGTGAAGTCCATTTCAACAGTAAATGTGTCCAAGAAACACTTATTTTCAGAATGGCCAACCACAGAGCATTGTTTGCAACCTGCAACAATCTGGAAAATGTGTTTCCTCCATGTGGAGCAACTTGGAAACATCTTAGTATAATACAGCTCAGTCGTGGTTGAGAATTGCCAGGAAGGTAACAACTAAACTTTAAACGGGTGCATGCATGTGAACTTTTCCAGCGGCAAATATTTTCCTTGCTGGTGTTAATTCTGCAACTTTTTAAAATGGGGCGCTAACTTTACAATAGACCACAGGGGTATGGCCACAGGTGGTTGATTTGTCATAATGTTAGTTTAATGTTGGCCTCATCGACCCTATGGGTTGCAGGTGAAGCCGTAACGTTTTACTAGCCACAACTGTTAACAATTTTCACAGGCTTCTGATGCTCAAGCACACACATTTGATCACTAAAATGAGCTTTTCTGAATGGAGAGTTTGTGGAAATAGACATGAAATAAATGCATCAAACCACAGCATCGAAATCCCCTACAGCAGGGGTACTTTATTAAAATGTAAGAAGGTCCGGTCAATAAAATTTTATTTGAGGTGATGTCTGGGGTTTGTGTTATGTTTTAGATCTTTATATATGCAATCATTGTAAGTTTATAAAAAATGAGAAATTTAAAACTTCATTGATATTTATTGTCAATTACCAGTAACTAGGTTAAACGTTGACAATTTGGCCAACTTTGATGGCCTTGTATATTTCCTTGTATTTGTATATAATACAAGCAACATTCTTTAACCAATCTTTAGTGAATCCTTATTTGCATGCTGTTGGGCTGTAAATGAATGTGAGAAAACTCTGGTTGCTCTGTCATACAGGACTCTCACTTTGGGTATTTTACACGCCCTCACCTCAGACTGCTGCGGATATGTTTGCTCTAACGACCCATGTTTTATCTCATAGTGGTGACTTATTGACATTACTGCTTTTTATTATTGGTGGTTTTAAACTTCCTGCAGAAAGAATAAACATATATTGATATGTTCATTCATCTTTAATGGTTCGGTTTTCATAGTGTACTTTCCTTTTCTTGGAATTATTATGTTGATCTGTTGAGTGGTGCTTATAGCCACGCCCACACCGAGGGAAAAAAATTAAAATAATGAAAAGAAAAGCGATGGAAACTATAAAACGCCAATAGCCACACTTACATCAAGGAAAAAAGTGCTAGGTTACTGGAATATTATTTATTTTCATTTATCAGAAAAGCATCAGGGTCAGGATAGAAGTATCAATCAGTACAGATGCAGACTGAGGTCCACCATTTAGTAATGCCTACCCTATAGTTCCAGTGAGAAAATACAATGTTCATTGAATTTCGTGAAACTTCCAGAACCAGCCAGATCCAAGCTTTGTTGGCTTGTGCTCTGACTTTTGCTATGTATCCTGACTTTGATTCTCTTGATCTCTCTCTCTCTCTCTCTCTCTCTCTCCCTCTGTCAACCTACACATGACACTCTTAAGTTGCCAGTAGTCTTGATCCCCTCTTGGCTCTCTGGACCTGCTGCCTGATACATCCTGGTGCGTTACTTCTGCTTGGAGTTCTCATCACATGGAGACCAATAACTGCTGCTGAGGAAGGCCCTATATGGTCTGCTTACAGATTTGTTGGACTGCTGAGGACACTTTCAATCCATGTAGATGGCTTTGGACAGCATTTTACACAAACAGTGTTACTATTATGGCTTATGACTGCAGTCGTGTTTCTGGACTGAAATTGCCACAAAGAGTTTTGTACCAATCAAGTCTCCATCAGTGAACAGTTGGTAACTGACAGAATTTAAACAAGTGCTCTCCCAATAGGGATTTGCCTCAAATCAAAATCTCTACTTCAATTGACAATATTTAAGTTAATTATTCTCTCAATAGACTCTTCTAGCTCAATTGACATACATTGTCTGGCACACAGAATGACGCACATTGAGGATTTACAGTCATGTTCAAAATGTTCTAATTCTTTGTTCACAGCGGGTCTTAGTATTAGGCAAATAGAACTTCAGACGAACAACAAAATATACCTTTTTTTTCACAGTGCAATTATTTATTTAACAAAATGAAGCCAAAAAGAAAAAAAAACATGTGCAATACTAAGTACCTGCTTACTGCCTCTACAGCATTTAAGAGGGTATGTAAGTTGCAGCCAGGTGCTGCTAATCATCAGCTCTTGATTAACTGATCATCAGCAGATGTGCAGACCTCTATAAAAGCAGAGGTTTTGGCAGTTTGGTGGTCTGGAGCATTCAGGTGTATGTTATCCAAATGCCAAGAGGGAAGACATAAGTAATGGTCTTAGAGAAGCACTTGTTGCTACACATCAATCTGGAAAAGGTTATAAAGCCATTTCCAAACAAATTAAAGTTCAGGGTTCTACTGAAAGATTATTCACAAGTGGAAGGCATTCAAGACAGTTGGCAATCTTTAAAGAAGTGGAGGTCCCAGCAAATTCATCCCAAGGTCAGACTGATTACACATGGCGTAAATCCCATTTAGTAAAAACCCTTTCCAACAGTAAGCATTCAAATACCAAACATATTACAGGTATTTAATTCAAAACTCAAATGGTTTAGGTGGACCAGTCAAGCTGGAGTCGTGAGGACCCTAGCACAAATGGAAATTCTGGAATGTGTTCTGAGTGATGCCATTGCTGGAGTATAGTTGACACAGTCTGCCTGACTATGAGTCCTGTCCCTAGCCAGCCATTCATCCAGCACAGACAATAGGATGAAGTGTGGAAGTATCACCACTGGCATTCCCACGTTCCCAAATAAAGTCTATTATGTTACCAGCTGATCCTAAATGAATGAAGGCTTTCACTTTTGCTTGTTGGCACGCTCTGCAGGTGGAGAGAAAAAAACCATAGACATGGGAGCAAAACATCAGGCCATCACAGATCCCTTTCCTTGGGATGACCTTGCTTTTTGGCTTAAGGTGAGGACAGTGTGAATGCCAGTGACCAGCTTATCCACAATACAGACACCTGGTCTTTTCTTTTCATGGTCTCCTTTTCTTGATAGAGGAGCCCGGCAGCATGGGTTCCCCCAAGGATTCCTTCGGAATCAATCACCCAGTGCTGGGTGGTCAAAGGTGCATTTTAATGGTGCAGTGAATGATTCAAGTGTGGAGTCAGATGTTAACACATTTTGCCAGACTGCTGTGGCCCATTCCAAAGTCCCCTCTTTAAGGAGAGAGATCATATAGCCAATTTTGGCCTGCTTTTTAGGTGCGGATACTAGTCTTGGGGTTAACTCGATTCATGAGCACATATAGAGTGCCTATATTTGTCCTACACACTGAGATACTGTATGTTCTGCACCTCTGTACCTCTAACAGTGTAGCCAGCGTCTGATTGTATTTTTCAACTGCAGTGGTTTGGCCAGACACAATTTCTGCCATCCACTCTAAAATACAATAGATTCCTTCTGTGGCATGGACATACAGTACTCTTACAGGGCTTTGGGAAGGATATAAACAGAGCCGCTGATTAAGGCCAATCGGTCCCAAAGAGGACAATAAGTGAAATTTAGAATCAGGTGGAAGCTTTGGGGCTGGATAAGGTGGTGTGAATAGTGCTCGTGCTTTTGTGACAGTGAGACCAAACACAGCATGTCTACGCAGGCAGAAGTAACTTGTCCTCTAGGGAACACTATTGTCTCCAGTTGAGTGGTCTCTATGTGAAATAAAATATGTACAATAAACTTTCCCTCAAATAAGCTTTCCCACTAAATATAATGTCTACTTCAGAAATTATGTCTGTGCACAGAGCACCACACATCGAGGTGCACAACTAAGTATCACATATTTTCGCTGATTACCTGCATGAGTGTGTTGCTTGGCAACCAAATTTATAAAAGCCAATTTAGCTGGCTTCAAGGCTGCCTGAGAAGTCATCCATGGTGTTACAGGTTCCTCTCAGCGTTTCTTCCTCATGGTGTTTCAGGGAGTTTTTCATTGCCACTGTCACCTCTGTCTTGCTCATTAGGAACAAACTGATAAAGCTATAAATCCATCAATGTATCAGAAATTTGTATTCCTGATACAATGATATATAACACTTATATATTGGTATATAACACTATTTTAGATATTTTCCAAGCCTGAGAAAGACATATAGCTAAGAAATCAGCTTAAGAAACAATATAATATCAACACGAACATGATGAAAACTAAACTAGACTATGTTAGTGTCATTATGGATGCCATTTTAGCAGCAGTACAAAAATGCCATGTGCATTAATGTAATTTTCAAAACGCAATTAAATTATATATGGTGGCATGGTGGCTTAGTGGTGCACCTCCAGGTCCTGGGTTCAGTACTCGCTTTGGGTCTGTGTGCATGGAGTTTGCATTTTCTTCCTGTGCTTGGTGGGTTTCCTTCAGGTTCTACAGTTTTCCACCCACAGTCCAAAGACATGCAGATAAGGCTAACTGGCGTTTCCAAATTGCCTGTAGTGTGTGAATGTTGACCAGAGGTCCTACCACGGTTGTATAAATGGGAACAAATACAATGGTCATCATTGGCTTTTATTGTCCATAGTAGGACTACAGAGATTTCTAGATGGATGGATGATCTGCACTCTGGCTGTAGATTTAGATTAATTCTTCTTTTTTTTTTTTTAGAAAAGACAAATACATAATTTTTTAGACATCATCTACTTGCTTTTTTCAATACACTTTGTCCATCTGTCAACAAGCTTTCATAATCTCTCATTAAAAATGTTGAGGCTGAGCTGCGAACCATGAATGCACCACTGTCATCACTTCTTCATCAGAAGTGAATCTTCATCTTCGTAAGGCTGCATCCAGGGGACCAAACAGGTCGAAGTCTAGTGGAGCGAGATCAGGACTATAGGGAGGATGCTTTAACACCTCAAAACACACTTTTGCAGAGTGTGGACTGTGTGGGCAGAAGTGTGCAGATGTGCATTGTTATGCGAAATCACAACGCCCTTGGACAGCAGTCCTCTGCATTTAATCAGAAGTTTTCAGCTCTTCAATAAACATCTCGCTGTATCGAGCACTGTTGATTGTTGAACCTTTTTTCTTATAATGTTCCAATACTGGCCCTTGAGAATTCCACAAATCTGTAAGCTTCCATCTTCCAGCTAACCTTTTATTGGGGATTGAGTATGATTTCGATAAATAATGGCACCCGGTACACCCTCAGACTACAAAAAAACAATCATCAAAAAACATTGTACTTCACAAGTGGGGCATCCATTTTTGCTTGCACTGCAGTTGCAAATGAATTGACGTGACACATTCAAACCTGGCGAGACAGTAGACTTAAACAGACAGCGCAGCCAGCCGGAGTGCGGATAATTTTTTGACTCACCCTGGTGTAAGTCAAAATACACATACATGGGAGTTGTTTCTACATGGCCATACTGCTCCATCAAGGCCTGTGCGATTCTAACACTGCGTGGCAGGGCCTTCCTCCAACAGATGTTCCCTGCCACTGGCATCCCACTGCAATGTGTTTGTGTGTGTCAGCATGGTGGTAATAGAAGGAGAAATAAATCAGGTCATAGGCATTTAGTAGGCCAGACTGCTGTGGTGTCATTAGGAGTCTCATCACACAGGAAAGGGGTTTACATGGAACCACCATGGCCATGCATGGGAATTTTAACACTCTCGCATTAAACATGAGTTGTGGGTGATGGATGGGGTGAGAGGGAACGTGATGATGTGCTGATATACATTCAAAGAACCAGGAGCTCATACACACGTACAGATCCAGACTAAAAGAGGGTGCAGATAAAAATTATCTCTAGGCTCTGTGTATGTATGTGTGGGTGTATGTGTGGAGACGGCAAGCTCGGTAATGACCCTGGACATGTCGTACAATGGCGCATATTTCTCCACCCAGCTGCCACTTTAATGAGCAGCTAAAATGGCCTTTGCTGAATAATTAATACTCCATCCCATTAAGGAGGCATTAGAATGCATGCTACCTCTTATCGATCCTCTCCACCCCACATCTCTTCCTTTTTTTTTTTTTTTTAGGTTTAATTCTGGTGCTAGTGTTGGGGATGTGTGTGTGTGTGTGTGTGTGTGTGTGTTATTGGACTGAAGTGAAACATGGACACTCTGGTTGAAATGTCAGTTGTGTAATTACATGTGTTGAAAGGAGCAGGCTGAGTTATGAACCACACTGACACGCTACAGAGGGTGCATAAATGATAAGCAACCAAGCAACCTTCAACTAGACGACCTGCTACATTTTTACATCCTTTATATTGGATCTGTTTATTTTCCTGATATATAATTTGTTTTCAGTGCGGCTCCTATGGTACACAACAACAAAGTAAAATAAGACAGGTGCTTCTTATGGTTTAACCATCCTTCCATGCACATGCATAGCCGTTTATACCGTTTATCCTTAGCCCAGAGAACTTAAAACAAAAAGAAGGGTAGACTACAGTACAGGTAATTCATGAATCACAATCAGTCTACGTCGCATTTAGATTATGGGAGACAATCAGAGTACCCAAGCATGAGAAGAACACGGCAACTCCATGCAGGCAAGATACAAACCCCCGAACCCTAGAGGAGAGAGAAGAGGCGGTGTTAACCAAAAAAATGATGCCAGATTCTTATATCTAATCTCTAAAATAAAACTATTAGAGGAATATAATCAGCAGTGGTTCATTGTGAGCAAGCCTGATCTTAAGCTTTACTGTGGATTGTTGCCAATAACATTACATCATGAAATGTTTAATTCTTCTTAGACCATAGGAATTTATTCTCCTTATTTGTTTAAAATAAATAAAATTAGGACACGTCGTACTTTAATCTGTTTAAAGTTACATTTAATGTTTATGGACTGGTTTGTGAAAGACATTCCTTTTATCACTTATGTTACCTCAGCTTTCTTTTTTATATCAGTCTCTCTTTTGCTTTCTTAGATAAAAAGGTACGGCGGCACTGGAATGCAAAACACGAGCGCACACAGACAGCCACATGAGAAAGCATGAACTTTCAGTTCTGAAGTGCAAAACGCAAACCCAAAAGAAACAAACATACAAAAATAAACCAATATGGTTATGAAGGGCAAAACAGAAAAAACAAAAATGAAAAAAAAAAAAAGAAAGAAAAGAAACCCAAAACTTTCAGCCTTGAAGTACAAAACACAAACACACATGAAACAAAAAAATGACAAAAACCCAGAGGTGCCGATTAAAAATTACAGAAATAGTTCAAGACCGACGTCATCAGGCACGTCCATACACGGTTTATTAAACAAGCAAGACTCTCCTTGATTGCTGGTCTAAAATTACATTTTAAATGTGTTTTTTCTTTCTTTTTTGTGTTTGTTTTGTGTTTTCTTTTATTTTAATGTTTTGCACTTAAAAACACATTGTTTTGTAATTGTATGTCTATAAATTTCAGGGCTAAAAGTTTAAGTTTTCTTGTTGTTTTCTCTTTTTTTGCGAGTGTTTGTGTTTGCACTTTGGTGCCGCTGTAAAAAAGGCAGCTTTTGAAGTTACCAAGAAAATATTGTTTATGTGACCTCTCTGTTTAAGTTGTTACTATGGTAACAATAACATATTAGAACATTAATATAGAACTCTGATCTGCCTTGACCCTATTATCAGAGCTGCTGGTATACCAAAAAAAAAATCTCATGATTAATGAAAATCAAGCATAATAAGCAAATTGAACTGAATGGCACTTAAACATTTTTATGTCTCAAAAAAACATGAATCTTTGTATTTAAAGGATTATTAACAGGTGACACTTCATCCTAATCAAACTAAGTGTTGTTTTATTACAGCAAGGTGCACTTGGACAGGAAACCAGATAAACCATATGTTGCATGCTTGAAGTGTTTCATTTAAGTGATCAAGATTCAAGCCCTTTCTCATTAAATGTAAGTGGTCTCCAATAAAGTAAGGCCTGGAACACTTCTCTGAGCACCTGTAACTATTTCCTGTTTTGATTCATCAATATTCACTCACCTGCCACTTCATTAGGTTCACCTGTTCAACTGCACGTGTTCAAACTGAGCATCAGAATGGGGAGGAAGGTGATTACAGTAAGTGAATTTAAATGTGGAGTAGTTGTCAGTGTCAAACAGGCTGAGTGTTCCTAAAACTGCTGATCTACAGGGATTTTCATGGACTTTCAACTCTCTCCAGGGTTTACAGAGAATGGTCTGAAAAAGAGAAAATGTAAACTGAGTGGCAAATCTTGAATTCTTGGTGATGGGATACTACAGCAGAAGACTACTCCGGTTGCCAGTCCTGTCAGATAAAAACAATAGAGGAATAGGAAACTTCGGGCCTCACCAAAATTGGACAATAGAAGATGAAGCTGAAATGTCACCTTGTCTGATGAGTCTTGATTTGGTTAAAATTTGATGTAAACATGAAAGCATGGATCCATCCTGCCTTGTAACAATGGTGTAGGGGATATTTTCTTGGAACACTTTGGGTCCCTTAATACCAACTGAGCATCGTTGAAATGCCACATCCTACCTGGTTATTGTTCATGAGCATGTTTTTGAGTTTGTAAATTTGGTTTCGTTTTTTGTAATTTTGTTTTCGGTTTTTTGGTTATGTTGTTTTGGGTTTTGTTAATTCGTTTTTGGGTTTGTTATTTTGTTTTTGGTTTTATTTGTTTTTAAATTGTTATTTTGTTTTCAGGTTTTGTTACTTTGTTTTTTGATTTGTAAATTTGTTATTTTGTTTTCTGGTTTTGTTATTTCATTTTTAAATTTGTTGTTTTGCTATTTCATTTTTGGATTTCTTATTTAATTTTTGTTTTTGTTATTTTGTTTTTAAATTTGTTATTTTGTTTTTGTTATTTTGCTTTCACATTTGTTATTTAGTTTTCGGTTTTGTTATTTTGTTTTGCACTTCTTGGTCACCATCCAAAAAGGGGTTGAACCCAGTACTAGCAAGGTGTACCCAATGAAGTGGTTGGTGAGTATTTATGAGTATTCAGAATGAAAATCTAAAATACTGGCTTGCAGTATGCTGTATACTGGTGAGAAACGAACGATTTCTCTCACATAAGGATATTAGGAGAGTTGTCAGCTAGAGTTGTGGCTCAGTCTGAATGATATGCATGTACTGATTAGCTGGAAAAAAAAAATCAATTAAATACAAGGTGTGTCCATAATGCTAGTGTTAAAGTATATGTTTTACTTATACTTAAAGTATAAGTATATGTAGTATATGTTTAGAATTTACCCTAAAAAGATGATGTGGTTTTGGAGAGAGTAACTGCATTCATCATGCAGAAGTGTCAGAATCGCGACTGATATCAGTCATGCGGCAGAAGTATTGTGTAGGAGGCATGACTTTTCAGATTTCCACATTTTGATAGAAGAATTGTTTTGTGGTATGAAATCATGTTACGGTTTTATGAAACCTGTTTGCGAAAAGCTGCAATGAACCATAAAGATGCCTTTTGAGGAGAGCGTGTAATAATTTAGACATGAAGGCTTTACTTGTTACTGTTAGCTGCATTAATCTTAAAGTGTCAGTGTAAAAGCAATTATATCTTGGCTAGATTAAAAAAAACATCTTACATGATATAAGTTATAATCCGACTCTCAAAAGCAGATTTTTTTTTCTTTCTAGACAAGAGCTGACAGCAGATAATCAGACAGAAAATCAGAGTATAGTTAAAATGGTAGTATAGTAAAAAAAAAAAGGATATCCAGAATAAATCTTTTTTTTCCCACTGTGTTTTGTGTTTTTTATTTGTGAATAATTTAGTTTAAGTTAGTGTAAGTAAACGAGTAAAGAGTTAAAATATTAAAGCTAAAAATAAGATGGTCAGCATCTGGAACATAGTGTAACCACCCACAACTTACCTTCAACTCAATATTTTAATGTAATTTATGGCACAAGGTTCAGTTTTCATAGTGTACGTACTGTTTTTGTAGTAACTCTTAATGGGTTGCACTTTTGTTTCTGTGTATTGAAGATTTTGACGGCTTGAAGATGCTGTACAGGCGTTTCTACATCTGCATACTCTGTGTATACAACTATTGCGTTGATTGGCACTGTGGAGTGAGCTGTATAGTCACACTCACCTAGAGATAAAAAGTACTATAATTGTCCAACAAAAGCGCTAGATACTGTGACATAATCTGGCACAAAACCGCTCATAACTTCCCTTCTACTCAACATTCAAGAGTCTTGTCTGATGCTGTGACAAAAGCTGGCTGGACAGACAAACAGACATACAGAAAGTTTTCTCCGAGTTTTGGTTTTGGGTCTTCCAATGTGTGAAACTTAACAATATCACTGAAAGAGCGAGTTTGTGACAAATGTTCAGACAAAATCTTTCTTTTATTTATAAAGAAGATACAGTAATAAAAGCTGGTTAGCTTTGGCTTAAATGTAAGCAGTGATGTATGAAAGTACACCAACACATTCAGTTTCCCTGCAGAGAAACATTTCAATTCAAGAGTCAAGAGACTAAGACATGCTTATGTTTGGGGCATTTTTCACATGTGTGTATTGAACAGCGGAATATTTTTCAATATTTTTGTTGTCAGTGTAAAATACACTTTAGAACCTCCTACGAACTGCAGATTCCTCGGTCTACAGAACCAGAACAGCTCTATTTGTTCTCACAGCAGGGTGTGTGTGTGTGTGTGTGTGTGTGTGTGTGTGTGTGTGTGTGTGTGTGTGCATGTGTGTATATGTGTATTTATCTGCAATAGAGTCATGTAAGAAAAAGCAAGTTGCTTTGCAAGGATCTGCCATATGCATACTGAGAGTCAAGATCGATCCCTGTTTAGATGGATGAGGACGCATATAGCGATCGATATACAGATATTGACATGCACACAAACACGCACACGCACGCACGGGTGAAGAAAGGCGACATCGCACTGAGCCGAGGATCTGGTGCTGAGTAAGAGAGCGCGAAAGCGTATATGAGAGATGAGGCAGATAAATATAAGCAGCTTCAGTTGTTGAGCAGGTCAATAATCAATACGACTTATTATGGGATGGGACTGCTGCTCACGATCGCCTGCATGGCTTACTGTACAGCACAGTACATCACACTCCTGTCACACTCTTTATCGCTGAATACACACTTCATACTGCAGAAAAGGGATACTCATGCCAAAACCTAGCTAATTGTCCAGCTGCCTCACAGATACTGTACCTTTGTCAGTATCTACATACATCTACATACTGGTGTATAAGGTTACATTATGTTCCGTTTATGGGTAAGTGCTTAAGGGTTCTTTTATAGGGCGATTCCTCAATTCAGGAGTCATTTGTGGCCCACTAATACTACATTTACAAATACGCATCCATCCATTCAAGCTGTCATCATTAAGCAAAGGTTGGCTGCACTGATCTATGACTTCACGTCTACAGTAATCACAGTGGGGGGAGGTTTTGTTGCTACTGGCCCCAACCTCCGGCAACCTACAAACACACACACAATCATTTTCTAATCAGTCTACAATGCATGTCACTGGACTGCAGGAGGAAACTGGTGTACCTGGAGGAACTCACCAAGCACAGGGAGAACATGCACACACCATACCCAGCACACTCTCTCCAGAGATAAGATTCAAACCCCAACCCTGGAGGTGCACTGCTTTACAGTATGTATGTGTATTAAACATTAGTAAAGCATCCTTCCAAATGTGGATGCTCATTACAGGGCAATTTTCTAGCCTGTCCCAATCCACCCCATCTATACGGTTAATTAAAAATGTAATACTTCCAAAGACTTCAGAAGAATTCCCCAATGTTTCCAGTCTGCATCCTGTGAACATATTTCTATTCCATAACTCATATTTTTAACAAGAAGTTGCTCATCCAGAGTTGGTCATCCAGAAGAAAATACTTAAAATATATGAAATACTGGACAGAAAAGTACAATCCTGTTACACAAATTATAGACAGAAAGAAAATGATTTATTGAACAATAAACTAATTAAGTCTTATTATGTCCATAATGTCCTCATGATGATCCTTTATGCTCTTTAACTCCATTTTGTGTATTTATTCTTAAGATTCACAAAAACCTCACAAAACCTTGTTTCAGCAACTAAAACCTTATAAAAAATATTTTCTGAAATTCTTTATTATTTTTTTTAATCATACTGTTAATGCTGGTTAACTAAAAAGAAGAAGAGGAAGTAATTATTAGGACACACCCAGTAATTATTCTGACACTTTTACTACTTTAACATGATTACATCATTCTAACAAACACTACTACTGTGCATGTTGGAATGAGCTTAATTGTCATGTTGTCATGTTAATTTCATAGTAAAATTATACAGTAATGTAGCCCTGTCACTCATCCAGCTCCAGGGTTCGGGGTTGACTTTGAGTTTCTGTTCTTGTTTCCCCAGCATCCATGGGGGTTTCATCTGGGTTCTTTAGTCTCCTTCCTCTAGGGCTTTAGGCGAGATCAAAGACTAATCATAAAAAAAGGACCGGACAAACCCTAGATGATGCCCATGAATGTTTTTTTTTTAAGCAGAAGAGCATGGGCAAATGGGAACAGAAAAATCGAGTCTGGCTATTGGTTGGAACAGTCCTATGTACTGTACATCAGCTACCACAACCTAGCAAGCTTAGCAAACTACAATGCTTAGGAGGGTAACATTAGTTTGCATTTGCTTAAACTTCCTCCTCCATACCCAACACATTGTCCCATGTCAACTCCTACATTTGTGGAGTAAGTTAAACTACTTTAACATTTAACATTACTTTAACATTCTAAATATTCATATTTGTATCGGTTTCAGAGCTGTCACTCAATTCGGCTACGCCTCTAATTTTGTATAACCTTATGGCTTAATGTAATTTTAACTAGTGAGTTAAAAAATCATCCTCCGTACAGTTGTCAATACTGGGAAATCTATCTATGGAAACTGAAACTTTTTTTTTTTTGTACCAGGCAGTAAATATTTATATTTTTGTTGCAAAGTTGGGCTTTATGTGGATTGACTCACCTTTGGAGCAAGCTACTATTGGCCATTTGTGGAATTGCAAGATTCAGCACTTCTGCATTGGCTTCATTTTTTCAGAACCTAAGGTTGACTCTTGGTAAACACAAGTCCAAGACCGGGACTGGGCAATAAGGGAATCAAGAAAAAGTCACTGCTAAGTCATTTTTGAGGAAAAGCATTTACTTTAACTAGTTAGCCCATTGGTAGTTGGCACATTAGGCTATTTTCTATAAATAGAAATCATTTTCAAGCTTTGTGTCGGGGCAAGAAAAGTCCAACACAAACATTATTCCTTAACAAAATCTTGCTTGAGACAAAGTCTATATTAAGAGAGACCAAGGTGCACTATTGAGAAAGGTCCAGGTACAATCCCAATAAATCTAAGGCCAAATCAATGCAGAAAATGTCTCGACTGCAAGTCTGGACTCAAGTCTTCCCCGGACCCTAACTTCTCTCTGCCAAAAACATGCCAGTACTTGGATTGGCGAAGATAAATTTCTTGTAGGTGTGGATAAGTGTGTGTGTGGTGGTTTGCCATGGACTTTTGTCCTTCCTGTGGTGTATTCCCACCTTGCCCACAGTCTTCACCCATCCACTCCGACCCTGACTTGAATAAAGCACTTAGTGAGGATGAATCAATGAGTGAATGAATGTCTTTCAGTTAAATAATGTTCATTTAACCAGGGCTAATGGACTTAGACAGGCACAAATGGCTTCTAGATTAGATCAACATGTTTAGCATTAACATATACCAATGTCATCTATCAACTGGGTGACACAGACTAAACACCAACTTTTAGGCACAGATCAACCAATAAATATGAAAATGACTTCAGCTGCTTTACTCCCCCCCTGGTAACCTGGTATATTGTATATACATGATGTGTTGCATAGTGTGTAAGGTACACTGATGTGTGGATGTGCTGTGGATGGGTTGTCCTCTATAGATTGATGGCCAGGTGTTTTATAGTATTTGCGGCTGCGACCATCCATCAGTGCGATCGATCGTGCTCCGAGCTGCATTTATTAATGGCGCTGTCAGCGGGTGAAGCTCCAGGGTGTCGGAGCTCGTCTGGGATGATGGATCATTAGCCACTCTGCCTGCTATTTATTCTCCCATGACCCTGTCTCTGTCTATTGTCTAGCGCATCGAGTTATGAGTGCTGGAACATGATAATTTAATATTGATCATCGTGGCAGTGAGGAGTTTAGTGTGATAGCCTTGGCCCATCAATAAAAATAGATCACAGCGATCACGACAACAGAGATGAGAGGTGACATGCAAATAAGTGCAAATATGAGGATCATACTAATAAAATAGGCAATAAATAATCTTGTTTCACTGGAACTGTAAAGGTATAAATCATACAGCTTTGATTTATACTGGATAATACTGATATACTACACCTTTCTCATGTGTGTACATAAAGAATTTAAAAAAATTTGTGTCCATTTTTAAAATTTTGTGTCTGTTCCTGCAGTGTAACTGCACTGCAACAATGCCCGCATGAAGAAAAAAGGTTAAAAAATCTGTTTAATGACAAGGCAATGTCACATTTCCATGAAATCCTCAAAAGCAAGTCACACAAAAGGTAAAAGATTCCAGTGAGCCAACAGATAGCAGTGATGTCATTAGTGATAGTGAAAATCATCCACCACAATAACCCTTCTTGGGTTCTTTTCAAAGGTAGGTTAGTTTGTTTTATTGATACTTTCACATTAATATTAATATTTCATATGAATACTTTTTATATGAATATTTATTCAGTTGTGGAAAGAATCATCAGAGTTTCCCTCATTTCTAAAGGGGAAATTCTCTTTGATATACGAGTGCTTTGGATGACAAGCACATTACTGAAATCAATTACTGTATGCTCACAATCCAAGGCTTAATAGTATATTATTACTCATATAGTTATGAGGGGTGTTAAGTCTGAGGGTGTTCAGGCCAATCGGGGACTATTGGTTGTGTAGAAAACAGTTAGGAGTAAAAACTCCCTTTATTTCCCTGCTACACTAATGCAGTACTGTAATGTACAGTAGTGCTCAGATTAGGACTGCAACAACTAATCCATAAAATCGATAATGAAATTCGTTGTCAAAGAATGTCGTTATCGATTAGTTGGACTGCTCACGTTATTGAGGAGCGCGACCACAAGATGCACAAATACACAAAGATACACAGAGATAAACAACCGCTTGCGCAATGGAGGTTACAGAAGCGTCTGCAGGAAAAAGCGCGCTTATGGCGTTATATTCCTGCCACAATTTGACATTTTGAGAGCAGACAAAGCACTCTGTGCGCATGCAGTGTCTCCACTGCGCGCTCAACAGCTCGATTCTGCGCGTGCAACGTCTCCCCTGCTCGCTTAACATGTTCTCCGCGCGCACGCAACTTCTCGATTCTGTGCGCGCTCGAATCTGCCTTCACGCGCAAGCAACATTTATCTTCTGTGCGCGCTCAACTTTGTCCAGTGTTACAAAACTGCCACAAAACCAAGCAATCACAGACTTCCACACACTACTTCTGATTGGCTGTTCCTTCTCTATCATCTGGCAATATCTGCAATTATTGTTAAAATGCTGTATTTTGCATAATCAAATGCTGTTATATATTTTATTTATTTATTTATTTTTAGAAAGAGCCAAGTCAGCATAAGTGAGTTCGTTCAAAAAAGAAATCCCCCCATGCACTCCACAACAAGCAGCCACTATAACAGATGCCATCCAATATAATAAGAGTACAACAATTGTTTTGCTTTTTTATTTACTTATTTATATTTTGGATATTTAGAGGAGTTTTACTGTTCAAAAACAAACTTTGTCTTTAATTTAAGATTTAAAACGTAAAAATTAAAGATCATTAAACTCTATATGTGGCTTTTGCATTTTTTTAAGTTTAATTTTAAACATAACTAATACCCTGATTTATGGTTTTATATAGTTATAAGCAAAACATCAAATTAAAGAAGCGTTTAGTTTTTTATCTGATGAATCGAAAAAATAATCGCCCAACTAATCGATTATCAAAATAATCGTTAGTTGCAGCCCTAGCTCAGATACAATCTCAGTATACCAGGTGCACGCTTGCTTTAAGTCTAAAACACTGGCCTCTCAGGAACTACTTTGCTAACCCAAATATGTGCAAGGTCAGGACTGTATGGGTGTGTGGCAATAACAACCGGCTGAGTTCCTGTAATGTGTAAGTGTCCTGGATGATTGTGTGTACAGTTCCCACAGACAGATACATCTCTTCCATGACTTGGCGAGAAGTTATCTGTCAGTTTTTAAGGATCAGATGTTCCACTTGCTAAATGTTCAGGGCAACGACTGCAGTGGGCTCCAACCACCTTGGCTGGGATCATCATTCACTGACGTAAAGACGAGTCTCATGACCATGCAGTGCTTGAAGTTTTCTTTAAATATCAATCGGTTTGACTTGAATGCCACATATAATTTTTATGCTGTGTATTGTTTTATATCAGCTCTTATTTTTTACCTGGTACAGAACAGTTTTTTACAGATGGTAATATAAGAAAACAAACAAACAAAAAAAAGTCAAATGGTTTTAAATGTGGTACTACAGCACTGTTTTGTGCATACTTAATTAGCAAACCTTAATCATTATAATACACATCGTGCACTCTTAAAATGCTACAGCACCCATGTTCGAGATTCACACCTGTATAATTCAAATATTTCATATTTGAATTAATATTAATAATTTTAATTCAATAATAATTTAAATTACAAACAAACAGTTCCGCTCTTTCATGGTTTTGCCAAGATCACCACACATTCACAAATGAGTATAGTAAGATCTTGGCTTATGCGGGTGTGTCAGGGTGACCTGTAGTGATCTGCAGCATGTCGACTGGCGCTACAAATGTTTTGAACTTGCTAAAAAAACTGCAGCAGAGCTTTTGCGTTTTACGACCCACAGGACTTCCCTGGGTCTGTTATATGTTTTCATAAGCATGGTCATTTATGACTCCAGTATTCAGTTGCAGATAGCCACAGCAGTGCAGTGTTACATAACAGCAAGGAGGCTTACAGTATGTGCAAGGAAGGTATTATTGGTAAATGAGTTTTGTTATTTTTCCTGTAATTTTGGTAATAGCTTTGTTGATTTATGCAAAAATCCCAAGATGTTATGTAATATACAGTGCATTAAAAAGGAATATCATGGTAAAGTTTTTTTTTTCATAATTTAATTGAAAAAGTTCAACTTATACAGTATATGCTCGATTTATTAAACATGAAGTGAAATATTTTAAGGATTTACAATATCAGACTTATTTAACAGAAAATACTGCATCACCCCGACAATGCATGGAGGCGATCAACCTGTGGCACTGCTGAGGCGTTATTGAAGACCAGGTTGCCTTGATAGCAGCTTTCTGCTTGTCTATATTGGGCTGGTGGTTCTCTTCTTCCTCTTGACAATAAGTCCATAGAATCGCTATGGGCTTCAGGTCAGGTGAGTTGGCTGGCCAGTCAGGCCCACTAATGTGATGATCAGCAATTACGTTTGTAATAGTTTTGGCAATATGGGCAGGTTCTACACTAAGGCCTGCTGGAAAAGGAGATTGGTATCTCATCAGATGGAAGGAGGAAGAGTTCTCTGGATAAAGCACAGTGTACCAACACCAGCAGTTGACATGGTGGCACCCCAACTCAGGAACTTTACAATGCACTTTAAAGTACTTGTATTTTGTGTCTTTCCTCTCTTCCTCAAGACACTGTGACTTTGAGGTCCAAAGGTCTCTCTTCAGATTTAAGTAAACTTTGCAGTATATATCAGCTCAGTCATGCCTGTGCAACAATCCAGTTCTTTTTCTCCTTAGACCAGGTATTACTGTAGTGATGTCTCTGATTCAAGAGTAGCTTGATTCTAGGAATACTAGGATACTAGGAAGACAACAGTTGTAGCTCATTTCCAGAAGAGAAGACATCTGTGCGTGGTTAATGAAAACACTCATTAATTATTCTGGTTTAAAGACGCCTTTTATACTTGTTTTGTAACAGTGCATCAAAAAGACGTGATGATTTAAGACAGTTATGAATTTCATTTTCCAAGCTTGGATTATGTAAAGTATCAGCTTTAAAGTGTGGCCAAACTCATACAGACAGCTAAACATTGATACCCACAAGTGCTTTTTGAGCACCCTGTGAGGAGGCCTAGAGTGAAGTTGGTGTTTCAGTTCATCCTGAAGGTGTTCAATGGAGTTGAGATCAGGGCTCCAAGCAGGACACTCGAGTTCCTCCAAACTGACTTTGGTGAGCCATAAAGCTCGCTTTGTGCATAGGTACATTGCCATGCTAGAACAGGTTCAAGGCTCTTAATCCCCGTTATGGGCAGCTACTGTATAGTGCTATAACACTTGTCAACAGTTTAGGTGTAATGACCTTTTATCATATAGGGTATTTTGGATGAAAGAAATACAGGGGCTGAAGCTGATTGGCTGGGAGTGTTGACACTCTAAGTGAATGAGTTAAATGTGACTGTATGCTCTTAATTCAAAAATAAAAAAAAATGAATAAATGAAGCACATAAACGAGTAAACAGTGGAAGTGCCTTTTTGCTGGAGCGCACTGAGGACTGCAAAAAGGCAAGTTGTTGCCTTTGAGGCACTGTACCCTCTGAGAGCTGTCATATCTCTCTCCGAATCCCTCAAGTTACAGCAGTGTGATTTTACACTTTTTTGTGTTCTATAATTGTGTACATGTGTGTTCACTGAGGCTATTTCTTCTTCACTCTGTTCGCCCTTAACCGCTGTTACATCTTCTTCCTTTGCCCCTGACTTGTCTTCATGCGACACGATCACTTCAAAAGTTCAAAGACACACCAATATCAACCGATCGCTGGATCACTCTGAGCAAGTCACTTTCATGTGACATGGAATCGAGATGGATGAACTAAGAAAAAAAAAGAGGGTTGTTTGGCGAGGGGGGAATGGGGGCACCTTGAACAGGAGTGCGGAGTTAAAACACTGATCACTCACCCAACACACTGGTGAATTAATAGCATAGTCACATTTAACTCAACCACATGTCAGCACTCACAGCCAATCAGCCTCAGCGCGTGTTGGCATTTGCTTGAGTTTTTGAAATGTGTGTGTGTTGGACAAGTCCGGTATAACATTTGCCCTTCTCTCCACAGGACCCTGGGGCCCAATAAGCGTCCATCTGCAGACAGATTCACACACGCTTCAGTAGGCAGGCAGGCGAGGCAGTGTGAGTGTGTTTGTGTGGGTGGGTGTGTTTATTCCAGGAGTGTCTGACTGACGCTGCACACACTCCATCATCTCAGAGCCCTGGGGAGTAAAGCCCCAAACCACACACACATGCTGAAACACAAACACACACATCCTCATTACTACCAAGCCTGCCTGAAGAACTGGGAGCAGGAGTGGGTGGAGAGTTTGAGGCAGGATTTTAGGGACATCAAAATTTGGGAATAAGTGGAAGCTGGGCAGGTGGAGAGGCAAGGGAATAGTCACATGTTTTTTTTTTTTAGTTTGGAGGCAGGTTTGGGGAGAAATGGAGATGCGTGGTTGCTTGTGGAGGCATGGGGGCAGGGGTTTTAGGGGGTAGTGGATGTTCAAAATACGTTTTAAAAGCAGGTGAAGGTTTAGGAGAGATTTAAAAAAAAGACAGACAGACAGACAGACAGACACTTTATTGATCCAGAAGGAAATATACTTTTTGTTTGTTTGTTTACTGGAGCAGGTAGGGTAGAAGTGTTTTGCTTTAGGTGTTTGGGGTAAAAATAGCGGTTCAGGGAACTTATACAGTAGGCGTGATCAATAATGGGGCAAGCAGAGGTTTGCTAGCAGGTTTAGGCTCAAGTTAGAGGGTTAAGAAGAGTTTTAAGGGGCAGCATGGACAGGTGTAGATGGACAGGTGTAGGTCTGGGGGAGATTATTTGGTAGTTTTTGGTCGGGCCAGTTAGTTGACAAGTTGGTGGATGGGTTTAGGCAGCAAATAGTGGGGAGTGGATGAGTTTTCAAAGGCACATTCAAAGTTTAAAACCAGGTTTAGGGAGCAAAGGAAAGTTTGTGGACAAGTGGAGGTTTGAGGGACTTCTAACCTGCTTGCCGAAACCTGTCCACAATCCTCCATGCCTCAGCACTCCTCAGCCTTTCACACCACACACCGAAATCGATAGTCCTACTCTCTTAATCAGCTCTCTGGTGACTGCAGCCAGGGGAAAGAGACAGAGAGATAGAGAGAGAAACAGATAACTACTGTCTCTCTCACTGTCTTCTGCATGGCTGCCTCTGTTCACTCTCTCCCTATTGTAGTTTAACAGCGTAATGTCCCTGGTGCCATTCTGGGATGCCAATCGCTTACAAACTACGGTCACAAATTACAACACAAGCGATTAACTGTATGATGCAATACAATACAATGGAACTGCAGAGATTTTTACACTCAACGTAATGCTAATGATACACCAACCATTCGTTTTAGATTACGTATTTAATAGAAGAACTCTATTTTGTGTAAAAGAAATACACAATATCTGAGCTGTTATAGTTTCAAAAAGGACAAGCAGAGGGTAGAATGTGCCACACTCCTCCAACACACACACACACACACACTTATCTGACCTGAGGAACATACTTGCAGGCTGCTTGTACGTCTCGAGGGAAAGTCTGAACACTGAACTGAAGTTTCTCTGAAAAGGCCCTGGAGATGTCCTTTATTTGTCTTTTAGGAATAGAGAACAGCAGCGTCCTTCTGTAGACAGTGCAGAAGTGAAGCAATTATCCTTTAACCATGGTGCAATATGCTATTAAATATAGTCATCACTTTTTTTTTTTCCCTCCAAGGTGAAACTGAGAAAGGTTCTCATCTCCTGGAGTGGTCGGTTTCAGGTATGGCATGTGGAGGGAAAAAAGCCACGTCATCTTGTCCAAAAAGATTTCAGTTAATTTTCATAATGTTTTATTTAGCAATTAACAATTAGAATATGAAAGATTGTCTATACACACTCATGTAATGATGAATTATTCCTTTCATAGCTTATAATAATAAACAAAAAGATTAGAGAAATCTTACCATTCCTCTATTTTCTGTATTTGAACTCAACCTTAACATAACTGTTTAATTCATTAAAACATTTTCTTCTTTATTTGAGATACAGTACATACATATAAAAATACATATTTACTTTTTCTTATTTACTTTATTTTTCTTTTCACTCCAAGATTTGTTTCTTACAGCAAAGCCTTCTGGGAAGGCGTGGGTCACTTCAGATGCTTATGAAGCTAAATACAGCATTGGACCAGTCCAGATTGTGTCTATGATTTGGCCTGGAATATATCTGAACCTCACTGATGAAGCTTTGACATTTGCGGCGTGTATAGAGTTAAATACATCAGCACCTCAATAGGCAATATTACTAATAATTATTAATGGAAATAAATAATGGAGCCTTATTTCAGAGCGCTGGTGTCACAGCTGCATCACTCACACACACACACACACACACACACACACACACACACCTATCTGAATGATTTGCCTGAAAGTAGTCACCTGGCCGATTAATGCTGCAAGACAACAAGCATTATTACACAATTCATTTAATCTTCAAAAGATGCAACTATTGTACATTCGAATGGACAAATGATTAATACTTCACTTAATAGTTACTAAATCTACTAAATAACGTGGCCTAGAGAGAAACGCATCAGTCAGGAGGCACAGAAATTCTTTCCTTACAGGACCTGACGGTGCTGCTTAACTCGAGTGCAAAGAAAAGTCTGAGTCTGCTGATGTTCCTTTTTCTGAGCTGATCCTGGATCAGCTTTTGCCAAACTTGCACTGTATCTCATAAACCAGCAGCACTGACCCTAGGTCAGCAGAGGAGCCTGTCAGTGTGGGAAGAACTGCCGCAGCAGGTCTTTCTTGTTCACTTTCCCCATCTGGTTCCTAGGTATCTCCTCCACCACGATCAGCCCGGTGGGGATTGTGTACGGGGCCATGTGCTCTCTAAAAGGTTAAAACACACACACACACTTGTTATACAGTCTGTATGGAATTTTCTATAAACTAAATTCTGAATATCTATAACTCTATCAAAGCCAAAAATACTATATTGCAGTTGCATCACTACATATTAGCTTTGCAATATGGTACAACATATTACAGTGAAATGCAAAAGTTTGCACGCCCCCCTCCCCCTCCCCCTCGGCTTTAGGGTGAAAAAGGAGATGGACAAATGAACAGACAAACAGACGGAGACAAACAAAAGAGAGTGATGCTGGAGAGCTGAAGAAAGTATGAGAATGCGAAATATGAGTTTATTCCCGGCACATTCTCATATCTTTACACCCAGCTTCGGCACGCTGTGTTTCAGATCGCTTAAAGACATGTACAATTCAATTAATTCCATAAACAATAAAATTACCATGAAAAGAAAATAAAAAAATAAAAAGCAGAGCCGAGTGCTGAGTTAATTAAATGTGTAGACTTTGTGAAGGCATGGTTGTTATTGTAAGTCCTGGAGCGTTTTTCTTTTTTTTTGTGTGTGTGTTCTGTTTCTTCATCACATGTCCCTTCCAGCACAGCGTCTGTCTGTGTTTATTTCTTTCTCTCTCTTTTTTTTTTAGTTTTGTTCTCTTGTGTTCTCTATGCAGACAATCAATTTACCTTTCACACATGTTAGGCTCAGTGTCTGTTTTGTTGCTGTGCATGTGCGTGTTGGGCTCATCGTATCTCGTCTTGCGTTTCGAATACAACATAAAGAAAGACAATTGGGAGAAATGACAGTTGGAGCTGGAGCACTGAGCAATGAGCATCCTGTGTGTATGTGCACATGCATGGGTGTGTATTCGTGTTTATAATTAAAGTAATTTATGACAAACTTGATTTTGATGAGACATTTGGTTTGACCCTGTGGTAGATATGTTGCTGAAGCAAAGGCACCTACAGTAGGTATCTAATATACATGATGTACTCACTATGCCTCTAAACAAAAACAAACCCGTGAAATATGTACAGGATTTTTTTAAATGCGGAGCACTCACGAGGATTGTATAACTATGTATACATAAGAGCATATGCACACCAGTTCTGTTACAGTAATGAAGACATCTCTGGTAGCAGATGTTGGGAAGAGGAACTCTGATCCATAGCAGTGGCAACAAACGTATAATATCGTTTGGCTGTGGATGGTGGGTGGAATGGAAATTTTCCAGATGTATTGGGTGAATTTTGAATTACAGTGGAACCTCGGATTGCGAGTAACATGGTTTACGAGTGTTCCGCAAACCGAGCAAAGATTTTTAATAATTTTTTAATCGGAAACCGAGCAAGTATTAGTCTACGAGCGCAGAGTATCATGTATCACGCATGCGACTCTTATTTTGACACAAAGCGTCACTCTCTCACCACCCCCTTAGTATGCGCTCATGCCAGGTCAGAGAGATTTCTTTTTTCCCTGTTAAAACGGTGTTTCCGCTGTGTGTGTGTTTGTTGTGAAACTTAAAAAGTGATTCTTTTAGTATGCGCTCATGCCAGTGTAAGATAAATTTTTTCCCTGTTAAAACAGTGTTTCCGTGTTTGTGGGTGTCCGTTTGTTGTGAAACTTAAGTGATTGTTAGTATGCGCTCATGCCAGTCTCGCTTTTTTCCGTTAAAACTGTGTTTCCGTTGTGTGTGTGTGTGTTTGTTGTGAATCTTAAAAAGCGAGGTGGGGAGAGGGAGGAGGAGTGTTACTGTGTAAAACGAGTCGAGGGAAGGGGCTAATTCCACACACACGGCGCCTGCGCGCACTAACGGAAACACTTATCTGTCAGGATTTATTTGTACTTTTTTTAAAGGTAAAGTGCAGATTAATTTGTTTTATTTTCATTTTATAGATTGTATTAATTATTTTTATGTATTTATTTTTTGGGGCTGTGGAACGAATAATTTGAGTTTTCATTATTTATTATGGGAAATTATGATTGGGTTTATGAGTGTTTTGGAACACGGGCCCACTTCCGGAACAAATTATGCTCGTAATCCAAGGTTCCACTGTAATAAAAAATAAAATAAAAATAATTTTAAAAATCTCTACCACTGATTTATACAATTCAGCATTTAAAGCAAGTAGTAAATAACAAAACAATAAACTAATTGCAGATCGTTATTGTCTAAATCGTTATTGGTTTATTGATTCACATTAAAAACCTCAGGGAATAATAATTAAAAAAAAAATTCGGCTGTCCAAACAGAAGGGTGAAGGGAAAACCATCTACATTAACCGTTTAAATGCCTTTAACCTTATGGTTATGATTAGGTATGGCCTTATTTATGGATTGTATGTACTGTACAATACTGTGCAAAAGTCTTGAGCCACCCCTAATTTCTCCATATTAAATTCAGTCAAATAATGTAGATCCAATTAAAGAAACGGGAACAAATTTTATAAGGTCACACACATGCTCAAGATATTGTACAATTTCAAAATTGGTTGACTTTGTAACAACCTCAGCAGCAACCTCATTTCCCCTCTCAACATTCAGCATCACCGGTATACTAATCATCGGTCATCATCTGAACCCGTTTCTCACTGGTTTATGTCTAAAACTTCTAAAACTGCTCAGAGAAATGGACTGAAAATAAAAGGCAAATAAACCCTTCCGGAAGCCTGGAGAACTGTTTCTCAAAACTCTATTACAAGAAAAATACAAGAAAAGTCTGGCTGTTAGGCAGCGCAATATAAAGAAATAAGCTCAAGACTTTTGCTCAGTACTGTAATCTATCCTCAAGTCCTTGTCCAATACAGAGGCAAACACAGCCACTGGGGTCGAAGGTACCCTTAGAGCTGATCCATACCCTGTCTAAAAATGCCAGGGTTGCATCAGGAAGTTCATCATGTGTAAAACCTGTGCTAAAATCAAAATCTGCGGATCAGACAATCAGAAGTTTCTCAGCATCATATTTGCCATTCTATTTCGTCACATTCAGCATAATGGGTTAATTATGTTTAGTAACAGTCACAGCAGAAACCTAATTTCCCCTCTCGTCTGTTCCAACCACTCAGCATTCAGCATCACCGGTATACTAATCACCGGCCTGATCACCTGTCATCATCTGCACCAATTTCTCATTGGGTTATGCCTTAATTTACATGTTTCTTCATGCTTGAATGATTCATATACAGTAACCCCTCACCAAAGATAAATACATTTCCTGTTAAAATCATCTTGACGTAAGAGACTACATTACTAATGAAATTCTTAAAATGCAATGTTAGGTAAATAAGTACTTTTTAAGGATTCACAATCACCCTGTATAGTGTGATATACAGGTCAATACTACAGCTTCATACACACTCACATGCATATACTGTCGTGTACAACCAATAAAAACACAGCAATGGCACTAAGACCCCATCCCACAGGGAACGTTTTGGAGCAAATGTCCAAGAAAACAACACAAATAAAATGATGTATGGGTGAGAGAGGAAGTGTGCACTGTATAGAATGAAAAAACAGCAGCCATACGTAGAGACATATTGGCTCTATCCCTTTTTTTATTCACTGCCCCGCACCCACCACATCAGCACACAGCTGCTTACATGCATTCGAGCAGCTGAGGATGTGTGAGGGGTAAAAAAAAAAAAAAAGTGTACTCGCTCAAAAAGCCATGTTCTTGAACATCCACATCGATTTGGCAGTGCCCCGGAGGGACCGTCAGCCTGCTGCGTGATTCAACATGCGCCACGCTCTGACGCAAGACTGCGCACCTCAGCGCACACACACACACACACTCGCCTGCTCACTCCACAACACGCTCCTCATGCTGTTTTAACTCGGTGCTGCATACGTCGAAATAAACACAACATTTCATCATCGGCATGTTTCATCAGCTGACAGATTGAGAGTGAGTATTTGGAGCATGAGAAAGAAAGTTTACAAATGCATTCTGTGCTTGGAGAACTTCCTTAAGTGGAGGTGGGGTTTAGGAAGAAGGTAGACTTGAGATCTAATACTAAGGATCAGCGCTGAAGGTTTTCTTGGTTAAGCTTTGAAAACAGTGACTGAAAATGACCAAAACATTCACATTTACTTTGACTAGAATGTTTTCCAGACAAAATGTTCAAGGACACAGCAGTCTGAACATACTCTGACACTTCATGCAACTATCCTCCTTTTCTCATGCAGGATGCTTTACTTTTCTTTTTTTTTTAGTAATAAATGACATATCATGCCCCTGACTAGCGAAACAGAAATATAATTACAGTGGAACCTTGGATTACGAGCACAATTCGTTCCGGAAGCGGGCTTGTATTCCAAAAACACTCGTGAACCAAATAGACTTTTCCCATATGAAATAATGTTAACTCAAATTATTCGTTTTACAACCCAAAACAATAAATACATAAAAATAATTAATACAACATGTAAAGTAAAAATAAAACTAATTAACCTGCACTTAACATTGGACTGAGCACCAGTGCACAAAGCAAGGTCCATAAAAACAGGTTATAGCTGCAGAGGGAGGGCAAACATTATATTAAAACCTATGGATTAAGAATTCGTATACAGGCGAGCGAATACTTTTGGCAATATGGTGTAAGACAGTTAAAAAGAGAGAAAGTTACAAAGGACATCAACTTTCACTGTTTTAGAAGTTTATTACATCTGTTTTTTTTTTTGTTTTAAAGACTTGCTGGTATTTTATCGTTTGCCACAACTACTTTTGATCAACAGGTGTAGGCTGTTTGTTGGTGCCTTGTATAATGAAGACTAGAGCATTTTCCCCCCAAAGTAAGACAATTACATATAGAAGGACTAGCCTTCTAATTAGTGTTTGGGACTCAGACACAGCCTTGGGGTACGTCTAGGCTAAAAACGTAATAGTAATATTCAAGACTTGTGAATAGTTTTTCCTTAAGTAAAGGAGCAGATTTGGGGAACTCATGGACGTAGAGCTTTATGGTGAACTGGTATGTCTGGATAATGTCAACCCCCACCGTCATTAGTTCACTCATGAGTTTGCTGACAGTGAAGTGGCTGGTTGCTTTACTTCCCATGGAGTCCTGATGTCTGTTTCCTTCTGGCTCCCCATTTTACTTAATGCTGTTATAGCTAGTCCTTCAGGAGTCCCTGCTTGCACTCTGCACAAAATATATATTGATCTTATCCATTAAGTGACAGTGAGCATACCTAATTATGCATCACTCTCTCACTCTCAATACAGCAAGCCAAAGAGAATGGAAAAAGATGCTAGTTTTAACAGTTCGGATAACTGTGGTATTTTATTTTAATTCAAGAAATGCATCCTGTCCATATGCCTACCATAATGATGGTGATGCGCAATACTACCATGAAATGAGTTGGGTTTATATCTTATATTTTCTTTCTCAGAGCAATACCGATCTGCCACTTTTCTCTAAAAGGTGTGTCATTCACCATATTTAGTTAACAGTAACAGTAATTTAGCAAACAGAGGGGGTGCTGCTAGTAAGGGGAAGGTTTGAAGATTTCATTAAGGAGTTACCTGGCCCAGGCTTTCAGCTCAGAAAGACAGAGGGTCTTCCCATTCTTCGTCTGCACAATAGCTACAACCTTCTGCCCCCAAGTGGAGTCCCGTGCCCCGATTACAGCCACATCTTCCAAAAGAAAAGAAGAATGCATGCGATTTCTACTGTGCACTTATGATTTCTGTCATTGGCTAATTTAAACAGGTTACTTTTTATAGGCCAACCAATTTTTTATTACCAAACCCAATACCATATCACGACTCCTCTCCCAAAATGCATCTGTCACATACCCGAGATGTCGGGGTGAGCCAGTAGATGGCGCTCCACATCCAGAGCGCTGATCTTGTAGCCGCCGCTCTTTATGATGTCTACAGAAGTTCGTCCCATGATCCAGAAGACACCATCTTTACACATCGCAGTGTCACCTGAAAACAAGACACGAGGCCAACTTTAGTTGAATGTCCACTATACACTTTATTAGGAACACTTAAAGCACAAAATGAAACAAAAAACAACAACAACAAAATGCTGAGTATGTGATAGTTTTTTGGGTGGAAACACCTTTCTGATGAGAGGAAAAGATCCAGACGGGTTCAAGCTGGCAATAAGTTAAGAACAATAATATGAGCACTCTTTTCAATCCTAGTGGATCTTAGCATGCGCAACATTTTGAACTTTGAGCTGAATGGTCCACCACAGCAGAAGACCCCATTAGATTCCTTTCCTGTCAGCTAAAAACAAGAGTCTAAAGATCTCTAAAGATTCTGAACTCCAGAGACAGCCGTGTGTGAAAATCCCAGGAGATCATCAGTTTCCGAAACACTTAAACGACCCCGCTGGATACCAACAACCAAGTCAGGTAGAAAGACATCTGGTGATTGCTTTATTCTGATGGTTGAAATGAACTTTAACTCAAGCTCTTGACTTAAAATACACACACACACACACACTGTGGGCCAAGTCTGACTTAATCCAAACGCACAGCACACTACTCTTACCATAATTAAATTTTTATCCCATTTTACATCTGAGCAGGGTTAAGGGCCTTGTTCAAAGGCCCAACAGTGGCAACGTGGTGGTGCTGGGATTTGAACCTGTGACCTTCCTATGAGCAGTCCAACCACTGAGCTACCCCTGATTACCCCTGAATCTGAATGTACTGTAACTCTGTCAACAAAACATTACATTACAGATCAATAAACATGTAACACACAGTGTGGCACTTCATCTTCAACAAATCTATGTAAATCTTTATTTTAATATAAAGTGCACAAAATGCGGTGGTGCAATCTCAATAAAATTTATGCATCGTTAAAGATAAAACCATGAGATGCAAAACAAAGGAAGTTAATTTCATAAAATGAATCATGAAAAAAATCAGCCGAAGTAATTTTTTAACAAGCTTTTAATACCCGTTGTTGCCAAGGGTGCCAATAATTCTGCAGCGCACTATCCATCAATATGCGCTCACATATAAGATGACCTTTATAAAGATCAATATGAAGGAAATCCTTTGGGTGACTTTAATAAGATTTGTGGAAAATCCTGAACCAGTCGGGATCATACAGAGCTGGTCAACTGGAAACTCCTTAATTGTTCTCACACACACACACACACCCACACACCCACACATACCACCCACCCGCCCGCCTGCCCGCGCGCGCGTGCGTGCGATTGGAAGGCTGGCAAAAAGAGGCACTCAGGCAGCAGAAAACCCATCAAACACTAACGAAAGAAAGTGTAACACCTATTTCCTCTCCTTTCACAGTGCAGAGGACTGCGGGGAGAGACAGAGAGAGAGAGGGAGGGGGAGAGAGAGAGAGAGAGGTGAGAAGAGCACTCGCTGAATGATGACGGGGCTCAGGTGGGACAGAGCAATGATGAGGAGAGAAAATGGGTCACTGTGGATGGAGAGAGAGAAAAAGAGAGAGAGAGAGAGAGAGAGAGAGAAAGAGAGAGCGAGAGAGAGAGAGAGAGATGCTGAAAAGTGAGAAATTTTGAACGAAAAAGAGAAATGAGAGAGAAGCAAAGACAGGAAGCAACATGGAGACAGAGCGTCTAAGGGAAAGAAAAAAAAAAGAGAGATATGTTAAGAGAGAAAAAGTGGAAAAAGATGGAGGAAAAGGGAGAGGGATAAAAGAAAAAAGAAACAGCATAGGAAAGGAAGAGATGGAGAGATGGCAAGGTGTTGAGTGTAGTGGAGATCATTACAAGCTGCAGGCCCCAGCTGTGTGAAGTGAGCGAGACGCACTCTCTTTTTTTCACTCTGTGTGTGTGTGTGTGTGTGTGTCTGAGACTGGCAGGTGGTGACTGGTTAAAGATGCTCAGTAGATGATGAGTCACAGCGCTCATAAAACCCTCACCAAACAGCCTGAAGCGTCTACACATCAACACACAGGGAAAGACACTTCAGCCAATCAGCTCGCACCTGCTGCAGCTTCGGTGAAACCCAGAGATCAGCTGTGTGAGGGACGAACATGTCCATCCAAACTGGTGCTTTTTAACTAACACTAGGGCTCACTGTCTTCGAGTCTTAGAATAAAAAAAAAAGAATTTAAAATTAATATCGCCTACCGTTCAGGATCATAATGTTATAAGTATGCTTTCACGCTAGGCTTCGCCCCTCCCATCGCCCCAACCGGCCAGCCTTCACATTGGTAATACTGCTCCCTACTCGAGTACACCAGATGAAGTTGAGTACAAGGACGTTAACCTTCTCGCTATGACTAATATTATTGATATTTTGGGGAGAATGTCAAGAGCAGCCCTCTCTCCTGCCTTCCTACTTCATCAGCTATCGTCATGCAGTTCAGAGGATGAGATCTACGGATATCCTTTAATATCGTTTCAGACGTTTAATGTTGCGCTCTAATCAGTGGTCCATTTCTGTGTTTCTCTGTAAAGTTGGTTTTCATATTTGATTTAATGCCATATTTGATCCATGTCTGCGTCTCCATTTGAAGGCACTCAAAAACAAGCAAAAAAAAAAACAACCAAACAAAAAAAAACCATGGGATTCTGGCATTCCAGATCTCACAGAATATTTAATTATCATTTTGCTCATCATGAACATGTGTGATATCAGTATGTGGTAAATATTTTACAACATTTTAAACAAAGAACCAAATCCTGGGTTTAGAACCATATGCTACACATACTGCGTACACACTATACAGTATGTATGCAATGTACATGTATGCATGTTTATATAGTGAAAACTAATCAGACTTCTGGCTAATTGCATTTTGGAGGCGCCATAAAAAAAACTTTAAAAAAAACTAAATAAAATAAATAAATACATAGAAGAAATACTACAGTAGAACCTTAGTATAAGAATGCGCTCCCTTACAAATGTTTGCCTTGGCATATAAAGCATTTTCGGCATATGAACCAACGAACTGAACCAGGCGCAGGTTAAATAGTGCGTACGTCCGGGAGTAGTTTAAAACTTGTTTTGCGTCAGTGGAAAGCCAAGCAAAGTGAGTTTCCAAGTTGAATCTTTTTTTGGGGGGGTATTTTGTGCTAGATTTACTGACGACATAGAACCAAGTTAGCAAGGACTGGAGGCAAGAAGAAAAGGGAGCCACCTTCAGTGGAAAGAAAAAAACAAACAAAAAAAATCACACACAAAAAAGCAGCCGGTGCCAAGAGGAATCATAAATTAAAATTAAGTGAGGTTAAATGTTGATTTATTTCATATTTTACTTCATTTACATGTATTTTCTAAAGGTTTCTTTACTTTCAAAAATATAATTATAGTGTTAGAAATTGGTAATGATAATATTTTGGGTGGAACAGATTATCTGCATTTCCATTATTTCCTATGGGAAAATGTGTATCGCAATATGAATTTTCGCCTTAAAAACGAGAACGGATTAAACGGTGAGTTTCCGGTGCGCATCTGGATTTGTGCATCCGGACCAGTTAAGGACAGGAAATGTACTAAAAAAGCTTTCAGTTATTAAACCACTTCGCAACTGTGCGCTCCGACATTTATCAATATAAATCCATAAACAATTTCTTTGAGGCGTCTAATCAGGTAGGACTGTATGACCGCATTCCTGCTATTTGGAAACACCTATTATGATGTATCTTCTAGGAGCGCTAAACTGGAAAGTCCAATTCCTTACTGTCCGACTCGTGACCGCACTGACAGTCAGGATTGATTCAGTTTTCCACTAGTGTCTCTAATCTGGAAAGTGAAATTTGTCCCGGTGTGTCTCTGGCATCGCCCCCACACTCAGGTGAACAATAGAGAAACACAAACTCTGTCAGCACATGCGACGGAATATGTATTTCCTTCTTACTGCAGGTTTGGCTTTCCGTCCACAAAGGCGAAGACACAAGTGTCAGCGACGGCTGAAATACTGTACTAACACTGTAAAGGCATTTCAGAAACAGCTCCAGTGCATCAATCACTCTGAATGACCCGTGTCTGTACGGCATGATCACTTCAGCCCCTCCTACTCCATCCATCTTCCCAATGTCTTCTCCCTTCACCTTTTCTTTCCGTCCTTTCCCCCGCACCACGTTTGTATTTCTCATGCTCTTTTTTTTCTTCTCCTCTACAAAAAAAAAAAAAAAAAAAACACCCTCCTCTAGCTCATATTCGATAAACTGTCCCTTTCTCCTTCCTCCCTCCTTCCCCCAGTGCTCTCTTCCTCTACTCTGAGAAGCCCGGCGTCAATAGAGGGCCCATCTGTTCCCATACATCATGCTCTTCATTTCAGTTTATTAGCCGGGATAAATCATAAATATTTCATTATACATCACGGGCGGCTGTCGCCGCGCCGACGCAATTTATCACGGCCGGCCCTCTCGCCGCTCCGTGCGCAGCAATAAGCTTTCCAGTCTATTAAACAAGATTGATACAGTGTGTAAATTTAGATATTGGGAATTTCTTCACACACCGCTGCTCCTCTCTGATAGGCTTGCAAGGGCGGGGTGGGGTGGGGGGGTGGCTGATTGTGAGCGTGTGTGTGTGTGTGTGTGTGTGTGTGTGTGTGTGTGTGTGTGTGTGTGTGTGTGTGTGGAAAAATAGAGATCAAGCAAAAGAGAGAGAGAGAGAGAGATAAAAGGTGAGAGACGACAGCAACAGAAATGAGAGAAAAAGGAGAATGAAAGAGAATAGAGAGAACGAAAGAGAGAGAAGACAGAGGATGACGGAAGGAAGAAGAAGAGGAAGACAAAAGAGATCAGGTGAAGAAAGCAGGGACGGAAGAAGACAGGAAGACAGGGCAAGGAAGATTCAAAGAGAGATGAACTGGAGGAATTGAGCGAAGAGGTGAGAGGGGGGAGAAAACAAGAGGTACGGAGCTTCGTGAGACAAATACAGAGAGAGAGAGAGAGAGAGAGAGAGAGAGGATAAAAAAAAACAAGCGAGGGAATGGGTTACAGGAGAGTGTGCAGTAGTAATGACCCCCCTCCTTGTTGAAATACCCCACCCAAACGAAGCATGGCATCATTCAGTCACACTCACATAATTCCCTTCTGATGGAAATGAAATAGGGGGAATGAGAGGCTGTTTTACATGGAGGAAGATAAGCCACCTAAATGTGTGCGTCCATGTGCGTCCGTGTGCGCGTGTAGTGTGGCCGTGCATTTATCAGCCTTTCCGGCCTATTAAGAGATCTGTAATGTTCTCTCTGCGAAGGAAGCAAAGGTCACGGGAAGTTTTAAACCTGCAGGTCATGGATCTTTTTCGACATTCTGACACTCTGTGTGTGTGTGTGTGTGTGTATGTGTGGGTGTGTTAGAAACACAGGTATGAACAGAAACATGGCAAGACGCTGGAGAGCAGGGGGTGAGATGCAGACTCGGCTCTGATTAGTGGAGAGGAGGTTGATTGGAGTTGTGTTACAGGCTGGCGGTGGTTGTGCGTCTCTCTGTCTCTGCTGTTGTCATGGTGGAAGGCGATACGCTCCAACAACTTTCCTAATTAAAATGATAAGAAGCCTTACTGCACAGACGGCCCTGTTTCCCCCCCCCCCTCCCTCCCTCCCTCCCTCCTGACGTGTTTAAAGGAAAGATGTCAGCTAAGGAACACGACAAACTGAAAGTTCAACACGAGTCCTGAATGTCTTAAATCACAACTTATTGTTTTGTGCTACTGTATATAGTACATAATATAAAGATACAAGTCACCAAGCACATTATATGTATAATCATCTTAAATGTCCCTGACTAATAGAATTAGGAGAATCTTAGAAGTAAATTATTCTATTGCTCTCTGTCTAGACACTTATGAACCAACGAATTCGTCCATGTGTGTATACATATGCAGAGCTGTGAAGCTGAAATTCCATCACATTTTTGTTCTGCAATATGACAGATTTTTTTAGTCTAAATGGTATTCCTGGGAGACAGATCTCTTTTCCATCATCCATCAGAACTCCTTTAGCTTAACGTATTTGGTCATTCAAAAACAATCTAAGTCGGAGCCTGATGTTAATCTGCAATCACGGGAGACTGCGAGCCTTCTGCAACGCCATCAGTATGCCTATTAGAGTCGGGAGACAAACTCCTGCCGGTGCAGGAAGAATGGTAAAGTGCAGGGAATACTAAAGTATACAGAACACTGTAGCGTACAGAATACTGAAGTGCGACAGATAGTGAAGTGCACAGAAAAGTGCCGAGAGGAATCATAAATGAAGGTTAAATAAAGTTTGACGTCAATTTATTTCATATTTTACTTAATTTAAATGTCTTTTCTAAAATAAAATCATTGTTTTTAATATGCAAAAATATAATTATATTGTTAGAAATTGGTAATATTTTTGAGTGGCTAGAACAGATTATATATATGCATTTAATGTATTTATTATTTCCGGTGTAAAAATGTGTTTCGCGACACAACAATTCGCCTTAAGAACCCGCCTCCGGAGCGGATCAAATTCATATGCAGAGGTTCCCACTGTACCAAAGTGTACAGAACAGCGAGTTCAATTCAATAAAATTTTACCATTTACCAATGATCAGCAGCTTTACAGAATTATTATGGGAAATAATAAATTAATTATGTGCATGCACTGGTGTGGGAGAAATGAATCAGCCTCGCCGGTTCCAATGAATCAGTCCGATGATCAATCATGATGAGCTGTCTTGATTTTGAATAATCCTAATTCCTTTTGGAAAAAACCTCAACAAAACAGAGTTCACAGTCCAATACAGAGGAAAACAGCTCTGAGACAAAATGGCGTCCGGGATTCTCCTCGCCATTTAAAGGCGCAGAGACAAAATTTCTGAAATTACATTTCATGCGTGAGATTCTTTTCCTTAGGCACGATTATATTTTCAGGCTGCATAATGGCAGCGTGGGGAAAGCGGACAGAGTTAATCAAGTGGATCGGGATGCTTTACATTGTATATCCGTGCCAATGGCGTATAGGACTCCCTTTGTCTGACTTAAGAATAAATGTATCTCGTTCGTACAGTAAGTCGGGGACTATCTGAATAAATTATAGTTATTATCAGATGGTTCCTGATAAGCAACCAGGGGGCGACGGTGACAAGGAAATACAGTACTCAACACGGAAGCCATCCTCATTTGAGTGATAACGGATCGCATGACCATACAGTAAATCAGTCATTTGTATCATTATGTGCTATTAGACTAAAAGTTAAATATAACAGGAAAAGTGTTCAAAACTGTTCGAGGGAATTTAAGTTGTAAACCGTTTAGCACCTTTGGTCACAAGGCATCACAAAAAAATCTGCCTGCATCAGTCCAGTCCAAAGTCATCGTCATGGTCACTGAGTGGAACCGTCCACAGTGAGCACACACGGTGCGAAATAAGAGTGATGTCAACAGAATACTGACGTGTACAGGATACTAAAATGTAAAGAATACTAAAGTGCATGGGTTCCCGAAGTGTACAGAACAGCAAATCTTTAGTGAAGTGTACAATATAATGCGGTGTACAGGACAGTGTAAACTAACTTTTATGTAATAGTAAAGTTTACAGAACAGCAACATGTACAGAACACGGCACAGAATAATAAAGTGTACAAAATAATACCATGTCTATTCCAGTACAGTGTATGTCAGACTAAACTGTACAGAATACTGAAGTGTCCAGTACAGAACACTAAAGTGTATGGGATACTAAATCACAGGTCAGGGTAGTGAAGTCCAGAATACTAACCTGTAAAGAGCACTAAACTGGATGAAACATTAAAGCGTACTGAACACTGAAGAGACAGAAAATAACACAGTTTCCTTCGGCTTCAGATGTACATCAAAAACACAGACATCTTGAATGCTCAGGGTATTGAACACTGACATGCACACAAACAAAAACAGGGCATTTTGCTGCGAGCTCAGGAAGTGAGTGAGTTGACAGCTCTGGAAAAGGGCAGTGTGACAGAGGCCATGTTCTACGTCCAGCACTCTTACACATCAGTGCACACACACATCGCTCTGACAAGCTGCTATGCTGTTCTTCTAGGTGTTACAATCCCACTGGAGAGACAGTGTGAGAGTGTGTGTGTGTGTGTGTGTGTGTGTGTGTGTGTGTATCCTCTGTAAGACCACATACAGAGAATCTCTTCTAGAATTCCTTCTAGGTATTGATGTCTCCCCGAAATACACACCATCATCACTGAATAATCCATATAAACTTCACCTTAAAAAGACTGACCATCATCACAGTCATGTCCCCCAAACTACACTCTATTTATTAGGTAGACTATGCATACATTCTGTCTTTTGCAAATAAGATCTACTGAAATCTCATGGCAATTTTAATTAATAAAAAAAACACACACACAAACACACATTAGCATCTGTGTTGCAAATGATACCCTATGCAGCATTCCGTACATTTAAGAATCAAGTGCACTAAGAAGCATACAATCACCATCAACAGAGTCTGTAATTCAAGTAGAATTCTGCACACACACCATCTCAAAAGTGTCTACTATAGATTCGTCCCAAACCACATGCCCATGTTACTACACAAGCTATGTAAGAACTTCTGTCCATCTTTAGCCCGTATGTTCTAACCCATATGCCATTTCCTTATACAGGCAACATAAATGCAATTCTAAACATCTCTTCAACATACACACAATATGAAATTGTCCCAAATGTCAAACGCTACATTGTAGTGCTATTTATTTATTTATTTATTTATTTATTTATTTATTATGCAACAGTTAGTTCTTACCTAGCAATTTGATTGGACGAGAGTCATTCCATAAGTGCTGATACAGTGTATAGTGTATAAAGTGTATAGAGCATAACAGCACTGGGACGTTTAACTGTACTGTATGTATCTCTCCGCTTACAGATGTTCTAATAACCTTGAACCCCTGATCAAGGGCGCTACTTTGTTTTGGGTGTTTGAACAAGGGATTGCTTTAGCATGATAGTTTCCCATTTTGCGCAATTTGGGATTTGACCCCGGAATCCAGAGGTTGGCTGATATTCTAAAGTTGAATAAGTGGAGAAATCGAGCAAATCTCAGAAATGTCTATCACCTCCGTCTACAACTTTAGGCTACATGGTACCGGTAAGAATTTAAAACCACTTTCACTGTTGATCACTACAAAAGCATGTGTGTTGGTGGGGCAAAATAACTGGTCAAATAAACAAACAAATCATAATCTGTTGATAATAAATGTCATTTGTAGTCAAAGGCACGAGGAGACAGTCCGAGTGCTGATATTCAGTACAACAGCACTCCCTGTCATGTGATATTGTTAATTGTGATATATGTCACTTTATTTGATGGACGATTTTGGGGAATGTCATAGCAGGTTTAAAACAGTAAAAAGATCACAATGCTATAAAGTATGGGAACACGTTTGCACCAGTGTTCATATGATCCAGTCCTGGCCTCATTACACATCTTATGTTACGGTGTGAGGACTAATTTGTCTTGTCCTTATTCAGTTGTGACCAGAGTTTTGTTCTTTGTCTGGTTAGGGATTGACATCCAGTCGAGACACTGCAAGTCCATTGATCACACCAATACCCTTGTGAAAAAGCGTAAAATAAAAGTAATAAAGTAAGCTTAATTTGTTTTGTTTGGCTAATTCTAAAAACTGATCATTTCTTATGCCAGTACAGATCAATATAAGTATATATACAATACGATATAGCATGGTACTCTAGGTAATGACTAATTAAATTTAGACTAACTAAGAGTGCATTATTAATTGACAATGTAAATACTATATATTTAAAAATCATATGAATATAAATTTTTTTGGCATTCATATTTGGCATATTGTGTTTATTCTTTGAATATAATGGTATTTCCACTCAAAAGAGCCAATCAACAAGATAGTTTACCGTATGCGGATGACACAGAATGCCTTAATGCATCTACAAACTGGCACAATCCTCAATACACAGACACGACAGTGCGACTCTTCATGGCTTACGCCACAAAAATGTGACGTACACTATGAAATGTTGAGTAGAAGGGAAGTTCTAAGTTCTTCAATTTCTCATCTGTGATTGACTCTCCGATTACCGAACAGGGAGCATATTTTTAGCTTTAAACTTTTAACCATATCTACAAACTCTGTAACCCTCAACGACCCATACTTACGCTTGTACCAAATATTTATTTAGTACATTTTTTCAATAATCTAGCTACGTGCTTAATCAAAATAAAGTTCCACAAAAATGGAGCAGAGAAGAAGGTGTGGTTTAACATGCAGGATGTGTGGGTCTAGACTATTAAGAGACCAGACCAGAGAACAATGCAATATTATGAAAGAAGTTCTGATTGATGTGACAGTTTAAACCCAACATCACATCAGTAATAATACACACATGAAACATGAGCAGAGATTAAAATGAGCTTATCGTGTCTAGATGAATGAAGATGCTGCTGATTGATCCCTCTGAAGAAGCAGTAAAGCGCGTGAAGCACGTCCATACACAACATGAATATTAATGTCAGCGCTCAGAAGTGGGCGACTCACTAGTGGAGCTAATGAGGATGGATACGTGACGAGCGCTGACTGAAAATCACAGCATTGATCATATTTATCCCGTATAACTGTTGCTCTCCTTTTGATTCTTTTTTTTTTTTTTTTCAGTTTGCAAATCATACACTTATCCATGAGAGCTTTTAGGATTTTCTAAGATTTCTCAAAGAAGTTTACGGCCAAGTTATAGCACTGCACTTAATTCTATATGATACATCATAGTTATTGAGTAAAAAATCTAAAGTTGTAAAAATGAAAAATTATTTGACTTGCAACCAGAGCTATTGTCAGATCTCCTGTGGATATAAAAAATGGTCAAAGCAACTCGCTTATCAAGTACTCTGGCAGGAGCTGAAGATGTAACTTTCTATAAAAACAGACAAGAAACATCTCGAGTGTGATTTGATTCAAGTACATCCTGACGTGTTTCCATGTCCCGCACTGTCTGCTCTCTACACTTAATTATGCTTCAAGGATATCCAAATACACTTTTATTATGGCCTGGAAGAACCAGATAAATTTGTACCTGTATCTGGCTCCACAGCTGAAGTCGCTTTCCGGGTCCAAACCTGGGGCCGCGTGTCAATTTGCAGATGAGCAGATGGCAGTGTCGTGGACTGGAAAGGTGGAGTAGCATCCACCCGGGAAAAGAGGGTAAATGGAGATGTTGCCGTGATTAAAGGTGCCCCATGGGGGGTGTAATGCGCAGGAGGGGGTAGAGGTGGGAAGATTAAATGGCCAGAATGGTGTGAATAGAAAGTTCCTTATGATATAAAAAAAAAAAGAATTTGTAGCATAAATTTTCTGACGAATTATTTATGCTTTGTACAAGGATAATGCAGGCAATCTTAATTGCTGTTAAATTCAATCATATTGAATTTCCAGTTCACCAAGGTTAGGGTCATCGTGCCTATCCTGGGAACAATGGGTGTGAGGAGGGAGCGGATGCCAGAGCTAAACCAAAATTCAGGATTTGTATTGAAATGAATAACTTTCCTCCTGCTACAAAACTAATGAAGGGTTTTGTAGCAGAAAAATCACAGAAGACTTCAAGCATGGTACGCTGATGAGACGCCATTGCACGTCTGCGAACGACAATCCCGCGAACCTCCTGCAGTGAATCGATTGATCCTCGATAATCGACGGATCACTCGTCCCCAGTCTGGATGTTGGAACTGTACCCACATCGTTCATAAACACCACCTGGGCATCACAGGGACTCGGTTTGGATTTATTGCCACTTTGCCAGTACAATCTTGACCTTGCTCCAAGCCACATCCACATGTTTGGGACATTAAAGGAGTTCCTGGGAGGCCAGCGCTTCAGGTGTACTGAGAAAACGTTCTCACGTGATGGTATCCAAGCAGTAGTGAAACGCTGGTATGAAGTGCATTAGTGTAGCAGGGGATTATACAGAGTAATGAAAAGTCATTTTTACCTTTTTGAACTTTAGACATGTTTTAAAATTTACAGTACTACTCCACAAAATATAAAGTGCCAAATTGGGGTTTAAAAATGAAGCAAAGACCATGAAATAGTCGAAAGGTTGGAGATGAAGGAAAAACTCAGATAAGAAGTGCAGGAGAACCTTCCTGATGATAGATGTTCTTTAGAGAGGAATTCAATTTGAGTTTTTTTTTTCTTTTTTTCTGAATACATTGAGCCTCCTGGTGGCTGTTATAACCTGAATGTAAGTTGAAGTAAATGACTGTTTAAACTCGTTTATTATATTTAATTAGAGGCAATTCCACACAGCAAGACATTCAAAGAGTGGCACTCGCTGTTGGCTGACATAAACACTAAAGCTATGGTGTAATTTAACTCAAAATTAGTTCGTTGATCTCCTCTCAATTTAATTTTTAGCTCCAACACTGCTTTTGTACATTTCAAATCACCAGAAAAGACAAGGTCCAGACTTTTTTTTCCTTTTGATTTTCAGTTCTATGTGATGACTGAATGAATTTATCAGGATGACATCCTGAGCTATGATTAACCTTATGCTTGGAACTAAAGTTGAAAGATGCCTCAAGATATTTCTCTTACCCGAGAATAAAATAAATAGTTCGGAATATAAATACGTTCACGCTTAAACTGAGAGAAAGCTATGACTTGTGTGATGAGATGATATACTGAGTAAAGATATACTGAGACCGACACGGCTTCGCTATTGTACGTCTTAGCATGTGACCTTTTTTTTTGTTGCCTTTATTGCTGTTAATCTTCTTATCTGTGATCTGTGGTTTGTGGTCTTTTGTTCAACACCACACGAGCACACGTCACATAAAATCCACGTTGCCCCCATGGGAACAATCTTGTTACTACTACTACTACTACTAAAAACCAGAGTGAGCAGAAGTACAGGACACACACTACGGTCGATAATCTGAGCCCATCTGTCTCCGACGCTCCCCCAATGCCACTGTCTGACCTCCACTCAGAGGCGAGAGAGAGAGAGAGAGAGAGAGGAGTGGTGGAGCAGCTAGTTAACACCCTTCCCTCCCTTCCCCTCCTCGCTCCTCCGCTCTTCATCCACAGCAGTTATTTATGAGCCCTCGGTCTAATGCGCACTCCCCAGGCAGTGCTTGGTCGAGCACGGCCAACTTTTAGCATGCCTCCATTATTCATAAGTATGCGCGAGCAGCATTTGGAAAATTGCTAATGCTTTTCCTCTGTGCTCTCCCTCCCCTTACTTATATATTTATTTATTTATCGTTTCCCGGCGCGTTATTCATTCCGGGAAAGGGGCTCTTCCTCTTTCTCTACTATGATCTTTCACTTTATGTAGCTTCTTTTTTTCCCTTTATCTCTTTCTCTGTATATATATCCGGGTAATCAATAAAAACAATACATTTTCTATTTGAAGCTCAGAAGCTACACGATACAAAACGCTATTATAACTACTGTAACAAGTCATACACAACATGCATATTCACCAAATAGGGGATGGAAATGTCTGGTTTTTAAACTCTTTGCAGTAAAAATACAGCATACATTTAGTGACTCAGAAGATAATTGGAATTCAACTTGGATTCTGTGGAACTCCACCCTTCCTCCAAACTCTGAGATCTTGGGTTAGGGTTCGTTATTTTCAAATGGAATTCAAAATGAGCTTTTATCTGATTTTGGAAAACTGACGAACGGTCCAGTTCTCTTTCCTCCTTAGCCCAAGTCAGATGCCTCCGACACTCTTTAGTTCAATCTTTAGTTCAGGAGTGGATTACTGCGTGGTGGCTCTTGCTATGCGGACTCCAACTCCAGTCCACTTCTTGTGGAAAATCTCCCAATGTCCTAAATCTGCTTTGCTAGAACATTTTCTTATGTTGCTTGTGCACCTTTTCATACCACACCTTCCCCCTTCCAGTCAAGTTTCCAAACAGCACCTTCTGGAGTTTACCCACCTTGTAAAGGACAGACAGGGCAGGGGTACTGTAGCTCAGTGGTCATGGTAGTGGACTACTGATCAGAAGGTCCCCAGTTTAAACCTCAGCACCACCAAGACGTCACTGTTGGGGCCCATGAGCAAGTGAACAGATGCAGTGAATGAAAATGTACTGTAAAGATGATTGTCTTCTGGACAACTGTCTAGTCACTGAGGCTGAGAGATACACAATATTGATAAGGGATGAACACTAATTTACTTCAACTCGAAATGAAATAGTCTAATATTTTGACATACTGTATTTCTGATGAGTTTCACTTTTTAAATTAAATTACGAAAGAAAAAAACTTTTTCAGGATTTCCACATTTCTCAAGATGTACCGAAGTAGAAAAAGGATTGTCCAAGTTCATCCTTGAAACTCAAATTGTCATCATTTCTTGACAAAAGAGAATGCAAAATAATAAAGCAAAAAAAAAAAATATCATGCATGTGCACAAGTAACTGTTGGTGCCTGAAAAAATGCAACACAAAACATGCAAGTGCTATTTTAAGTCATGTAATAATAATGGTGGACAACATTATGTTAAAGTGGTTAATAATAATATTTACTTTTCATGCAGCAGTACGTGCATTGACATTATACTAAACTCTGATACTCATATAAAATTTCTTATCTTCTCTCTCCAACTTACAATATCATGAAATTCCATAGCAAAAAAGCAAAATATATATTTTTCATCAGTCACCTGATGTTCTGTCATGGATATTTTTATTAGGCTTAAAACCAACTACTTGTGTTTAAAGGTGTTTTTTTTTTTTTAATGTTGTTGAGAAACCCTGTCTCGGATACTTCTACTCAAGACAAATCTGGCAGCCTCAGAGGCATGAACTAACAGCGAGGAATTTACATAATCTATATGACACTCAGAAAATCGACTTAAGCAGGTGCTCAGCCAGTCCCTAAATACACTCGCGTCACTTCTGGAATTTTGCATTAGGTTGCAAGTCAGACTCGCTTTATTATTACACAAAAGTAATTCGTCCTGTTGAACATTTTACATATAAACATGCAATAAAAAAAAACTGATGGATGAAACAGCACTAGAATGTTTATGTTCTCCATAATAGATTTTGATTTTCACAGGTTTGCTCTGATTGGCTATTTGAATGTTTGCTGTGCAAATGCAATAAAACTATTGATAGATGATTATTTCTATGATTTCCAGCTTTATTGCTTGCTATTGTAAATGTTTTTAATAATCAAATTCAGTTACTGACCTTCACTCCATTAGAATCAGCAGCATTTTTAAAAACATTCTGCTGAGCGAAATAAATTTTCGTCTTAATAGATTTTTGTCTTTGGAAGCCTACAGTTGGGGGTGATAGAAAGTTCATAAACTTTTAATTCATATACAGTGGAACCTTGGATTACGAGCATTCCGGAAGCGGGCTCGTATTCCAAAAACAAATAGACTTTTCCCATAAGAAATAATGTACTTATTACCAGTTACTGATTTGGACAGGGCACTTGTATAAAACCGAAACAGGAGTCAGCCTTTCGTTACTTGCAACATCACGACGTCTTGCTCGTTTATTCCCGACTCCTCACCAGATAAAGGATTCAGATTTACAGTCTAGGAGTCTAAAGATTTGCACTAAAGGACACGCAGAAAGAGAAAGACAGGGAAATACTGAGAGAAAGTGAGAGGCAGGAAAATACTGGGAGAAAGATAGAGGCAGGATGACACTAAAGAATACATGGAAAATCGATGATAACGAACGAGTGCGGCGAAAAGTGAGCGCTCAGAAGAGTGACAGATCGTCTATCGAGGTGCCAGTCAGAGCCAGTGGCCGCCCACACACGATTAAAGACAGAGGTTTGCGTGCACAAGTCTTATTGATCGCATTTCTCCCTGCCTCTCGTTTTTATCTGTATCTCTCTCTAACTTTGCCTCTCTGTCTCGTTACATCTCTCTTTCTCGTCATAAGACATGAACATTTTACATTATAGAGTATGTAAAAATAAAATAAAAACAAACAGTAGATTTTGGTCATAAATGATGAATAGAGGATACAGTATTCTGTATACATAAGTTGCATATGAGGGGTGTTCAAGTCAATCCTGGACTTTTGATTGAGCAGAATAACAGAACATTGTTGAAAATAAGGGAAAACTCCCTTTTCCGTAAATGATTGTGTGTACAATTCCCACAGAAAGATGTATTTCATCCTCAAGTTAATGACAAGTTGTGTGTAGATTTTCAAGGATCAGGCGTTCCACTCACGAAATATTTGTGCCAATAACTGCAGTGGGTTCCTGAGCCACCTCGGCTTGTAAAGTCTTGTAAATGTCAATGGTTTTATGCCTTCATTAAGGAGAATTTGTCAGTTATTTCACAAATCCCGGTTTGAATTGAACGCCCCTTTGTAAAAACCGCATACATAAAATTATGCAATTAATAAATAGATAGACCTTTTGCATTGTTCAGCTTTTATGCCAGATGGAAGAATATGGATATGGAAATACTACCGCAAATGTAACAATTTGAAAAAAAAAAATGTAGATTTTTTTAAAAACAGTGTTACATTTAAAATAACAATAATAATAATAATAATAATAATAATAATAATAATATATTAAAAATGCTTCAGAAAGTCTTACTTCACAATTCTGATTATCATTTGATTGACGCATAGAAATGCATGCGTGCGTGTACACACAGACACACACACACTCACACAGACACACAGACACACACACACACACACACACACACACACACACACACACACACACACACACACACACACACACACACACACACACACACACACACACACACACACACACACACACACACACACACACACACACACACACAGTCACCAGGGTGAAAGGCAGAAATAAGAAAGGGTGAGAATGGGAACAGATTTGCAGAGGAGGGTGTTAGATTTCTGACTGCAGAGACAGGTGACAGGTGAAGGGAAATGACGGGGGGGAGTGGTGGAGGTGGTGGGTGAGGGGGGGGGGGGTTTCTCACGGTGGAAATTAAAGTACCTACAGATATTCAGTGCAACCTAGCCAATTAACCCTTTGGGACAAACTGTTATTGGAGCATTACTACTTAATGGGTTGAGGGAAAAGAAATAGCTTTGCTTTGCACAGGTTAGGACCGAGAATCGGCTAATGATTCAGAGCGAAAACATACAGGGTTCACAACGGCTGGTGTCTGAAATGTGCTTCTTCCTTACAGATACTAGGCTGATGTCAACAAGTAAAAAATAAGGCTTGTAGTACTAGTAGGGTGTGGCTCAGTAATACTATTTACTTTAGGCGGAACAGTGTTTTATGTGCAGTGGAACCGCAGCATAAGGTAGGTACGAGGCGTCCGTATGCCTTAAGAACTAACATTTTGCAAGAAATTTGCCCCGGAATACCAAGGATTTTCCGCATCAACTACCGGTTGCGCGTACATTTATAAATGTTTTAATTTGTTTTTATTTGCATAAATATGATTACAGTGTTGGAAATTGGTAATATTAGTACTATTTTTGAGTGGCTGGAACAGATTTTCTGCATTTACATTATTTCCTATGGGAAAATGCGTTTCACGATACAAAATTTCGCCTTAAGAACTCATTTCCGGAACGGATTAAATCAATATGCCTGGGCACCAGTGTATACAATATTTACTGACTCTTACTCAGATCACTCTTGAATCAGATCCAAATAAACTCGATTGCTGTGCGGAGGTGTTTCGACGCTGAATCGATCCAAATGCAGAAACAAACACGGTGTGTATTTGGCAGTGTTTATTATAGTCAATGCCAGCTACTACTGTACATTACAGAAATGAGATGAGCTCTAGGATAATGAACAAAATGAGAAAAACATATGCACAATGTTATCAAGTAGGTGTTTCTATAACTTCTGAATCATTTATTTAGCCCTGGCACCGTGTTATCCGTTTCAGAGCGCTGTTTATGAATTATGCGTGTACTTGGCAAGAGGTTTGTTTTTGTTTACCTTATTACACTCATCATATTGCTGTGAAATAAACTAGAGTTCGCGCGTTTTCCAATCTATAATTGGTTTGTCTAATGATGTGCTAAATTAAACCGAGGCAAAGATTAAATGAACCAAATGTACCGATATCGCTCGGATCCTGACATACAGGTGTGAACGCCGGGTATCACACTGTACTCAACCTGGCACGGTTCGAGGTGAGAGTCAGTGACTCTTTTGACTGAATGTTTCATCTTGAGACGATTAAACACTCTCAGAGTTTCCCGAATAAGACGCTTTGTTTGGTTCTGATAGGCCGCACCACGGTTAAAAGATTAAAAGACCGTATCTGGTCTCCTGGGGCTGACAGATGGCATTCGCTTTGGTGCGGATTAGAGAGACGAGATCAAATCGTGTGCATCTATGAAAACAAACATGTTGGTCATGTGATGTTCAAGAGACGAACAAGATCCAGCAGCAGAGGTACAGTTACAGAGTTTGGGGTGTTCGAATCGCGAGTTCGAATCCGTAGCCGGGAGTTCAGAGACAGCTGATTGGTCGAGCTCTCCGAGAGGGGATTGATGGAAGGCCAATAGCTAATCTCTAGCCAATCATGGGCGTCTGTGAGCTCATGCAAACAGAAGGAACAGATAGCGCTGTCCTGCAAGTCCGTTATGCTGCTCTTATAGCAGTTCTAAAAGATTCCAAGTGTCAGCGAGCAGCACGCGGCTCAGAGGAATCACGTGACGGTCTCTTCACCCTCCCTGGCTGGTAGCTGAAGCCTTGATTGGGAGGGGAGTGCCCTAATGACGTGTTAGAATTGGCTATAACTAAATTAGGGAGAAAATCAGGAAAAAATTATATCCCAAGAAATATTAAAATAAAAACAAATAATATAAATAAATAAACAAACTCCCATCTTAATACTTTATATATTGACTATTCATAAGCGTGTTCATTCATTGTGTTCAAATAACACTTACTATTTTATTCCCCTTATATTAGCCTACTGATGAACTAGGTTTGGAAAATATTTGCAATTCTGACTTCCGTTTTTGACGACTGATGAAATAAGACCAGATATTGAAAGCAGACGCAGAAACCTGGAGCCCACGGTATCAAAATAATACACATGAAGGCAGCCTGTTATATTAGCTATTTCTCTTAATAGACTTAATCATCACTCTGAGCCTGTAATCAGCGGCTTTGACAGAAACGACCGCTGAAAGATGGAATCTTTTGCACCATTAAACACTTTGAGTCTGACCCGTATAGAGTCGGAGCACGCAGAGCACGGAGTCACGAGCGCCTCACTGTTCACTCTCTCTTACTTTCCGCATGGTTTTAAGACGTACAAGCCCGAGTTTTGACTGGAGGATGGAACTAGTATGTGCACACACGCACACACACACACACACACACACACATGGTCTGGAGGGAACTGATTGCACTGTGACTCATTACAGCGTGGCTACGTGTAATGGAGTGTGACAGCAGCGCATACACACTGCGGCTCTGTCCTCACAGCCCCTCAGCCAATTACACACACACACACACACACACACACACACACCTAAAACCACACACCCCTCTTCACTGCCTCTCTCTCTCTCTCTCTCTCTCTCTCTCATGCCTCTATATCATATTACAGTCGAATGCAAAATTATTGGCACCATTCAAAAATAACAGCTAGACATCGTAGTACTGTATACGACAGACGTTGCACCCGAATTGCAACTTTTCCACCCAGACAGTGAGCAGATTACTTCCCTTTCATAACACCAAATAATTCTTACATTAGGTTTATATATATAAAAAGTAGTAATTGCCAGAAGTTTTCTTTTTTCTCTCTCTATTTTTATGTCTCTTCGGAACTTAACTCATGCCTTTGTTCAAATATTACCCACATGTATAAATCTCTGTCGCCTCATCATTAAACAAACAAACAAAAAAAAGACAATACAAAGAGCTTTCGTCACAACAGACAGATGGTTGTTGACCTACATAAATGAGGTAATAGATATAAAAAAAAAATAATAATACTTAAGCATTTTAAATTACCATTAATTACAATTAGGGCCATAACAAAGGCTTTGAAAGTCTGGACTGTAAAAACGATTCATGAGCACAATGCAGCCGCTCACACTGATGGTATAAAATGGCGAGGAAGACAAAGGAAAATACTTTAACTTAAAATGCTTTAAATGATGAGATTAGGACATGGTTACATTTGGTGCATTAAAGCATAAATCATCAGTGTAAAAATAACATGCTGTGATCTGTGCAAACTCCAAGCCTATAGGTTTAATATATCAAAAAAGAGCTACAAATCAAATACAGTATACATGCTCTACATCCCATAACCCGAAACCTAGCCCTCGCCCTATATACAGTACTTTGTAGCAGGCTGGAAAGTGCTTAAATATGCAATATAAAAATGGGTAGTTTATGTAAACAACCTCAGCAGCAACCTCATTTCCCCTCTCATCTGTTTCAACCATTCAGCATCACCAGTATACTGTACTAATCACTAATCACCATGAACATCTGTCATCATCTGCACCTGTTCCTCACTGGTTCATGCCAGTTTTAAGTTTGTTGAATACGTGAACGATTCATAGGTTCGCAACAAACAAAACAACATTCCTCTGAAACTGGTCAGGTACAGGGACTAGACTGAAAACGGGAGACCTTCAGAAAGCCCAGAGAACTATTCATCAAGACTATATTACATTGCAATATACAAAAGTCTGGCTCTTTGGAAGCAAAATATGAAGAAATTAAAAGACTTTTGCACAGCACAAACTTTTAGATGTCATATTTGCAAAAAGTGTTTAAAAAGAAAAAAAAAAACATAAAAGTCTTCCATAAACAAAACCAACTGTCTCCCAAACTTACTTGCCTAAATATCTAATAAAATGATAAGCTTGGAGGTTATAGAAATTCCAGTTTCTGTAACCCTAACCCCAGCTCAAGCACCTAATCCTATAGGTTTTAATAAACAGAAAGTTTCCAGGAAATCCAGAAAATATTTTTTTTATGTTTGGGAGAAGTATGTTATATACTGTAGTTTGTGTAAACCTAATGCTAAACCCAATCCCCAAATATATGGATGTCATGTGCAAAACTGGTCGAAAATGAGTTGACTTCTCATTAAAAAAATTATTATAATAAAAAAAAAACATGGGGTAGGGGTGCCAATAATTCTGCATCTTTGTAGAATTGTGAACACATCTGATATGGTTTGCTCACTTGATCACATGATCAGTACGAGTGTATGTGACTGTGTGTGTGTGTGTGTGTGTGTGTGTGTGTGTGTGTGTGTGTGTGTGTGTGTGTGTGAGGGCAGGTACCAGTTTTGAACCAGCCATCTTCTGTAAAGCTGTCCCTGGTCTCCTGTGGTTTATTCCAGTATTCCTGAAACACAGATGAGCCTCGAACCTGGAGCTCACCCTCCCGCCCCTCCAGCCCTGGTTTTACCTGCGTGCACACACACACACACACACACACACACACACACACACACACAGAGTCATACCAGTAAAGTATGTGTGTGTGTATAGATTGTGAAGTGCATGATGGGAAAGGGATTTAATGAAGTACCTGTGTGTGCTTGCTGTTGCCCTCGGCGATGCTGGTGTTGCTTGTGTTTGTCATGACGATTCGCACTTCAACACCCGGGAGTGGAACTCCGACTGCACCTGAAAACACACACACACACACTTACTACAAAATAGAGATGCAACATAAGATGAATATATTATTCTGAATAAACAGTTAATGTGTTGTAAACAAATACAAACAGGGTATGCACGGTCTTTTTTTAAAATTAATTAATTAATTTTTTAATAGAAAGCGTGCCAGAAGGATCATGAGACGTTTGCGTGCAACTACATTTCATAGCACTATGGAAGTATCCTCAGTTTTCAAGTAGCTTGCAAAGACAATAATAAAATCCCCGCGCCCCCCCAAAAAAAAAAACTTTTAGTAAACAGAGACGCCTTAATAAACTTTTCATTGTTTCCTCTTTTTGTGCATAACATATTTTTATATACTATAAAGCAGTTATTTTTTTCTTATTAGCCGGAGACGGTGCACGGTTGATGCAAGATCACTATTTACCCGAGTAAAAGAAACCTGAAGCTTGTGATGTGTATTTTATTTGATTATGTGAAATCAGTGGGAAAACATACTAAACCACTGGAACTGGAGATCAAGTACCACTGGCAGGACGTTCCTTCATTTAAAGATACTTGCCGTGAAAAAGTATTTTGGGATAACTGGCAATGAGTCTTTCACATCGCTGGACAGGAATTCTGGCCCACTCTGATTTGCAGGATTATTTTATTTCGGCCACATTGGAGGGTTTTCACTTTGGACGGTCGGTCCAATCTGTCCACGATCCAACTCAATTGGATTTTACGTCTGGACTAGGCCTTCATTTTTGTTTTGAGCCATTCAGAGGTGGACGAACTGGTTTCAGATCATTGTGGTCTGCTGTATAACCCAAGGACGCTTGAGCTCAATGTCACAAACTGATGGCCAGACATTCTCCTTTAGGATTTCCTGGTAGAGCGTGGAATTCATGATTCCATCAATTATGGCAAGTTGTCGACGTCCAGAAGGTGCAAAGCAGTCCCAGACCATCACGCTACCACCACCATGTTTGACTGTTGATATGATGTTTGTTTATGAAACGCTGGGTTGATATCTAACATGACGCACATCTACCAAAAAGTTGCCAAACAAGATGTTTTTTGGCAAATGTGAGACGAGCCTTTGTGTTCTTTGTAATCAGTAGCGACTTTCGCCCAGGAACTCTACCATGGATGCTATTTCTATCCGTTTTTTTTTCCTATTGTAGATTTATGAACAATGATATTAACTGAAGCAAGTGAGGCCTGCAGTTCTTTAGATGCTGTTCTGGGTTCTTTTTGAGCTGCTGAATGAGTCTTCGCCGTGCTCTTGGAACAATTTTAGCTTGCTGTCCATTCCTGAGCTGGTGTCCCAAGTTCTCTCCATTTGTGGATAAGACTCTCACCATGGTTGCTGGAGTCTAAAAGTCTTAGAAATGGCTTTGTAACTTCCCCTTCCCAGACTGATACATGTCGGTTACTTTGCTCTTGATTTTTTTTTAGATCGTGTTGCTTTTTTAGATCTTTTAGCATGTTTCACTTTGTCAGACATGTTCTATTTAAGTAATTAGTAAGGTCAGGAAGTAATGGGCCTGGGTGTGGCCAGTGAAATTTAAATCAGGTTTCCAAAATCATAGTTAATTCATGATTACTTTTTTGCATTTTGTATTTACTTAGGTTATTTTTGTGTAATATTAAATATGCAAAAAAAAAAAAATAAATAAAAATTAGGATGGGGCAAATACTTTTTCACGGCACTGTACCTCGAGGAATAACAATAATGCAAAGTTATTATATGACTGAATGTTTTAACACTATTAAACCATGCACTTAATTAAAACATGTTGTGTAACAGGGAAAAACAAAAACAAAAGTCTGATTAATATGCAAACTTTCAGGAAGATTTCTAACGATTGCATATTTAGTCACATGACTACGGGTCTTTATATTATTTAATAAAGAGACATGGCTGGCACAAAGCTAAAAAAAAGAAAAAAAAAAAGAGAGACGCAAGCAAACAGTAACAGATTCAACAAAGGCGATATGTAAAGTAAAGCACCAAACACTTTTTAATTAGAATCCACAGAGAACAGCGGTTTGAAAAATGGCGATCATGTGATTTTTTGCACACGTCGCATAAATTTGCATGAATTATTCTTGGGCAATCCGTCTTGTTTTGTGCACTGCATTTATTTCACACCTTTAGAGCCCTTATACACTTTAAGACTGAATTCAGTCACCTTTAGCTTTGATTACAGCATACAATGTGGTGAAAAGAATTCCTCGTGTTCACAGAACTTTTTCACAATTTGAGTCTTGGAATAATCCTGTTCCATCAGGGAAGAAACACTCCACAGATGTGATAACCTGGTCATTTGGTACATTCAGGTCGTCAGCTGACTTCATTTTATTGCCAAATAACGTTGCTGACAGTTCAGGCCTATCAGTCTGTATTCAAGGATTCTTAACCCAATTCTAGTCATTTCAAATCTTATTAGTTGCTTACTTTGCTTCATGCAGCTATAATAATAATTTGATCCTTCTGAAATGGTGACTTTTTTTTTTGTCCCTTTGCTCTCATACATCGTTCGACTGGTTCTATCAGTTGGATACTTCATTATTTGCATCTACATCTATATCTAAGCATTTGGCAGACTCTCTTATACAGAGCGACTTACTTTTGAAAATTTTTATTATCTCATTATACAGTAAATCTGAGCAGTTGAAGATTAAGGGCCTTGCTGACCGGTTTAGGTTTTATTTTATGTCTGTTGAGGGAATTAATAGGAACAATACTTCTAAAAAGAGGCAAGTGAAAAAGCCAGTCACTAATTATTATGGATTCAGATTCCTAGTCATGGCCATACAGTAAATGCGTCCTGGGGGACTAGTTAAATCTTTAAGAAACAATTCAGTGAGAATCATGATTGCAACTTTAATGCATAAACAGAGTGTCAGGCTGATACCACAGCACATCATAGTTTAATGCCCCTAATTATCAGTGTTTTCAAGTACTAATGAGAGCACTAGTAATGAGATTACTAACCTAAAAAAGTATGATAATGCTCACTGATTTTATGACCAATAAATACATATAGTACTCTGCAAAAGTCTTGAACCTCACACATCTTCATATTTTATTTCTGAAGAGCCAGATCGTCTTGTATTTTTAATGTTGTCTTGAGGAATCCTTCTCCAGGCTTCCTGAAGGACATTTCTTTGGCTCTCATTTTCATTCGCAGTTTCAGAAGAATGTTTGTTTTGTTTTTGTTAAGCCACGCAGTGATCAATGAAACTTTCATGCATCTAACTTAAGGCATGAACCAGATCATGTATGGAAGTATAACAGTGCCAAGATTCCCCAGAGAAAAATAACATGCCAATGTAAAATAAATTGTTTGAATCTTTCTGCATTGCAAAACTCCTTACAGCATTTACAGTCTTACAATGTTGGCACTGCAGTTTATTGTGGTTGTATATTTGAAATGAAAATGTCATTTAAGCAAATGTTAAAAATACCGCCTTCATCATTTTTCACCATCACAAATTCAGGTAATAAAATTCAGATCGGCATAAATTCAGGTAGAAAAAAAAAAAAAAAAAAATCCAGGTCTTCACATACAGGATTTTGCTGGAAAAGGAATGGATTTCAGATTGCTGCGGTGTGTGTCGCAGTGTATTTTAAAGCGGGCCTTTCCTGTGCAGTCTGCTTCTCAGGAACTACTTGCCGATCAGAATGCAGCATTTCTAATCATTCCAGTAATTAATATACTGGTGATGCTGAATGCTGAGTGCTTGGAAGAGACGAGAGGGGAAATAAGGTTGATTATGACATAATTTGTTCCCATTTCTTTCATTTAAACTTCATTAATTAAATTTAATATGAAGAAATCGGATTGTGCGAGACTTTTTGCACAGTACTGTATGTAAAATGAATCAGTGATCTACAGTATTTCATGAGGCAGACTTATTAAAGTGAGCTCCTGCGGCTTCGGATACTGTACAGTAACTTTCCCTCTAATCATCTTTCATGCAACAAAGTTCCTTTCTCTCTGTCTCTCTCTCCCGCACATGTAGGGATGATGTGTTGTTTTTGGGATCATGGCTGACGTGTCCTCATCCTCAGAGTCTCGGCTGCGACAAGGGAATAAAAGGCCGTTCTCTCTTCTCAATCATCAAGTTTCCAGAATCCCTTTAGAGCTGCACTAAAGCAATCTTACACCCTCACTTCTTTCCCAGACGGTGTTACATTTAATGCACGCTGTTCTTCGAGCGAAGATCTACAGGCAATCCTGGCACACAGAAATCTGAAAAAGATGCCTGCAATACGGATATTTAAATTTTGTTTTTTTATTTAATTAAGAGATCGTTTACATGAAGTCTTTACATGGGGTATGAGGCAATAAAAAACAATGCTACTGTATAATATCTAGATAATGTTCTTGAATATTATTAGGAGCATGATATAGTTTTATAATAATCAACAACAGTGATCTTGTCTCTCTTTTCTCTCTCAAAGTTATTAAGACAGATGCGGCTTGTCACATTTCTCACAAACCACAAAGGGCAAGTAAGACATGAAATTTGGGGGTGTGTGAGAGGGAGCATGAAAGATTGAGTGGGAATAAGAAAAAGAGTGAAAGAGATTTGAAAAGGTGCACTTATATGGTTTCATATAGTATTTGAATATTGTATGATATAACATTAATGCACAAGATGACTATTCAGTTTTTCAAATATTGGTATTTTTATAACCAGCTCCTAATAAACCCAGATTCTGTGTGTATGCATATATATCATCATATTCATATAAAATCATATTCATACTGTCAGGCTCGCTAGAGGGCGTGATGGATCCAATTGCAGATAGTGTGAGTAATTCCCAGGGAGAACAGAAGTGGCGCTAATGAGTGCTTGTGATAACTGAAGCAGGCAAAGTGGCGGTTTTAAAAAAGAGGTGTGGGTACAACTCCGCGCTGCAGTGTGAATGGGAAGAGTCTCGTGGAATGCGGAAGTACCAGCGTGAATGCACCGAGGCGAGTGACGTTGGGCGTGACGTAGGCGGTGCGTGAATGCGGAAGCGCGCAGATCCGGCGCGAGTGAGATGCAGCTTGAGATATGTCGGATGCCGGCGTATGCAGCGTGAGCCTTGTGTTGAGGCAGCAGCGTGTAGCGTCTACACAGCGTGTAACCTTTTTTTTAGGTTTTTTTCAGGTGTGCAGAGAAGAGGGGCGGTGCGATGTAAGGAGCGGCAGGGAACATGGAACAGGCGTGCTTCGATGATCATGACGTGACTGTGGCTTGGCGTGTCATGACAGTACCCTCCCCTCTACGAACGCCTCCAGGCGTTCTTGCCAGTGCTTCGGGGTGAAGTCTGTGGAAATCTGAGATCAGGGATCGGTCTAGGATAAATCTAGCGGGTACCCAGCTTCTCTCTTCGGGGCCGTAGCCCTCCCAGTCTACTAAGTACTGAAGGCCCCTTCCCCGGCGGCGAGACTTGAGAAGACTGCGAACGGTAAAGGCTTCTCCCCCATCTATGAGTCGGGGGGGGTGGGGGAGGCTGGGGGGTGTAGATAATGGGCACGAGATTAGACGACGAATCTGAGAAACGTGAAACGTAGGGTTGATTCTGCGCATGGAGAGAGGTAGAGCTAGTCTGACAGAGCATAGATTTATGACTCGGGTGATAGTGAAGGGTCCAATGAACCTTGGTGAGAGTTTCCTGGACGTGGTCTTGAGTGGGAGGTCCCGTGTAGACAGCATGACCCTTTGGCCGATACGATACCTGGGAGCTGGTGACCGATGACGATTCGCCTGGCGCTGGAAGGTGCTTACAGTGCGTAGTAGCTGATTACGGGCACGCTGCCATGTTCTTCTGCAGCGACGGACAAAGGTTTGGGCTGAGGGAACCGCTACCTCCTCTTCCTGGGCAGGAAAGAGGGGTGGTTGATAGCCCAGACAGCAGTGGAAGGGAGACATGCCCGTGGACGAGGTAGGGAGCGAGTTGTGGGCGTATTCAATCCAGGGTAGGAAGCGACTCCAGGAAGAAGGGTCTCGAGAGGCCATGCACCTTAAAGATTTCTCCAACTCCTGGTTCATCCGTTCCGTTTGGCCATTAGTTTGGGGATGAAATCCGGATGAAAGGCTGGGGTTGGCGCCGACGAGGGTGCAAAACGCCTTCCAGAACTGGGCAGAAAACTGGGGGCCCCTGTCCGAGACAATGTCGACGGGGAGTCCATGAAGTCGGAAGACATGATTAATTAGGAGTTCGGCTGTTTCTTTGGCAGATGGGAGCTTGGGTAATGGGACAAAATGCGCCGACTTAGAGAAACGGTCTACGATGGTTAAGATGCAGGTGTTGTTTTGAGAAGGTGGTAGGCCAGTGACGAAGTCGATGGAAATGTGAGACCAGGGGTGGTGGGGAATGGGGAGGGGTCGGAGGAGACCCTCAGGAGGGCGGTTAGTCGTCTTATTCCTGGCACAGGTGTCGCAGGAGGCCACAAAGTTCTTGACGTCCTCCTTCATGGTAGCCCACCAGAAGCGTTGGTGTAGGAGGGAAAGGGTGCGTGCCGCCCCAGGGTGGCATGCCAATCTGGAACTGTGGGCCCAGTCTAGCACCTGTGATCGCACGGAAGCTGGGACGAAAAGCTTGTTGGTTGGAACGATGCTTGGGCCTGGTTCCCGTTCGAGGGTCTGCCGAACCAGGTGCTCCATGTCAAGTTGGGTTGTTGCCACAAGACAATGAGGAGGAAGGATCACCTCCGTCGTGGATGTGTCCTGAGAGGTGGAGAATTGCCGGGAGAGGGCGTCAGGCTTGATGTTCTTGGAACCAGGGCGATATGATAAGGTAAACCGAAAACGAGAAAAAAAAAGTGACCATCGTGCTTGGCGTGAGTTGAGCCTCTTTGCAGTTCTTAAGTACTCCAGGTTCTTATGGTCGGTCCATACGAGGAAGGGAAGGTCCACCCCTTCCAGCCAGTGTCTCCATTCTTCAAGGGCCAGCTTGACCGCCAAGAGTTCACGGTCCCCGATGCCGTAGTTACGCTCGGGGGGTGTGAGTCGGCGGGAGAAGAAGGAGCAAGGGTGAATCTTGTTGTCTTTCGGGGATCTCTGAGACAGGACGGCCCCTACTCCGGTCTCAGATGCATCTACTTCAACAATGAACTGGAGGGAGGGGTCAGGAAATATAAGGATGGGTGCTATGGTGAAACGGTGCTTGAGATCCTTGAAGGCTTTATCTGCCTGGGGGTTCCATCGGAATGGGATCTTGGAAGACGTGAGTGCCGTAAGTGGGGTCGCCACTATGCTGTAGCTTCGAATAAAGCGTCGATAAAAGTTTGCGAATCCCAAGAAGCGTTGGAGTTCGCGTCTTGAAGATGGTACCGGCCAATCAGTGACCGCCCTCACCTTGGTGGGGTCCATCTGGATGCCTGCAGGGGAGATAGAATATCCCAAAAAAGAGGTTGAAGTGCAATGAAACTCGCATTTCTCTGCCTTGATGTAAAGTTTATTCTCCAGAAGCCGTTGCAAAACCTGGCGCACGTGGAACTTGTGCTCCTTTACTGAGCGTGAGAATATCAGGATGTCATCCAGGTAAGCAAAGACGAAAACATTGAGAAAATCCCTAAGGACGTCATTGATGAGAGCCTGGAACACCGCCGGCGCGTTGGTTAAGCCGAACGGGACCACTAGGTACTCATAATGGCCGGTGGGTGTGTTGAAGGCTGTCTTCCATTCATCGCCATCCCGTATCCTGACAAGGTGGTAGGCATTCCTCAAGTCCAACTTGGTGAAGACGCGGGCGTCCTGGAGAAGTTCGAAGGCAGACGACATCAAAGGAAGAGGATAGCGGTTCTTTATCGTGATTTCATTCAACCCTCTGTAATCAATACAGGGTCTGAGGGACTTATCTTTCTTCTCCACAAAAAAAAATCCTGCCCCCGCTGGTGAGGATGATGGACGGATGATCCCTGCTGCGAGTGACTCCTTTATGTATTGTTCCATGGCCTCTCTCTCAGGACGGGAGAGGGAGTACAGTCGACCCTTAGGTGGTGAGGTGCCTGGGAGGAGGTCGATTGCACAGTCATAAGGGCGATGTGGGGGTAAGGAGGTGGCCCGTGACTTGCTAAAAGCCTGTCGAAGGTCATGATACACTGTGGGTACCTTGGTTAGGTCGGGGATTTCCTCTTGTGGAGTGAGCGAACTTCGGCCCATAGTGGCAGAACGTAAACATGAAGAGAGGCAGGTGGGGCTCCAATCCAGGACTCTTCTTTTAACCCAATCAATGTAAGGGTTATGCAGTCTTAACCAAGGGAGACCCAGAACGATGGGTGCATGGGCATTTTGAATAGCTAGGAGGGTAATAGTTTCAGTGTGGTTGCCCGAAAACTGCAGGGTAACGGGGGTGGTGCGATGAGTAATGGGGGAAAGTTTGCTGCCATCGAGAGCCTGAACTGTAAGAGGTTGACACAGGGGTGCGAGGGGAATTTTGAATTCAGAAGCAGTGGAGGAAGAGATTAAGTTCTGATCGGCCCCGGAGTCCACTAACGCGTGAGTGACATAAGATTGGTCGCCATGTGTCAGGGTCACGGAGAAACATGATCGCTTGTCCGGGGAAGAAACAGATGTGGGGCCCCTCTGCATCCCCAGAACTACGGGTATGCAGAGGGCCTTCTACGGGGCCTGACCTTTTAGTGGACAGGATCGCACAACATGGCCAGTCTGACCGCAATAGAAGCAGGCGCCGTCATCCTTGCGGCGCTGACGCTCCTTTGGCGAGATGCGTGCACGGCCTATCTGCATGGGCTCCGAGGGAGGCTCAGGTGTGGCCAAGGTAAGTGTCGAGGTACGTGGTTCGCGATAGGGCTGCCGCTCATTTCGCCATGCCCGTTTGCGATCATCAATGCAAGTCGCTAAATGAATGAGCCCCTGCAGATCTGACGGAAGCTCCCGGGCTGCAAGCTCGTCCTTAATTGGGTCAGAGAGCCCATGAAGGAAACAATCAAAGAGAGCTTTTTCATCCCAGTCACAAGAGGGAGCCAAGGTCCGAAAATCAATGACATAGTCAGAAACGGAACGAATTCCCTGTCGTAGTTGAAGTATTTGGCTGGCTGCTTGATGCCCAGTAGAGGCGCGGTCGAAGGCCCTCCTCATTTCATCCGTGAAGGTTTTATAGGTGAAACAGCACGGGACTTGGGCATCCCATAAGGCTGTTCCCCATTCACTCGCCTTTCCTGAGAGGAGGGTGATGATATAGGCAACCTTGGAACGTTCCGTTGGAAAAGATGTGGCCTGTAGTTCCAGAACAAGGGAGCACTGAGATAAAAAGGAACGGCAAGTGGCTGGATCTCCATCATAGATGGGCGGGGCAGGAAGGCGGGGTTCTGGGCCAGAAAGGAGCATTGGAGGGGAGGGTTGGGGAGTGGGTGCCGGAGATTGTTGCTTCTGAATCTGGGTAGAGAGAGACTGCAGCGTTTCCGTAATCGTTTGAAGTGTGTTTGTGATCTGTCTTATTTCCTGATGGTGGGTGCCTAGGAGTGCTCCTTGGCTCTCTAATGACCCCCTCAGGTGAGCTGCCTCTGCTGGATCCATTTGTGGCCAGATTATTCTGTCAGGCTCGCTAGAGGGCGTGATGGATCCAATTGCAGATAGTGTGAGTAATTCCCAGGGAGAACAGAAGTGGCGCTAATGAGTGCTTGTGATAACTGAAGCAGGCAAAGTGGCGGTTTTAAAAAAGAGGCGTGGGTACAACTCCGCGCTGCAGTGTGAATGGGAAGAGTCTCGTTGGAATGCGGAAGTACCAGCGTGAATGCACCGAGGCGAGTGACGTTGGGCGTGACGTAGGCGGTGCGTGAATGCGGAAGCGCGCAGATCCGGCGCGAGTGAGATGCAGCTTGAGATATGTCGGATGCCGGCGTATGCAGCGTGAGCCTTGTGTTGAGGCAGCAGCGTGTAGCGTCGGCGCGGGGAGAGAGAGAGCTCCGCAATGAATGCCGGCGTGGAGAGAAGGAGCTTGAGCTCGGCGAGGAGCGAGGATTAATTGTAGTCGTGGAGCAGGCGGGGGTCGAAGCCGAAGAGACGTGAAGCAGTCCGTGATCCAGGCTCGTAGTCGATAACAGATAAGAGGTCGGCAACACAAAGTATCAAAAGCTAGAGTCAGAACGAGAGGCGAAATCGTGGTTGGGAAAACAAAGCGTGGTCGAGATCCTGGTAGACAATGAAGAGAAAATAACGCTGGAATATTGGGCTAGTGAGGCACTCAATAATCTGGCGACGTGGCGGTGTCAGAGCATGGTTTAAATAGGTATGAGCTGATTACTGATAGTGTCCAGGTGTGCAGAGAAGAGGGGCGGTGCGATGTAAGGAGCGGCAGGGAACATGGAACAGGCGTGCTTCGATGATCATGACGTGACTGTGGCTTGGCGTGTCATGACACATACCCGGTAAACGTCAGTCAATGATCACAGTTTATGTTAATGATGTTTATGCAATACATTTCTCGCTCAGAGACAGCGTCATGTATTACAAAATGTTGCATGTCTGAATTACGGGATTGCATTTATCTCGGAAGAACACGTGCAATAATTGCGTCAAGACTTATTAAAGACTTATATAAAGTTGTTATGCTACCCTAGAATGGGATAGACTTTATCTCAGGGGAGCAGTTGCAGCGCAGAAATGAAACACATCGGAAGTGTGAACGAATTTCGCAGAGTATAAAGAAGCAGAGCTTACAAGACAAGTCCTCTATACATCTATCTGTCTATAAATCTATATATCTAGACAGACAGATTGATAGATAGATAGTACCAGTCAAACGTTTGGACACACGTTCTTAGTCAATGTTTTTATTATTATTATTATTGTCTGCAACATTCTTCATTAATACTAAAAAAGCTTCAGAACAAATATGTAGTTACATAAAGTTTTAAATGACCCAGAATATGTTTATGTTTTGATGACAGCTTTGCACACACTTGGCATTTTCTCCACAAGCCACATGACCTGGAATGGTTTTCCAATAATTTTGAAGTAGGTCCCAGAGATTTTGGCCCAGGTCCCAGCAGTTGTTGGCTGCTTTTCACATCCCAACCCATCCCAAATGGATATATATTGGGTACTTGTAGAGGCCAGGTCATGTGATGCAGCACTCCATCACACTCGTTCTTGGACAAATAGCTCTTCCATAACCTAGAGGTATGTTTGGGGTCCATGTCCTGTTGGAAAACAAATGTCCCATTAAGTGCAAACCAAATTCGATGGCATCCGATGTCCCTGCAAAATGATGTGGTAGCGATGCTGGTCAAGTGTGTCTTCAATATTGACTAAGTCACCGACAGTGTCTCTAGCAAAGCACCCACACAGCACAGTGGGAGCCACATATTCAGGAACCGCCTGTTCATCCTCTTTATGTCTAATGGCGGTTAGAAAAAAGAAATCTCATCAGAACGAAGGACAGTTTTCCACTAATCTGATCTCAATTCCTTTTCATTCTTGGCCCAAGTAGGTCTCTTCTGCATGTTATTCTTTTGAAGTAATGGTTACTTACAAAGGCTTACTTATGAAGGCCTGACTCAAGCACATATTTCAAGTGGACATTGGACTACGTCTGCCTCTTGAACTCTGAGAAGTGTTTATGTGGGCTTTAGTCTGAGGTGCTGTAAAGTGATGATTTCTTAGGCTTGTCATTCTAATAAACTTATCCTCTGCAGTAGAGATAGCCCTTGGCCTTCTTTTCCTGGCACGGTCCTCATGAGATCCAGTTACATCATAGCGTTTCATGCTTTTAGTGGTTCTTTTGATTTCTTCTTAAAGTAATGACAGACCATCTTTTCTCTTCACATAACACATGACGAACATTTTATGGAGTTTGTTTGCCATAAAATGGATCTGTACTGTAGTTGTAGTAACACTAACAGGGCTATTGACTTGCAGATGCCATAAGCGTGCCAAGATAAATGTAGCTACTTTTGACAATCTAAAATATTTCTAATTTGGATGTTTTCAATATTAATGTACAGTGTTGAAAATAATAAAATTAAAGAAAAGAGAGAAAAAGAGAAAGAGAGAACGTGCAGGTGCCAGGAAAACATCATCACGTACACACATAAAAAATATAGACCATCTTGTATTGTCTACAAAACCTAAATTCTAAAGAGAGTTCAACAATTTCCTGGAGTTGGTGAGTGTTAGAATTGCAATATATGAGAAAAATGTATGGAGACTGTAATATATAACAAAACGAGTATCATATTATCATATCTCACGTCCTCTGTCTATATAGCATGAGTATAGGCATGTCTGTGTGTGCAAGTAAGTGTGTGTGTGTGTGTGTGTGTGTGTGTGAGTGTGTGTGTACGGCTCTGAGTAAAACATGTCATGTTTTATTCAAAGCCCCTCATACACTCCTGCAGCCAGAGATGCCCATGGGGTGTAATGGGGAGGGAGGGAGTGAGAGCAAAAGAGATTGAGAGAGTCAGAGATGGAGAAAACGAAACAAGAAAGAAAGCAAGGTCGGTATAAAAACTCGCAGAAAATTTTAAAACAAGTTCCTGCTAAAATCCATATTGCAAGTGCAGTTACTATAGAATTAGTTTAATTTCTTATGATGATTTTAAGACTATAATTGCAACAAACCATCTCTTGCATTATGTTTAAACTATAATAAATTTCCCATTTAATCAGTAATGCTTTTTGACTTAGAAGCCAACAGTTATAGAGAAAGTTATTATTAGTACAAATGGAATAATTCATGATCGCACCTTCCAGTGTCACCCAGATGAGAAGGGGTTTGTCTTTTAAATCTGGTTCCTCTTAAGGTTTCTCCCTTATGCTGTCTCAGATAGATTTTCCTTCCCATTGCTGGCTCTGGATTAATCATTAGGGGCAAATGTATACATTTATAAATTATATATGGAATGTCTACATTTCTTTAACACACTTTTGTCAGATTTAATTTCTTAAAAACACAATACAAATAAAAATTACTATATGACTTTTTAATCATACACAAATAAACACAATTACGCAAATAAAACAACTAATACTATACACTTTCCTTTTTTGAATCAGATTTTGGATTTGAAGTCACCTATACATCTACTGTAGCATTCCTATTATACAGTAGTTATTTTTATATACTACTGTAAAAGTTTGCTGCATTAAAGTGAACCTTAACTGATCATACTGACTGGGGCGTGTTATAGTTTAAAACCTTTACTTTAAAAGTCTTCTCTATTTTAAACCTAATAGCAGCAACAATTATAGAGAATTATGGGGGGCCTAGAATAGAACCTTGAAGGACACCTTACTGTCATCTGCATGAAAAATAATAGACTGAATGGGAAACAAGTTTCCTCAATAAGCCGGGAGAATTCTTTTTGGAATATGGCGTTAAACAAGTAATCCATTACATTATTATAATTCAACAAAATAATTTCTGATTAGAAAACACACATTTTGAATCAATAGTAAGTAAAACAAAACAAAGAAATGGTATATTTATCATATCAACAGTAACTTTTTAGATATTTGTAGACAACAATATTAAGAAGAAAAAATAATTCAAGTGTAGTATTATTTTTTATTAGCAAGGGGAAAAAAATCTGTTGTGTAGTTCTTACTGATATTTATTTGACCTAATTAATGCTGAGACACCAGCAGCAGCAGTATAACATAACCGATCAGCGTTTTGCCAACAAACACAGCTACGCTTTAACATCACCAATGACAGCCACCACTTTGAAGTGTATTGGCAAAAAAAACAAAAAAAAAAAAACAAAGCTAGCTAGATTCCACACAACCCACTTAACCGCTTTGATAGCGTCGAGTGCAGAACAAGCAGAAGCAGCCAATTCCGTCTTGATCTACATCAGAGAGAAAAAGAGACCTCTAGTATCCAAGAAGCCTTTGGGAAGCACTCGGTTTCTTTCGGCTGTCATGCCATTGTCAGCGTTAAGCATTTTTCAAAAGGACAGCACGTCTCATTTGTTTGGTACCAAAAGACCCGAGAAAGTCAGACAAAGAACGTTGAAACGGGAGCCTGACGCACGACAGTGCAGCGCAGCATACAATCAACCCTGGAGGAATTACTGTTATTTGTAGACTGCACTTGTCAAAAAATAGTAGGAGCAGTGTGACTTAGAGAAACAAAAAAGAACTCAATCTAACAAAAAAAAGTGTCAGGTATAAAACTAAGAATTAATAATAGAGTTCAAGGAGTTATTGTTGTAAGAACTACACTAGGACAGAGTCTGTCAATTAGACGAACAAGACAAAAATGAAATGATCATTAAATTACCACAGAGTAGCTTGATTCTTTTGATTTGTGCCGGAGTTACACAGCTAACGTAGCGAACAAATAAAGGAAGCTGATCGCACACAGCTAAATCATATATACAAATAAAAACGAAATTGTGCAATAATGCTAACAATTGTGGGATATACAACAGAAAAAAATATATACAGTAAATTATTAATATGAGTTACCCATGTTATGCATGGCATTCAATTTTTTCTCTACATGTAAGCTACAGTTCCTTTATCTCTTCATTTCAAAAGCAATCACTAGTAGAGTCCTGAAGTGTAGGTTCAATTCTATATTCGAATCAATGTGATTTTCAATTAAATTTTATTCCAATGAAATGCTGTTTAACTTGTGTGAGTGATTGTTTAAATGTTGTATTTAATTACAAATTTTCTTTAGCTCCACACTCCTGTACAGTGCTGCTGTAATTCACCAAAGAAGAAGAATACTCTTGCAAAATATGATTATTTGCAGAATATGTATGCGCCAAATTTGTGCTATATTTTAAGCAGTGCATCCACTTTAGACTATTTAACAGTTGTAACTTCACCTAAATAGTTTGAAAAACAGTGATCCAGTTCCTAATTGAAAATTGACGATCTAAATATAATCTTTGTACACTTCAATCTCAGCCACAGTATTACATGTTATGATTACCAGGGATTCGCGGCCCGTTCAGCGGGTTGGACAGCGCCATGCCGATCTCAGTCATTCCGTAGCGCTCCAGAAGTACATGACCAGTGATCTCTGTCCAACGCTCCAGAACCGGTTGGGGAAGAGCAGCTGAACCAGACACCATCAAGCTGCAATAAGAATGAACAGAAATGAGCTTTTAACACAACTAACGTAGAGTACAGTACAGTGGGTTTATCTTCTTTCAGGAATTAATGCTTTATAGTGTATTGTACTGTTTAGTGCAATATAGGATGTACAGCATACTGGTAGCTCACTGGCTATCCAAGGGCAGTGAGTCAGTTAAGTAAGGAATAAACCATGTTAATGATCTACCATCATCAGATGTTTGTTTATTTTCATTATTAATAATTATTTACACAAAGCCAATACAGGGCAAATGCCGAAAATAGTTAACGCTTGCCATCACTGAAATGTATTACAAAAACAAGTGCATCACAGCAAGCTGTGCTCAGGGTTTAGCAGGCAAAAAGCCCAAGGTCGTTCATCTGGCATCCAAATTCCCCAGATTTCAATCTGATTGAGAATGCAAGGAAGGTTGCTGGACAAACAAGTCTGATCCATTGAGGCCCCACCCAGTAACCCAGAGCACCCAAAGGATCTGCTGCTAACATCCTGTTGCCAGACACCACAGCACACCCCCAGATGTCATGCCCCAACTAAAACTTAAGGGGCTTAATATTTTGGGTTTGGCTTTATATATTAAGTTTATGGCTGATGTGTGTATACTCGCATATTAAAATCAGAAAAAACACATAGTGTGCAAACCTGCTTCGAAAAACTCCTCTCGTAAATGATAAATAAATGACTCCTTACTAAATAATTTTTTCAAACAACAACACGTTTTTATTATTATTATGCTTTGACACAGCTTCAGGTGGGTTTATTATCTTTCAGAAATTAAAGCTGTAGGAAATTAATGTAGGATGTACAGCATATCGGTGCTGTACATCGGTATGCTGGCTATCCAGGGGGAGTAAGTAAACTATAAAGGAATATTAGTGAGACATAAAAAAAAATTGTAAGACAATTACACAAATACTTTTTTGTAAAACTAATACTTTTCACTGTGCCATTACGTATTTAACAAAAATGAACTCCACCTGGCAAAAAAGCAGACCACTATAAAAGCAGAGGTTTTTTATACAGTTTGCTGGTCTGGAACATCATTCAGGTGTATTTATTCATTGTGTTAACACAATGCCAAAAAGGAAAGACATAAGCACAGGGATATAAAACCATATCCAAACAACTTGTCAGGAGTGGACATCCCAGCACATTCAGCACAAGATCGGACTATACAATGCTCAGGGAAATGCAAAAAAAGACCCTAGTGAGCATGTTAAAGTCCATGACAGCACAATTAGAAGAAGACTGAATTTATATTTACATAAAAACACAGAATTAAAAGAGAGGGTACTAACTTTTGGACACAACTGTATACTGTTGCCTTTATATGAGTATCATATATGTTTTAATTAGTACTGAATTTGCAGAATTAGTACTGTAGCAACTTTTTGTTCAATAATTATTTAAATTACAGCTGGAACTACATTCAGGAATAAATATCAAGCATTGAACAGAAATGTGGTGTGAAATAAGGAATTAAATGTTTGTATAGGAAAATATATACAATGGAACCTCGGATTGCGAGTAACTCGGTTTATGAGTGTTCCGCAAGACAAGCAAAGATTTTTAATAAATTTTGACTTGAAAATTGCATGTCTTGGTTTACGAGTGCCGAGTTTTTTGACACCGACACACACACACACACACTTTGCCTTTACATCCCCCTCCCCGGCCTCACACAGACACACACACTCTGCTCTACACAGAAACTCTGCTCTGTCGCGATTCTTTTCAAAGGTTCAAAGGTAAGGTGCTGGTTCATTTGTTTTTTTTACTTTACAGCAGTGATTCTGTTAGTCTGCGCTCACGCGAGTGTCATTAGAGAGATTAAAACAGTTAAAACAGTGTTTCCGTTATGTGTGTGTTTGTTGTGAAACTTAAAAAGCGAGCTGGGAGGAGGAGTTTTACTGTGTAAGACGAGGCGAGGGAAGGGGCTAATTCCACACACACACACACACACACAAAACCACAAATACACAGCATCTGCGCACACAAATGGAAACACTTATCTGTTGGGATTTATTTTAACTTTTTTTAAAGATAAAGTGCAGGTTAATTTGTTTTATTTTTACTTTATATATTGTATTAATTATTTTTCTGTATTTATTTATTTTTGGGCTGTGGAATGAATTATTTGTGTTTTCATTATTTCTTATGGGAAGATTTGATTTGGAATACAAGCCCGCTTCCGGAACAAATTATGCTTGTAATCCAAGGTTCCACTGTATTTGTATAAATGTTTGTAGACAGAATTGTTCTGCTTATTTATGCTACTTTTAATGATTTCATACCATCAACTTTATAATCTTAAAATCTGTACATGTTTGCAAAAAAGAGACATCCAGTGACAACATAACTTCATGCAAATAAGTTATGAGACAATAAAGCCACAAATATCCAGATGAATCCTTTAGCACAAAATGTTTACTGTTTTTAAAATCTAATTGTGAATATCTTTTCCTGAGTGTTTTTTTTTTTCAATATTAATCAGATTAAAAAGAAAAACACAGCAATAAGACTTGCTGGCTAGTATGACAGTACAGTTGCAGCTGCACTGAGAACAAATCTTTAAACAAAATAATAATCAGTCTTACTGTTTGGCTGCATCATCAACTTTCTTATTGATTTTAGTCTTTCGTCCAAGAAACCATCTTTTTTTTCTTTTTGTGAGTAATCATTTCAGACTTTTAGTGTAATGAGAAATCAGATCTTTGATGGATATCAAATCTTGGAATAAAATGAGATGGAATAAAAATCATTACGCTTGTGTTCAGATCGAAGCTACTTGACCCACTGAGAGAGAGAGAGAGAGAGAGAGAGAGAGAGAGAAAGAGAGAGAGAGAGAGAGAGTTTATTATTGTGGTTAGATGATGGTTGGGAGCTGCCCTTTAAAAGCCAACAGTTTATGGCTTATTAATCATGATGAGATATGAATCATGACCATTTACAGCTCCTGGTCTAAGGGTCAAGACTAATGAGAACTAAATGTACAGTAAAAATATATATCTACTGCCTGCCTGCCTTATAAAAGCCACTGTTTCAGAAAGGTCAAAAGCACATCAGAAAAACACCTGAAATTAATAGAAATGGAACTGTCCAATGCATTATTGAAACCTGGAAAGATAGTCCTGAGTCCATCATCAACCAGCATAAAAATCATGAATGACCTTGATCGGAGATCACTTAAACGCTTGGTTAAGTTGCACTGTTAAAATTTTACAGCTATGTTTAACAGTGAAAGCTAAGATGCAAAACGTGACAAGAACTCTCAGGATTGGGACTAAACAGCTGTGTGTCTACTTGTGAATAATGGGAAAAAATGGTTTAATTTGCTACAGAGCATAAAGCTTGGACTTTGGCGCAATGGAAAAAGATCATGTGGTGTGATGCTTCTAGACTGATCCTGGTCCAGAGTAACTGGCACATCAGGGTAAGGAGGGAAGCACATGAAGCGTGCATCATTCATAGTGTCCAGTGTACAAGCCTCTGAAGGAGTTGTTCAGATCTGGTGTTGCTTCAGTTGGTCAGGTCTAGGTCTCAGCAACGTTATGTGGCAATAAAATGTGAGCAGACGTCCTGAATTTACTGAATGACCAGGTTGTCACATCTATGGAGGTTATTTCTCCCCTGATTATGAAAGAGGTGGTTCTGGCTAGAGGAGTAATTTTCACACATTCAATTCAACTTAGTTTTATTTACATTTCACTCTTAACAATGGTCATTGTCGCAAAACAGCTTTACGTAAAGAAAAAATATGGAAATAAATTTGAGGAAATATGTATAAATCATAATGATCAGATTGTCCCTGATGAGCAAGCAGAGGGCAGTAGTGGCATGGAAAACTCCCGGAGATGGCAATAGGAAGAAACCTTGAACCCCCCCCCCCCACACACACACACACACACACACACACACACCATACACTATGCCCATAATGCAAGTCAAAGGAAATAATACTGTACTTTTTTTTTTGATCAGGCAGTAGAAAACACCAATGTGTTTTTTTTTTTTGTGATTATCACAAATCTGAAACATGCATTTTACAAAAAAGTGTTTTAAATAAGCAAATGCCCCAAAGTTGTCATTTCCCCCAAAAGGGCCAGGGCTTTCCAATACGTATTATATTCCCTCACGGTATGTGTTACTGTTATCCTATTATCTGAGATCAGTGTTTCCTATACAGTAGGTTATACTTTGGCAGTGTACTGTAGCTCAGGGTTTAGGGGACAGAGCTGCAATATCATAAAGTAACTGACACAAGAAGTGTACGGAGCTGGTAAAGATAAATGTAATACAAATCAATATCAATTTCCTGAGCGCTCTCATCCGGATCAGGCTGTTTATAACTGAGGCGGGCTCAAACAGTCGATAGTGATGTACAGTAATTACTGATAAATTTATTTATACAGAATATATTTTCTGAAGGAACATGGTAAACTGTAAACTGAGAATTATTTTGTTTTACATGTCTGAAACAGTGATTTATTCATAATAATAATATTTATTTACTGTAAAACTAGAGTTGCTTCATCACTCATGTACATACATAGACAAAAGGTTATGTCAAGTCATGTGATGACATCATTTTAGTCGAACTGCAGTTCATCCTGTTTAAAGACACCAACATGTGGATTATATGATGAGAATATTTCAGCTCTGCACTATACCAACACTAACAGGACAAAAACTAAACAATGTAAAATGAAACCCCTGCTACATTAACTCCACTTTCACACCAAATTAACCTGTATATTGATTTTGTTTTCCCCCAAGCAGGCAAAGTTTAAGGGGTTACATCCTGAACTGTTACAAAAGTGTGTGTGTGTGTGTGTGTGTGTGTGTGTGTGTGTGTGTGTGTGTGCGTGCGCATTTATATAAGGGCATTACCGGATCCTCTGTTTACACACAGCTCTGATGAAGTCCTGTACATGTGGGTGTATGAGGTGCTGGTTATAGTGCTGGATTAGTTTAGAGTAGATGGTGGGAACAGCCATGAACACTGTCACCATTGGAGACTGGGAACTCAACAACCGCTCCCATACCTGTGAGAGAGAGAGAGAGAGGGGGGGGGGGGTCATATACCCTATCATATACTGTACAGTACCAGTTAAAGGTTTGCACACACCTTTTTTTATGATTTATTTTCAACATTCATGAAAAAAACTGTAGATTTCCAAACTATGAAATAACACATATGGCATTAAGGAGGAATCTTGCTGTTCTGGAAGAGTTCTTGCAAGAACAGTACTGTCAAATGCATTTGCAAAACCCATCACACACCATGATGAAACTGGCGCCCAAATGTACCTCTGCTGCAGAGGAGAAGTTAATTTAGAGTCCCCAGCCTCAAAAAACACAAATTAATAACAACCAGCACTGTTCAAAGATGATTATTGCATATTTTGGATGCATTTAGCCTTGTTTTACAGTGTAGAAAGAAATTAGAAATTAGAAGACATTAGAAGTTGAACCAAACTTTTGATTGGCAGTGGGAAGCATGGTGGCGGGAGCATTGTGTTATATGGAAAGCATTTTAGTCAAGACTAGAAAACTGGTCAAGGATGAGGGCATGACAGATGACAGAAATTTTTTTTTTTTTTAAAGTCTCCATCTAACCTGAGAGAGCTTAAGCAACTGCTAAAAACAACAGGCAAAAATGATCAGGACCCAGGTCGTTATACGTGACAGACGGATCTCCCAGACGACTTTTATAATTGAGTTGTGAACAGAGGTGGCTGTACCAAGTGTTGATAGTGAATACCTATGCCATCAACAAATCTCTCTGCTTTTCAGTTTAACGCTTTGTGTACAATGGTGCAAAATCACAATCATTTTCTATTAAAGTACATCAAACGGGTTGTGCAAATTACACTATGCATTAGAGTTACGACAGAGGTGCGACAGTATTTTTGCAATAATAATAACAACGATGACTGTACGTCCAGTAAGAAACTCCAGAAAAAGCTGAGCGGTCCAACGATCAATGTTGACGTAATCGTACGATGAAGACAGAACGTTGGCGACACAAAGCTGATCACATGATGTCTCCAGTTTACTGTGATCCCTGTCGTCCACTCAGGAAGGATGGACTGAATGAGCAGGTGCGGTGTTGATATAAGAATCTCGCTTAAATGATGATAATCATGAAATTTCATCTTTTAAGTGATGAATAAATGGTAACAAGAATGAGTGAATAAATTCCATAAAATACACACACACACACAAACAAGCTACAATAACAATAAACATTCAGACACCAAATATGATCTGTATTCATATGTACTTTGTTCTCTCTCGCTAACACACACACACACACACACACACACACACAGTTAGTCAGTCGCAGAGTGAGGCTGCACGGCTGGCTGCACCTCCACGCCGCTGTGGGAGAAAAGTGTGAATTAATTGAAGGTGAACGACAGATTCTCCTCCGCCACCCCCCCAACCCCCCCAAGGAGGCTGCCTTCATCCAGCCTTCCCTCCTCCTCACTCTCTCCATTTCATTATTTCCTGCTTCAATGCCTCCGCTCCCTTATCAGTCCCTCTGTCTCTAACCCCCCCCCCTACACTACCGCCCCCACCCCCTCTCTCTCCATACACAGCACACACACTTTTATTAGCTTTAACTGATTCTCAACTTCTTCTCTCCTCTCATTTCACCTCGCCTTTGTCTCTCTCCATCCGGCTCCATTTCTCGGGGTTAATAGATTTCCTGATTGTCTACATTATTCATTAACATTACTGTGTCCATGCGAAACCTCCATAACCCTAAAAACTGACTTAAAAAAAGTGTTCTAATTATTTCAAGTTATACAGCAATTTTCAACATGGCAATTATCTGAGAGTGGATATTGTAGAAGTATTCCTTCTCACACCACCACAATTCTGTGTAACTGTCACAGAGTAATACCAGCAATACCAATGTCATTTGCATGTATAATACAAACACATTATATATATATATATATATATAATAACATTAAGGAATATAATATTCATATATATGTATAAACTTCTTTTTCTGAAGTGTGTATACATTTATTTGGCTGACTCGTATATATCACTCTTCCCCTTGAAAGCATTACTCCGAGGCTCTTCCCATAAACCTATCTCAGTCCTCACAATCAGAAAGCTCCACTTCTCCAGTTTAATATGGAATCTGAAGCTTTAGAACAAAAATGTGTTAGGTCTTAAAGGAATATCACTTTTTTATCTAAGTATAGTGAATCTTTGGGGGGGGAGGGGGGGCAGCAAACCAAAAGCCTCTTTTTGTGACACTTATCACAATCTTGTTTTTGTCGAATGAGTTTAAAAATTAATTCAGGATTCTAGTACTTTAAAGATGTATTTGCTCATATTTAATCTCAAAGGATCACAACCAATCAATAATCTTTGTAATGTATGGACAAAGTACAATATATATTTTAAGTACAGTAAAAAAGAACAGTTGATAAAGAATCATGACTGTCAGATTCTGCAAAGAAGAGATATAACATGGGAAACAGTTTTAAGTAGAGTTTGAACGAAGGTAAAAAAAAAAAATAGCTGAGAACTTGCCGCATCTGTCTATGGGAACTCCACACACAATCTTTCACCAACATCACTTGCACATTACAGGAACTCAGCTGGGAGTTATTGTCACATCCCTGTATTGCCATTTCAACATGTGTGGGCTGTTAATGGAGTTCCTGGGAGGCCAGCGTTTCAGACATGAAGCAGACAGACAAAAAACAAACAAACAAACAAACTAACAAAAAAATAAAAAATAAAAAAATATATATATATAAATAGCAGACATATTTATACCTATATTATTGTTGTAGGAGCTATTAATTTTCCATCATAACAAACTTTTTTTTGTTTGTTTGTTTCATTAAACACTGTGATAATTTTTCAAGATCCAGGGCGTCTCAGAGTAAACAAATCTGCAATATTAGTACTGGATTTTAATTATGCCCTGTTTATAGCCCTGTTTGCAAGGTTTGCACTTTTCCTAAACCTGAGACACACTGCTCTTAGCACCTTGTTTTCAGTTATTTATTTGTTAATACTGTATATTAATTTCCCCCTATATATTTATTTGTGTCTTACATTTACCAGATGAAGTAATATTTGAATGCACCATCATGATAATAAGTCAATTAAATCCAAATAAGGTGAGATGGGAATTTCATTTAATATCTGCGCATGCTTAATATTCAGATCTTACATATAGAACTCTTTCTTTTTGACATTACAGAAGGGAAAAACAAACCCATTCATCCCTAAATCTCGGTGTAGTTTCCACTTGAGCAGGAAGCAAAATTGCATCCTAATCAGTCAAACAGCTCAGAAAAACAAAAGCGCCGCACGTATCGATTTTTCTGCTTCATTAAAAATTTCTAAAGCCTCGTGTTGTAAATAATAACGCCAGAGGACAAGCAGGGGAGGAAAGGGGGGGGGGGGGAGCGCTCTTTTTAGAAAACACAGAAACTTCATTGTCTTTGACACACAAGGTCATGTCAGTAAGGAGTGTGCAGTCGTCTTGGTGTGAAGGTGCTGCTGTTGTTTTGACAGTGTCCTTTCCACCCTTTGCTGTCACGCAGCACCTTGACTCCTATTAAAATCTGCAGGACCTTTAAACCTCCTCCTCTTCCGGAGCCGCCGAATCATCCTTCAATGTCAGCGCATCGATTGATCCGCTAGCGAGTCTGCCGCACTCGGATACAAAGCCGCGCGAGGCAATCCATCACGCGCACTCCAACGCTTTGGTGTGACAGGCTGGTCTCGTTCTCTTGCACGCACGCACGCACGCACACACCCTGTCAGCTCCTGGCCGCTGCCACCGACGCCTACAGCGGAGACGCGGCTACAATTAGCGCGGCCCTGTGACAACTTCCCGATAAGGCCGGAAACACGCAGCACCATCACCAGTTCTTCCAGAAGCTCCACGACACACACTGGCTCCGGAACACAGAACCCTGGAGAGTGCTTAGAGATCACACACACACCTGAGGTGCTTAATCATCGCACATGAAGAACAATAAGTGCAAGGGATGAATGGAATAAAATGCAGGCATTTTCTAACTATATACAAAGATTACGACTGCTGAAACTACTGGAAAGAATTTTTGCCAACACACCAGAATGATAACAGAGCGTGAGATGGGAAAACTAAATGCAATGGAGTAAAAACAAGGGAAGAAATAGACATTAATTAAGTCCATTAATTAAGTACTTAATTAATATTCCTGTGTGACTCCAATGGCAGTTTTTTCTTAAAAAAAAAAAAAAAAAAGTAATTAAACGAACTTGACTGTTTTACGTTGGATAACTCAAACACATCGATACAGACTACTTGAAAAGCTTGGTTTGCTTTGCTTCTCATTATTTACGGACATCCGCTTAAAGCCATGATTAGCCAGCGTTCCTATGATCAACATAACAGTGCATATATGCCACCTAGTCTGACCAAAACTACAGCAGATCTGCTCAGTGTAACTGTGATGAACTACTTTTGAAAAGCAGCTCCGCTTTCGGCGCTGTTAATGGTGTAGACTATTAAAGTTTAAAGTCTAAAAGCCCCGTGCAGCTGATAAACCCTGCTTCGGGAAGAGCCGCCGTTTATCCTTAGCTCATCAAAGGGCTGCATTCATGCTCTTAAGGGAAAATAAAATATGATGTAAAAAAACAAAAATGGAAAGTGAGCACTCATTATCTGTTTCTTCCATTTTTTAATTGAGCAGAAATCAGTAAATGTGCCATTACTTGCGTTTTTTGGGGATTTGGAAAGAAATATCAGGAAAAAAAATTCTGTGGTTTTCTCGTTTTATGATTTTTGGTTTTATATAAAAAAATAAATGAATTAATCAAGGATCCAGAGATTTTCAGAAAACTCAAAACTTTATTGTGCATCACACTGTCTTCTCAACTTCTGTTCCAGTTAACCTAACTCCAACCTAACTCATCTCCAAGCTCATCTATAGAGACGATCAGTAACAGGGGGGTAAAAAGAGAAGACTTACACGTCACTTGCCTGAAGTTATTCTCCTGTAAATGCGTAGCCAATGTGTTTAATTCTTCTTAAACCACAGCAAATTCTCAAAAAATAACATTTTTTACTACTAAAGACAAACATTGTACTTTTATGTATTTCTAGTTACATATCATGTCTTAGATTTTCCTTAATTCCTGTTATTATTTATGTTATAGCGGCTATAAAGAGTGCACATGCACACACGCACACACAGACAGACACATACACACACGTGGGTGTATGTGTATATACTGCATATCTCAGCATAGCAGCAATCAATGTATACATACACTAGATATGCCTGCGCCTTCGTTCTGGTGGATTTTAATTGCACACTAATTTAATTGCACACACACTAACGCGTTTTGAAAAATGTCATCTGTTGAATTTTGGAATTAACTAAAATTTTTGCATGTTACCATGAAGCGTGCGGAATGAAGGTGCGAGATCACATCTATTAAGGAGCTTTCAATTGCGCATTCATAAGCACATATTAGAAGCCCCTTTTATCTAGGTCGATTTCCTATGATACAAGGGCAATGTCCATTTAAATTTCAAAAGTAGCATATTGTCTCTTCCTGTGAGTCGACTGCGATGTGTTACCTCAAGCTCGGCCAAATAGAAATGTGAAAACCCCATTAAAATATGATGCGTACACAAACAAACAGACAGACAAAAAACTAAATTCCAAAAAACATCTTCATGTGTCCTATTACTCATCTTAAATATATACTTCCCCTAGAGTGAACACTAAAGTGAACTTAATAAACCAAAACGTTGCAACCTGTCATGTTACTGTGGCCATTCTGTCCTTAACATCATGCTGCGCTCTGCCACACAAGTCCATGTGTTAGCTGTTAGTACAGAATCTAAATGAGTGAATGGCCTCACAGATAGAATCACTATCCTTTAAAAACGTTTATACAGAACGCTGCTTAAGAGCTTCATGCATTTAAGGCATGTTATCTATGCAGAGAAGACCTATGGACTATGTACCTGGCAATCTTAGCAAAGGAGACACTGCATATGCACCGATTAGCGCCAGTGAAAGGTGTGACTTTGGTCCTTGTCAAGTACAATAAGGGAGACATGACTTTTAAGCCAGCTAGAACCTAGAGAGCACACTGCATTTGCACCAATAAAGCCTAGCAAGCCTAGCCTTGATGTTTTTTTTAGGGTCTGCGAAAGAGGCGTGGTTTCTGTGCAGGTCTGTGCCATTGAAGAAGTTTTCACCTTCAGGAAAGTAGTTAGTTGTTTATTAATGAGCCAGTAATTATTGTGCATATGATGTCATTTTTATCACTACATTGACCTTGTGACAATGCTGACAGGATCTAAGCAATTCCAGGTGTATTCGGCCATCCAAACATTACGACAGTGCAGGTTAATCTAATACACATCAAGAGTTCACGGAAGAGGTTCGGATACATTACACAGTATATCACAATCACAACATGGAGAATTATATACGGTTATAGGTCGTACACTACCTTCTGAGGGCTGAAGTCGGGCAGCATGATGCAGGTGGCCCCTACCCACAGCGGGCACATCAGCTTATTGACAATGCCATGCACATGATGGAGGGGCAGTGTGTGCAGAATCACATCGTCTCTGCTCCAAGCCCATTCACTCACCAGAGCCTGGACCTGAGAGAAAAAAAAAAGAAAGAAAGAGACACTGTGTTATCACTTGTTTAAAGGCAAAATGGGTCTATTTAAACAAAACTGAATAAGCATGTATTACACATTTCAAAATAATAATAAAGGAACGGCAGGGGAATTGGATATTAAACATCTAGATTGACGGTTCTTTATATTACACTTTTCACAGACGTGTAGTTTATCTCAAGAAGTGTGTCAAATGTGATTAATACTGGTCGGTGCAAATCACATGAGCTGCCAGTGGGTTTTATTCAGCACTAAAATTCCACAGAAAACTGGGTCAGCAGGTATAAACAGTGTGAATAAATAGTGACCTGCATGTCCACCACATGCCCGAGGGCTGATATGCAAGTCACACAGAGACAATGATGACCATCAGGCAGCTACAGAATGACACAGGTCATGCAGGGTGCTGATGCAGCAGACCTGCCCTGAGAGACCGGCTTCACTCAGACCTCACAGCTCAGTCTCATTTACGATCAGAGTCAGTTTTTCATGTCAGCTTTTATGTCATGAACTGGATACGATTTTACTAAGACAGTTCTTGTCAGCTTCTGTTGCTTCATACCTTTAAAACAAAACTGAAAGAAAAAAAAAACTGGCACAACATGTCTTAACTGATGTTATGCACCAGTTTGTTATGGTTTATTTAAGGTTTTATTTACGTTATTTATTTAAGGTCTGATGGTTATATGCAGATGTAGAGATGGGGGGGAAAATAAAATGTTTCCATTATATAAACAGTCAAACCTCGGTTTTCATGTTCCGTGAAGTGCCACAACTTGGTCGTAGGCCGATAAAAAAAATTTTTGAAAAAAAAAATAGAATTAATCTGTTCCCTATGAAGGAACAGATGAAACTCAACTTTATTGTGTACCACACACACTGCCTTTTGGGTTTTCTCAACTTCTGTTCCTCCAAGCTCATCTATACAGAGACGATCAGCAACTGGGTGGTAAAAAGTTAACTTTTGATTTATTATGTTTATATCACTAAATCTTAATGCACATTTCTTAGGGACAGTTGTTAACATGAAGGAATGGAGGAGAGGAAGATGAGTGTCTGGAAGTAGAGACCCCTTTAATAATAACACTGAGTAATTCTCCTTCAGGGGGTTTCTCTCTCTCTCTTTTTGTTTCTTGACCTCCGTTTCGTATGTAGCTGATGTTTTCACTAAAAATCTATTAAAAAATTCATTGTTTTTTTCTTTGCTGCGCAATTATCCACCGCATTATAGTTCATAAAGTGTAGGACTTTATTCGGATGATGCTTCTTGGCAAAGACTAAGTCACTCCACTTTACGCAAAATTATTTTATCATGTGCGCGATCCATGACTTGGGGATGAAAAAAACTGATGCTGGGTGACACTCATGCCTTTGTTCGGCTGATAGCTTGGATTGGCGGTTTCTGGTCCGTGTTCTGATGAAGTTTCTGAGACAAATCTTTTGGTCATGAACGATTTGTTCTTGGTATTTAGGAGCATTTCTGAACCAATAATCACCAATAAACACTGACTCCAAAATCTTTGTAAATAAAATTTTTATTTTATGTATGTTTGCATTTGAGGGAGTAATATGTTGCAGTTCCTCTACAATCCTACAGGTGGTGCACTCAACTCTTAACAGCATCCTGTGTGGTAGGAGCAAATTATTTGCTAAGTTTGTTTAGAACTGTAATAAAAAAGCAGTATTGAATTTGGAAATTTATAAAATTGTGATACAGAATCGCAATTTAAATTTAATCAACACCTGAGTATTGTGATATCGTATCAGCTTGTCCCTGGTGATTCTCATCCCTACTCAGATGTGAGTTTTAATCCTAGGATGGACAGAGAGCCATGAGTGATGCTCACAAGTACGGCCGTTTCTGCCGCAGTGTTAGTTCAGCACCATGGACAGCAACAAAATTCTGTGCACCCAAATACGAGGACGAGCAGCTCATCTCTCTGCAGGAACGGCTTCCTGATCAGCAGGGAGAATAATACTCTAACTTTCTTTATCACTCCAAATTTCCTGAGCGTTTGTTTTCTTCACGCTACACATCTGGCCATTACAAGTTTCTTTATCATAAACAAGAAGACTCTTAATGCATACGCTACTCAGCTCTGTGCTTACTCTGAATTCTGTAGCACTTTGGAATAAAAGATTGGAAACTTTTCTTAAGGAAATGTTTCAGTGAAGCATAAAATATGATGACGCTTTTCTTTTTTTATTTAACATCTGCCTGATCAAGAGACACAAACGTACCTGTACTTTTCCTATACTCTGCATGGAACGAAATGAAAACAGATTGTACGCTAAATTTTTTATAATAACTGTATTTCTAATTCAAATATGAAACGGTAAATATGAAAAAGTAAGATATACCACAGCACAATCTAAGTTGTTAGAAGGCATTGATTAGTTTTCTACAACTGCAGCTCTGACAATAATGCTGGCTGAAAATCATTAAAATTTTATTTTTTTTTATATATTTTAATGTTTTTAATGTGCTTCCATAGGGAATTACTTAAAGGGACTAGCATGGCAGACTCGCCATATAATCTAAAATTAGCAGAGTTGTAAGGTTTCAGTCACAATAGAGTGTTAAGGACAGAGGACTTGTGAAAATCTCATTTACTTTATGAGACAGAAAATAAGAGAGGTTGATAAGAGTGCAACTGTTTATAGCAGCTACATGTGAAACCAGAGGTTTACATACACCTTAGCCAAATACATTTACAGTGGAACCTTGGATTACGAGCATAATTTGTTCCAGAAGCGGACTCGTATTCCAAAATACTCGTAAACCAAATTTAATTTTGCCATAAGAAATAATGAAAACTCAAATTATTCGTTCTACAGCCCAAAACAATAAATAATTATAAACATAAAAATAATTAATAAAACATATAAAGAAAAAATAAAACAAATTAACCTGCACTTAACATAAAAAAAAAAAAATTATAAATCCAGACAGTTGTGTTTCCTTTTCTGCCCACAGGCGCCGTGTATTTGTATGCATGTGTGTGTGAAATGAGCCCCTCGCCTAGTCTTAAACAGTAAAACTCCTTCTCCCTCCCACACCTCGCTTTTTAAGTTTCACAACTAACATACACAATGCAAACAGTGTTTTAACAGGAAAAAAAAGAAATCTCTCTAATGATACTCGCGTGAGCATACTAACGGAATGACTGCTGTAAAGTAAAAAATAACAAATGAACCAGCACCTTACCTTTGAAAAGAATCGCGACCGAACTGAGTTTTCTGTGTAAATAAAGCATGTGTGTAAAGCGCCGGAGATCTGTGTGTGTTTGTGTGTCTGTGTCAAATTACGCACGCGCGCACACGCACACACAAAGTAAGTGAGTGTGTGTAAAAAGTGTGTGTGTGTCGGTGTGTGTGGGGCACAGTGTCAAATTACGCACGCGCAAACAGAAGAAAGAGGGAGATGTTGATTATAGACGAGCACTAAGACGCAGCAGGGGACTCTTATTTTGACACAGGGGACGCAACAGGGGAGAAGATTACCCATAATTCCCGCAGCGCAAGAGAGCGTAAAATCATTGGCTTAGTTGTGATCACTTGCCGCTCGGTGTCAAAATAAGAGTCGCATGCGTGATACATGAGACTCGGCGTTCGTAAACTAATACTTGCTCGGTTTCCGATTAAAAATTTATTAAAAATCTTTGCTCGGTTTGCGGAACACTCGTAAACCACGTTACTCGCAATCCGAGGTTCCACTGTAAACTTTTGCAAACTGTTTTTTGCAATTCCTAAAATTTTATTCTAGTAAGTGTTTCCTGTCTTAGTTCAGTCAAGATCACTATATAATTTTAAGAATTTGAAATGTCAGAATAATAATAGGAAGGAACATTTATTTCAGATATACATTCCCAGTGCGTCAGAAGTTTACATTAGGGTAGCCTTCCACAAGGTTCGTACAGTAACTCTCATGAATTTTAGCCCCTTACTCCTGATGGAACTGGTGTAACTGAGTCAGGTTTATAGGGGTCCTTGCGTGCACAAGCTTTTTCAGTCCTGCCTATAAATGTTCTACGGGACTGATGCCAGGCTGTTCTAACACCGCAACATTATTGTCCATGAGCCACTTTGCCACAACATTGTCAACCTGCAGAAATCAAAAGTTTGGACACAATTTTAGATTTATTTTTCAACATTTTAAAACAATACTGGAGACTTCAAAACTATGAAACCATACATATAGCATCAGGTAATTAAGTAACATCAACAACAGTCAGTTGTTATTTTAAGACATGAAAGTTCGTTGTCCTGGAATAGTTCTTGTAAGAACAGTATTGTCAAGTGCATTTGCAAAACCCATCAAGCACCATGATGGAACTGGCTCTCATGAAGATCATCCCATGAAAGTAAGACCAATACAATAAATCACCATTTAAGAGCACCTCAGAGCCGCTATGAAGGCTTTACAGAGCATAAGTAGCAAACACGTCTCAATATCAACGATTCACAGGAGATTATTGCATATTTTGGATGCCTTCAGCATTGTTTTACAGTGTAGAAAGAAATAAAAATCAGGACCGACCATGGAGTAAGAAAGTGTGTCCAAACTTTTAAATGCTAGTGTATGCCTTGGGGTCATTGTCTATTTTGGAAGAGCCATTTATGACCAAGCTTTAACTTCCCGGCTGATGTCTTGAAATATTACTTCAATATTTCCACATAATCTTCCCTCCTCTTGATGCTATCTACTTTGTGAAGTGTACCAATCCCCTCCTGGAGCAAAGCACCCCCACATCATCATGCTGCCACCCCCTGCGCGTCACGGTTGGGATGGTGTTCTTTGGCTTACAAGCTTCCCTCTTTTCCCTCCAGACAAAGTTGGTCATTATGGCCAAACAGTTCAATGTTTTGTTTCATCAGACCAGAGGGTATTTCTCCAAAAAATATGATTTGCAAGCCATAGTCTGGATTTTTTTTTTTTTTATGTGTGTGTGGCTTTGTTGCAGTGGCTTCTTCCTTGCTGAGCAGCCTTTCAGGTTATGCTGATATCATTCTCAAAATAGATACTTTTGTACCCGTTCCATAAAGTCTTCACAAGGTCCTTTGTTGTTGTTCTGGGATTAAGTTGTATTTTTTATACCAAAGTATGCCTCTACTTCCTTAAAGGTCAAATGCCTGTGTGGTCCCATGGTAGTTTGTACAGATGAACGTGGTACCTTCAGGCTTTTGGAAACTGCTCCCAAGGATGAAACAGACTTGTGGAGGTCCACAATGTTTTTTCTGAGGGCTGAACTGATTTCTTTTGATTTTTCTAGGATGTCAAACAAAGGGGTGCCGAGCTTGAAGGTAGGCTTCCACAGGTACTTTGATGGTAATAGACTCCAATTGAGGCCTAACAGAAGCTCCTAAATCACAACATTGTTTTCTAGAATCTTTAAAGCTATTTAGAGGCAGTTCTTTACCAGGACAGCCAGAAAGCCACAGCTGCATCCTTAAGCAAGACTCAGTTCAAAAGGAATCATTTAGATTAATTGTTTGTTTGTTTGGTTGTTTATGTGCTGCGCAGTTATGAATTCTAATAATTATAAATCAAAACCTCAGTATAAACCCATGCAATTATCTAATCACAAAACGGTGCAATTTATTACAGCTTATGTGTGCGTAGTCAGTAATTCGTATGGAGTTTTACCTGAAGCACACAGAACATGACCTATGGACTCAGAGACTCACGCTAAACCGGTCTAATCAGAGGTCTCATTCATCAGTGCATTTCTTTTTCTTAAACTAGCCGTGTGTGGTGACCAGGAAAGGCTAATTTGGTGATTCTTTAAATATTAATATAAATAATTAATACAAAGTAGTCATCATGGTGAATGAGAATACATCAAAGAGACAAGAAATCACAGCCTATAATACTTAGCGAAGGTCACGGTGGAAAGAATGTTGTGAAAGAAGGATTTTAGAACCTAATAAACACGAGGTTACCTTCATGCAAGTAGATTTAGTGACGATATTTGATTTTAGTCCATGTAAATAAGTTTGAATACTAAATGAGAGATTCTGTATATCCAACAAACTCACTACAAGTAACTTGGAAACGCCAATCAGTCTACCCTGCAGGTCTTTGGACTGTGGGAGAAAAATGACCGATATTGTACTAGAAGTGGCCCAAAGTTGAACTTGAAATTAGATCTTTAAATGATTCGTATGATGGTGCTTCGAACTGCAGCCGTCCAACATTATTGTCATAATTGCTAGAAAGACACTTCCTTACTTCTTTTTACGGTATGTTAAGCAATAAGAGGATTAGAACTAAAGTTGGTTATCTCAATCAAAACTCTCGTTATTTGACATGTTGATCCATTTTAACCCTGGTTGTTGACTTTCCTTAATTACCAACAATTCCATTCTGCTCCCTGCTGATGGCAGTACAAAAAGATTTAGCCCTTGTCTCTCAATATAAAGATAATGATGAAGCGGAGTTTTAATCTTAATCTTGCAAGACAGAGTAATCTTTTACTCTGTCTTGTTCTCTTAGATTTCAAAACAGCTTAGATTTCAAAGTCTCAACATCCATGCTAGTACCACAGCCATATAGCTATACCAGTCTCTTACCATCGCCTGCAGGCTGCTGTGTGTGTGCAGGACTCCTTTTGGTCTTCCTGTCGTCCCGCTGGTGTAAACAATCATGGCTGGTCTCTCTGCCCAATCAGAGATCGCCTCCTCAGACATCCAGGCTGGCTCTGCTGTCTGCAGCGTGTCCAGGCTGGCAGTGGGAGGGAGATGCAGACATGGCAGCCCCAGTTTCTGTGCTAGAGGCTCCAGCATGACAGCGTAACTCTCACCGGCGAGCACCAGTGCGGTCTGTGAGTCTGAGATGACATACTCCATCTCCGATACCGGGTGTTTTCTGTAGAGCGGCACAACCGTCCCGCCACACATCCACGTCGCCCACTGAGCCACGGTGTAGGACGCATCGTTGGCGCACAGAAAGGAAATGCGCTTGCCCTGTAGATCGCCTGAGTGGCAGGATAGTGCTTGGCGTATCTGTGCTGCTAAGCCTCTGCTGCTCTGGTAAAGACAGCTATAGCTGTGGCTCCGGCTCTCATCTATAATAGCCACTTTATCTTCATAAGCCAAGGCTTTGGTGAAAACCGGGGTAACGTTTTCTTGTGATCTGGATATTCTTGGACCAGAGGACGTCAACGTTCTGTGGACTAGGTTTCCTAGCAGCCATTTAAGTGAATATCTGCAGTGTTTGTAATGTAAAGAGTTCAGAAAGGATCTCTGTATGACCGCAGTGGAAGCACACAGCATGATGAAAGATCTTTATTTCAGCCACCATTCAAGGAACGTCCTTAATCATAATATTCAACAATATAGCTAAGCAGACAAAACAAAAACAAAACACTGTATTAGCATCAAGAACATTTAATCAGCATCAAGATAATTTTACCATATATTATAATGGAACATTGTTTGACATATGAAAGAAAGCAATAGGTTTTCTTCTATCACCAAGACTTTTTTTTCCAATTGACATATTTTATTAACTCTATAAATGCACATAATTTATACATTGATCAGCCATGACATTTTGACCACCCGTGTAACACTAAGAACACTGAGTTCTGACCCCTTTCTATTGGAACCTTTTTCTCAATTTGTACTACACTAGCTCTTCTATTGGATTGTGTGTGTCAGTGAGCCTCGGCCACCCACGACCCCGTCACCAGGTCACTGGTTTTCATTTCTTGGATCACTTTTGGTACGTCTTGACCACTGAAGACTGGAAACATCCCACAGGAACTGCAGTTTTGGGGTCGCTTTGTCCCAGTTGTCTAGTCATCAGAATTTGGCCCTCATTTTCAATATCTTGTTACAATGGCGGTGGGAAGTGGGATATATTAGGCAGCAAGTGAACTTTTTTTTTTTTCTTGAACTTGATGTGTTGGAAACAGAAACAAATGGGCAAAAGTAAGGATTTAAGGGACTTTGACAAGGGACGGATTGTAATGGCTAGAAGACTGGGTCAGAGCAACCCCAAAACTGCAGCTTTTGTGGGATATTCCTGGTCTGCAGTGGTCAGGACATACCAAAAGTAATCCAAGGAAGGAAAACCAGTGACCTGAGGACAGGGTCATGAGTGGCCAAGGCTCACTCATGCACATGGGGAGTGAAGTCTGGTTGTGATAGCAAGGTGTCAGAACCCACAATGCATTACTGTTATGATGGTAAAAGGGGGACCTAATAAATATTAGGCAGGTGGCCATAATGCAATGGCTGATCAGTGTATGAAGATTTGTGAGGAACTAAATAAAAAGTAGCAAAGTAAATACGTTATACACGGACCTTATAGAAGTAACACATGATAAATAAACTCCGTTTACGTACATTTTTCTTTTGTAAAATTAAGAAGCTTTTGATATATCATTTAACGGGACATCCGCGCTACAAAATTATTTAACGGAAACTATGTGCGAATTCTCGAGCACTTTGAAAAATCTCCATCAACCTGCTCTTACCTAAAACACATGATGACCGCGTACGCCGCTTTAATGTTCCGGGTGGAAACAGAGAGCGGGAGGAACCTTCAGCTACATAAACACATCGACGGCTGTTTAAGCGTTGGAATATATATATATATATTTCCTAATGAAATTGGACAGGGAGACATTTGTATATACTTTACATGTTTTAAATCTAATTAATTTCATAATATGCTGCACGGATTTAAGCAAAAACAACTGCGCACGCGCGCAACAGCTCCTAAACGTACAGTCAAAGTACAGTGTCACTAGTTATACTTGTGTGTGTGCGCGCGCGTGTGTGTGTTTAAAGGAATTATACACAGATAAATTTTTTATTAATTAACTTATTAATTTAATTTTATTAATTAATAAACATATTTCGTTTTCAATATAATCTGATTGTTTAGCTATAGGAAATGAGCTCATGCTATATGTACACAAAGATATTAATAAGTTATTAAATGTTTGGACATTAAATATTATCAGCCATCCCAGAGAACACTGGCAGGCATAAACAAAAAGGTGGTGCGGTGGCTTACCTCACATCTCATGGATCTGGGTTCGATTCCTGCCTCAGGGTCTGTGTGCATGGAGTTTGCATGTTCCCTCTGTACTTAGTGGGTTTCCTCTGGGTACTCCGGTTCCCTCCCACAGTCCAAAGACATGCAGATTAGATTAAATGATGTTCCAAAATTTCCTGAAGTGTGTGAATGTTAACCGGATGTTCTACCATGGTCATACAAAATGGGAATAAATACAGTTATTTTCCTTGGTTCCTTTTTGGACCACAAAGGTTCCTAGATGGATGGATGGAGTGCACCTAATGGGATTTTTTTTAGGGCAGGTGCTTGCTCAGGCATTATATAGTCGAAAAGAAGCTATTGTGTATTGACTACATTAAAAAAAAGGTGTCACGGTTATTAGAAGTCATTATCCAGCTGGATTTTGGCATAAATGGCTGTTCTCTGAGTGTTTTACGTCCCTATGCTTAAGTTCCTAAGTGAAAAAGTGTGCCATACCACTTAATAGCAACTTTTTGCATTCTTTTAATATTACTACAAGAAAGAAGTTATACAGTTACAGTTCCAACAATGCTTAAATATTTTTGCTAATGTCATTGATAGACAACAATGTGTTATTTATGAAAACGTTATCTAACAATTTTCATTGGGGTATCTGTGTTTTATTCGGCAACATCCTCTAAAAACAAATAAGGCAAGAGTCGACATATGTAGGTGGCCATACGGCACAGTTAAATTGGTGGATTGGCACCTAAGCATGTGTTGTGCCAACAGGCTGTTGTTAGCCAGCCTCAGTGCGAGCCTCCTGCTTTTGGCAGCGGCTCACAGCACGGGCACACTCAGCCACCAGCTGGCAGTCGCGGGCCTCTGATAAGGACTGCGCAGAGATGGCACTCGTTCAAAAAGTTTTCCCTTCCCTAAACCCCTCCGTCGCAAACGAGGATGGCATGTTCCTGCAAACTGGAAGCTTTGTCTCAGTATCTCCCCTCCAGTTTGAGGAGTAGCATCGTCACTGAGCGGTCCGTTCTCACACAAAGAAGAGAGAATGCCCACTAGGAATGGGCAAATAGGATACTTTTGCCGTGATTTTAATTGCGAGTATGATGCTAATGGCGTGCTATCCAGCCGAACCTCGGCGTATGTGATTCTTGTTTTTCCTGAGGACTATTTGGAAGATGACCAAGTCTCTGTGACATGGTTACCAGTTGCACTCATGGGCTTCAGCCATATTCCTGGCACAAGCTTTACGGAAAAAAGGAATACAATAACCAAAACGGATCGCGACGACTGCGTGATGGGAAGCAGTCCAGCCGGGCTTTACTACCACCGATCGCTGGCTATCTCCCGCGTTGAAGTTCTAAGCCTGGACGATCTTTCATGAGGTAAAACGCCGGATGCCAACTTTCCGGTAGTTTGGCACAGGATTATAGGAGCAACATTGAGACAAAGAGAGTGATCGGAGACACCTCTTTTTATATACCACCGTGTTAGCATCGCTCGGAAATCGAATGGCGTGCCAGAACGCGTTGGGTTGGCACCAGATCAGAATGTCTTGGCACGCTCTTCATCACCGCCCTGCACCCCCCACCCTTCTTTGCCCTGCTCAGAACACATGGCACGGTGGTGGTGGTGGCATCTGGACGAGCTGACTCCCGCCAGCTGCGCATTGTCTTCACCAGTTGGGATGCTTGGCACTGCCACTTCATCAACTACCTGTAGCTCCTCCCAGGTGCAGAGGGGGGGCTGTGAATTATTTGGAGCTGCAGCTGCAAACTTGACTTCTTTCCAAGAATTGCAGCAGCGTAGGAAAACACGCCAGACTCGTGCCATGCATATTGATGCACATGCCGAATTGCACATGCTGAATTGAAATTGCTGAAGGATTGTTATCGGTAGAGAAGCAGTAGAATTAAATGTCTACGAAGTAGGCCGTCACAACTGTGGAGACTATTCTTTTCAGGGATCGTGTCTTCTCTGGCCTTCTTTACTCTGTAGACCTCGAAGACTTCCATGGATCCTTCCAAAGCACTTGAATGTATTGTTGTTTCCGCCATGTTGGTGATGCAGCTAAATAAAATGCTTACCTTGAGGGATGCACATGTTTTCTCTTCCAGGATAATCCCAAAAGCTGCCTATCTTTGCAAATGGCATTGCTTCTGGTTTAATTACAACGCTCTCAGTACTTGGAAAGGATACGTGTCTTTCTCTACTGGTAATCCTGTCATGTTCTCTAAATGTTGCCAAAGTGCTAAAACCACAGGAGGGTAAGATGTGGAGGAGAACTTCTGAATAAAGCATAGCCCTCAAGTGAATTACATGGTTTGTTTATCTCTAAGTGGAGCAGCTACATCAGTACCGGGAATAGCATCTGACAAAGGCACATCATGGGCATTATTTAAGAGATACAGACATTCGTTTCATTTGGGAGCCTTGTGATGCTTTGCTTTGAGCTCCATGACCCAGATTGGAATTTTTTTTTAACATGTTGTATTTATATTTATATTTTTGCGAAGGAGAACAGATGCTTTCTGTGAAGTTTTTATTTTTTTATTTTTAAAAAAGCAGCAGCTTGGTGGTGTTATTTTTGTGTTCAGCTGATGATGACCCACTGGGGGTTGGCTCCATCTGCGGTGGGCTGACCCACTTTAGCCCACGGCCATGTCCAACTGCTCTGTGTCCCAAGCATATGTGTGGTGGCAGGGGGATAAGCGATCATCAAGGCATGGCACGAGGAAACACACTGCTGCTAGGAAACCAGACGCTAGCTATTCAATAGCATATGCTAGTGATGCTGGACTCGTGAACCTTGCAAGATGGAGGAGACCCTGCCTTTGCCCTCTGTTAAGGGGCTTTCTTTTACGTGGCATGGGGAATTTATTATTTATGGTCATTATCAATGTATGTGAACGTACAGGCATGTAAGAGCAATGGATAAATTATTTTGTGCCACATCTCTTTTTCACATATTTGTCCACAGAAAATCAACTCTTTCAGTGTACTGGGTTCAAATGTCTAACATTGGGTTAGTAGAGATTGTCTTTTCATGTCCATGATTGCGAATGCATATTTGAGCCAGGGAAAATTAAATAACACATGATTTAAATGTCCTCTTTATATTAGAGAGCAAATGTTCTGTGGTTTCAGTGTGCACTGAACAGGTATAAGACTTTACTTCTTTCGGACAATTTTGAATTCAGCCCATATGAGTACTCATTCACTCACTCACTCACGCATTGTCTATAATGTTTAATCCTGTATACTGGGTCACAGGAGGGGCCTATCCCAGGGGACTTAGGGCACGAGGCGGGGTACACCCTAGACGCCACTGCCAATCCATTGCAGGGCACAGCCACATCAGTACACCTGAAAAAATCATAACCTTTAAGTGCTAAGCACTGAATTCTGCCTCAATATTAGACCCTGCTTTATCTTACACTTGCACTGATTTAGTTAAAGCTTTAACTGAATTTGAATATGTTATGTTGAATAACAGAGATAAATACAGTATGAATAAGCTATGCACTCATTTCTAATTTAATTCCATGTAATGGTATGAATATTTTTTCTGTGTTAAACAGATCCAGATAGTTGCATTATATTTCCCACTAGTTCATTAAATAAAGTTTACAAATAAAAGTTTTCTCATGAAGCCATGATCCCCTGTTTCCTTCCTGCTATGGGTGAGCTAACTATGCCAGCAAATCCCTAGCAGGGTCAGAAATTAGCCCTCTAACCAGGGCAGTTAAGCAGGAAATTGCCCAGACGGTAGTGCCACAGACGGGCAGCCATGTGGAGGGTATCAATGCACAGACCCCGTGCCCGCTGGGACCACAGTGTGTGAGCCACATATGCAACTCCATTCTGGTGTTCAGCTGATGCAGTCTGGTCTCGGAATCCGTGATGAATTATGTTTAGCAGGTGTGATTCGGAAATCTCACAGGATTTCAGAACACAGCCAAGCAGGATTTGTTCGATCAGGAGATACGACATGATATGTTAATCACGTGAAGCGATTGGCTGAGGAGTGCAGATTGAGAGGAGAGAAGGAAAGGCTCAGAATGGTTATGCATCATGAAGACAATCTGCACTTTGCACTCTGCATCACTTCTGTCTTAGCCTGGCCTCCTTAACATTTGCTTTTTTCTTGTTTGCTACTACAGACTACTGTGTATGTACTCTCCTGCCTTTGCTTTAGTCTTTGATTTTGTAACTGTAGCTTTGTGACATATTTCATTGCTTACAGCTTTTGGTAACCTTTCTAGCTTTTCTAGTTTGCTGCTGCTCTTTTCATTCAAGGGTGTGATCTCTGAACATCTGTTGGTATGGCATAATAAACTCACCTGTTTGATCTGATACTTTTCAACTTTCCTTTTAAATGAAAAAAAAACTGATGGCGTTTTTTAAATTTTTTTTATTAATTGCTCAGATATAATGTGTAAGCTACAGTACCGAGGACTCACAACAGTCTGTATTTAAGGCTATATGAGCATACGAATGGTGGCACAGTGGCTTAGTGGTTAGGACTGTCAACTTGCACCTCTAGGGTCTGGGTTTGATCCCTGCCTCGGTGTCTGTTTGCATGTTCTCTCCACACCTAGTGGGTTTCCTCTGGGTATTCCGGTTTCCTCCCACAGTCCAAAGACATGCAGATTAAGCCAACTGGCATTCCCAAATTGTCTATAGTGTGTAAATATGCGTGTGGATGTTGACTGGAGGTGCTGAAAAAAGTGGTCACCACTGGCCTCCATATTATCTTTTTTGGACTACAGAGGTTCCTAGAAGGATGGACACATGGAGCATATGAATATAGGGTAAAATAACAGCTTTTAACGTAGGCAAACAACATCATGCAAACAACCTGGCATGCACAATTACAATTACAAGAATTCTTCATTCAAAAACTTCCCAAACGTCATGGTCACTGTTCAATGCAGTTTGGGAATCAAAGACAGGACAATATGTGTTTATCACCTAAAACACCAGATCAGAGCAAGTTTTGTCATGATTATGCATATTTCTGTGCAGAGTTTCTGTTGCCAGTACAAATAAGCCCATTGAGAAAGAAAGAACAAGATCAACCATACTGTGAACCATAGTGTGAGCTGCACAGTCTCAGTCTTTTATATTACGTATTGCAAAACGCATTTTCCCATAAGAAATAATGTGAATTGTAGATCATCAGTTCCAGTCACCCAATAATATTACCAATTTCCAACGCTATAATCATATTCTTGCATATAAAAACAATCAAAACATTTTAAAAAGACATGTAAATAAAGTAAAATCTGAAATAAATAGACATTAAACCTCACTTAATATTAATTTATGCTTCTTCTTGGCACTTCACTAACAATGGTAGCTAGCAAGCAGGCTAACAAGAGTTGTAGCAGCTGGCATGTGTTTCAGGATTTCTATACCTGTCTTTATATATTGATAATATTTTATCAAGCTACCACAAGCTATTCTGACAGGATTTTTGAGAGAATTTGTCACCTTCCTAAACCTTTATGATCTTTATTGCTAATCAGTGGTGTTTTCTTCTCGGGGCTAAAGGAAGCCAGGTTTCTACAGCTTTTCTAAGCCTGAACTTATTTTAATAATCTATATAAATAAAATAATTTATTAATTGTAATTGTATTAATAGGAAGGACAGGCAATTCACCTGTTCACCTCTTCCTTTTTTTTCACTGAGTATTTTACAATGAGCTGTGAGGTGAATGTGTGGTGAAACTGTACATAGCATAGCACATCCAACCTTAGCCTAATGTCATGATGGGAAGCTAACCCAAATGGGCCTCCTTTTCTGAAAAAAAAAAAGAAAAAAGTAATAATAAAAAATTATCTGGTTAAAAAAGTTTAACCAGATCAGGCTCACTGGTACACTTAAACTTCAGCTGCTGTTTTGATGGTCATCACTCGAAATATTGCTTATTAAACCTTGCTAGTTTGGATTTAGCAGCGCATTTAGTTGTTTTCTTCAAAAATGTTCACTGCTTCAAATGGTAGCTCGCAAATATGCTAATCGGAGTTGGCTGGCAAGAGTTGAATTTCAGAATTTGTAAGATTGGATGTCATTTTTTATGTTTAATTACTCTCAATATGTACAGTATCTAGCTAACACAAGCTATTCTGACAGGAATCCTGCGAAGTGATATGCTCATGCACATGCTCATAATCATCACTTCTTATGACGAGCCAGTGACAGGATTCCGGTGGTACCCTTTCCTTGAGTGCTATCATAAAACTGTATTTGAGTGCCAGGTGTCTACTCATAAACATCTAATTCATTCAGAGACACGTGTACATGTACAGGCTGCAGCCTCCTTAAACCATCAACCATTAATGATGATGATGATGATGATGATGGGAGCCTTTGAAAGAGGCTGAAAGAAAAAGACTATATATTTATGTCCTCCTGTCTTAAACTTCCATTTAAAATATTAAGGTTAACTTGGAAGTCTAAATTTCCGCGAAATCGCTCTAGCTCATTGTAATTCCTCTGAGATCATGTTTTGAGATCAGAAGTTTCAAAATGTGAGGGAAACTTTCTCTATCTTTCAGCGATGCTCCAGTCTATGTCTTCTGCCTCAGCAGACTGAGTTCTCGGCACACGCCAGCCCTGCTGATGGTCTCTCTCTAATGAGTTATTGATCCGCTCCGTTCCCTTTCAGCGCTCTCCGAAGGCTGCGGAAATGAGTGAGCAGAGAGACAATCAAGACCTTCCCTTCCTAATCAGACCCGCTGCTAGCAGGTCGCTGCATAAAATCTGGGCCTCATTCTCTTTTGTTTATTTGGTTATTTGTTCATTTATTTGTGGGGAACGGTTCAGGCTTTTATACCCCACAACATGACGGAGCTGCTTCCAGATGGTACGGATTCTTTTATTCAGTCCTGATTTAATTTGGATATGCACCTGCTTAATTCTCTCCCTCCATGCTCACGGGACAATGATGCCGGCGATGATGTGTTTTAGGGGCTGGTTATGTGACATGGTCATAAGTAAATCTCCATCAGTAAAGTCAAACTTCTTGTCTGAAATCTTTTTCTTCCTTACTTCCTGCAGCCCTTCATCTTTCCCATTCATGCTCCCTTCATCTCTATTCTCAGCTTGGCATCTGTCTGTCATGCTTTTCCCGCACTCTCTCATCTCTTACTCTTGCTTATCACATATGCTCACTCTCTCTCACTCTCTCTCTCTCTCTCTCTCTCTGTGAGACTGTCACGCTGTTCTGGTGGTGTATTCACAGATAGACAGCACCATATGCTGTCTCGGTGCTCAGGGAGAGTGGCTCAGCCATGATGCAGAAAAGACACTGAGCCACCATGAAGGGACAGATAGATAGAGAGAGAGAGAGAGAGAGAGAGAGAGAGAGAGAGAGAGAAAGAAACGAGGAAAGAATAAATGATACTTTTTTTTTACGTTTAAATGTTAGCTGCCAATCTGAAATGCCCTTCATTTTGAATGATTCTGCTCTTAGGTATTCTTTTGTTTTTTTCTTCATAGAATTTCAAACATTATATGTGAATTTTTTTTCTGAATAAACAGAATGACTTACAGCCTTTAATAATGTAATGTATTTAAATGAAAGACAACATTGAAAATGTACATTAGTTAAAAATAAAATAAAATGTAGGAAAAGATTTCGACGTTCTTTTGCCACCGTTTCCGAAAGCGACAGGCAGCCTGTGGACATTTGAGCTGTAAACCACCATGCATAGCTAAAAGGGATGGAGAGCTTCGTGTTCAGGATTCATCTCATGTAAATGTTCATTACTACTTCACATTTCGAGTAGAGTGGCCCAGCAACCCACTAAATAGCAGAAAGGATTGTTAGGCACGTGTTGTTAATTTATTTTTTTTCTCCCTCTCAGGTCCCGCGGTGTCTGTGCGAGCCTTAATGTTGCTGACTGAGCTCCTGCGATATTGACTTTCTTCAAAACATGAAGCTGCTTTGTTGGGAGAGGCCAGGGTCATTAGCCCTAGGCGGGATGTGGAAGACGTTCTCTCTCTCTCTCTCTTGCACTCTCTCTCTCTCTCTTTCTGTCTCTCTCATTCTGAAGCGTCTCCTCTGCGTTAAATGTGCTTCTAAAATATTCATAATCATACTCGATGCACCAGGGAGGCAGAGGAATCAATATTGAAATGTATTCCTGTTTTGGCGTGTGGTTAATTAGCTGTGCTCTTTAAGCCGTGAAGTTTGGGAGCAGATTAAGAGAAGCTCTCTCGGTGACAAGCTGATAGATATTCCATCAGAGTGCTTTAATTAGCATGGGAGGGCTGAAGTAAGAGCATTCAGCATTGGCTTTTTGTCTCTAGTGCTGTTTGCATACACTTGTTACACTCCGTGTAGCATTTTCACTCGGAGTTAAAGCCTCAGTTCGGTTTGATTTTACTTATTTGAACACTTCGAGGGGTCAGTGCTTAAAGTATTTTTTAATGCTAATTGCGAAAGCTTTTAGTGTTTTTTTTTTTATTATTATTTTTTTTCATAATATTGTAGAAATGCAATGTTCAAAAAAGGATACATTATTAAAACCTGTTTCTCGGCATCAATGACAGCTCTGTCCTCTGAAACATTCTTCTTATCTGATTAAGACACATAAAATATTTCACATAATATAAGACAGATATTAAAGTCAGATCTCTATCTCACTGCTTCACTCCTCAGCTTTGTGCAGAAGTGGTGGAAGCTGTATATGCAATATGACTATGCGATAGAGATAATATTATATTTTATTTCTGAGCTTTTATTAAAAAAATTTCCAGCCTGGAAATCGGCCACGTCCTAAATAAAGACATTAAAAAGCGCATACTGTATGTAGTTAGTTTGTGGATTTGTGGATCTGAGGATCTGGGTTCGAGCCACGCCTTCGTTGGGTGCCACACCCCACGCGCTGTGACGACTCCTTGACAGGAGCAACCGAAAAAAATTAATTATTATAGGGTAATCAAGAGTTTAGGTGCTAATAATTACCATTGTGGCTCATCTAAACTTCACCTTTCCAGGGTCGATGGACCTAAAGAGTATGTAATGGGGGTGTGCTAAAAGGTAGAAAGTGTGAACCTAGCATCCTGACAAAGAATTTGTATTCAATGTCGGAGATTATGCAAAGTATAAAAGCATACTTGAATTCATCTATAAAAATCGTCTTAGCCTCACTTTTGTTTCTGCTTTCAAGGAATTCATAGAAATTTGACGTTTTTGTCTCCGTTATTTATTAAGTCATGGTGTGTACATGCAGCTATCTGGCTTTTCTTGCTCTTTGACTTTCACTTGGCCGATATCTATTAAAGGTAGACCAGCCGTTTTATAACAATCCTTTGATCTCTGAACCGATTTTAATGTCTTTCTGGTCATTTCTTATCTTCGGCGGAGCCACTTCTCAGAGTTTCCTGTAAGACTTTTGTGCGTCTCTCTCTCTCTCTCTCTCTCTCTCTCTCTCTTTCTCCCTCACTCTCGCTGTCTTGCTTGTCATCTTGTGCTAATGTGCTGTTTGTGAGCTAGGCTTTGATGGGGCTCTTAATGAGGTCAGTGGTTTCATTGAGGTGCAGAGTGGCCCATTAACAAGATTGTTCAGAGCAGCTTGACACGTGGCAGCAGCTCGGGGTCGAAGGGTTACGCCTGAGGTTGTCCTCGCCTGCAGCGGCAGACTTCAAGAATCTGAGCCTTACACAAAGATATGTCCTGACAGATCCGTCATGATTAGACAAATGAACTGTGCACAGGTTTATGCAAATGCATGTGCTCATGCTCTATATTAAATCCCAGCGGCTCTTTCCGTATATCACTCCATCACTCAGGAAAAGCTTTATAGAAATAAATAGTACCAACTTTAGCAATATTTACCAAAATGATAGACATTGATGGGAGAATGTAACAACAACAACAACAACAACAACAACAACAGAAACAACAATCACCATCATCAAACTATTTGTGTGAATATCTATAAATAAGTGTGTGTGTGTGTGTGTGTGTGTGTGTGTGTGTGTGTGTGTGTGTGTGTGCTGTGAATGTGTGTAAACTATTTATAGCAGTGTGTGACTGTAGTGGGGGGAAATGATGTCCTATAGAAATCAACCTCTCTGATTGTCTGATTGGGCTACTTAATTTGTGTGCGAGAGAAAGAGAGGGAGAGCGAGAGAGAGAGAGAGAGAGGGAGAGAGAGAGAGAGAGACAGCAGGGGGTAAATAGCTCAGTGCTGGCAGATGTCACACGGCCCCCAGAACAATACAATTACCAGCACAAAGGGATTGGCTGTTACTATATGTATGAGTGTGTGTGTGTGTGTGTGTGTGTGTGTGTGTGTGTGTGTGTGTGTGTGTGTGTGTTTCTGGATCATAGACTCTGTTTCAGCTCCTTGTTCCGAGTCTCCCTAACCTCTGCCCAACCTTCAATGGTGTAATGGTGATGCTCAGGTGACACTCTGAAGGTCATGTGACCTGAGGATGGGGATTCGAGGTTGCCGGCACGGTTTATGTTTAAATGCCCCTTTTGATGGAAGAATTACTGCAAATCAATGCATTCTGGCTAATCACCTATATCTATTCCTGTGTTCAAAAGAAATCACGTGAGTGCTCACTGAAAGGATGAAAATGTATGGTGGTGCAGAAGCGATGTGTTCGACTGACAAAGTGAAGGAGTATTCTATGGAAGAATGGTGCTCCTCGGCTTAAGACAGTTCTGCAGTATTGATTTAAACCATCTTTAATTATTATTAGATGACATAGCGAGTAAAGTAGTCAGCTCACTGCTATAACCCTGAGCTCTGACTTATGTACAGTATGTGTGGAGCTTTGCATGTTCTTTCTATGTCCGTCTAGGTTTCCTTTCCTCAGTTTTCTTTACACCACATTGCGTGTCACTAGATGGACAGGCGAAGTCGAATCTCTATGTATGCATGGTGCACTGCGATTGACACGCATCCCTTTCAAGGTGCATTCTCCTGCTAACTGCACCCCGGTGTTCCTGAAATAGGGTGACACTTACAGTACCAGGATAGATTAAAACGAAAACTGCATGAATGCACTGTTAAAAATATCTTGGGGGGGGAGGGGGGGGGGGAGAGATAAAAAGAAAGAAAAAAAAGTCAGTAGACTGGCACCAAGCGTGGTACAAAACTGTTAAATTACAGTAATTTACCAGATGGTAAATTGACATAGACGTAAAATATTACAGTAATTAACCTTTCAGGACAACTACCATTATTTTACAGTAATTTACATTTTAATAACGAATTGTCATTATGTGAATTAGTATTGTAATATGACAGCACACGTGTTCCATTTCAGTAATTTGATTTTTTCCCCCTTTTTTCAGAAAAGTAACTGTTATTTTACAAAAATCATTTGTTCTAAAGTTTTATTAAATATTCTGTATTGCACATCATTTTAATGTACAAAAAGAATCATAAAAAGTAAATTGAGTGCATTTGGGAAGAACAGTCATTTGTAACGAAATGGAAAAAAGCCTGACATGAAATAACACTTTTCTAACACTACCTGCCTTGACTGCAAACACTATAAATCATGCAAATCATGAAAGTAAAAACATAACACACAAAAAAAATGGTATGATAAAACTTCTGCTCTAATAAGTGGAGGTGATTTGTGATCTAAAATGATCTAGTATTTGATGTATACACATCATAAGGAAATTAAAAAAGTGATGATATGGATGTGTCAGCATTGAAGAAATGGAATTTTAAGAGATTCGGCATGATGGCGTAGAGATCAGCAATGTGGACTTGTGCAACCAGAGTCGAGAATTCAATTCCGGTCTGTGTGCATGGAGTTTACATGTTCTCCCTGTGATTGGTGGGTTTACTCAGGGTACTCTTGTTTCCTCCCACAGTCCAAAGACAGATGATTAGGATAATTGCTGTTCGCAAATTGCCATTGGTGTGCACCCTGTGGTGCCCAAAGTCTGCAGGACACACCACATCATACATTATACACTATATTATACACTATATGTCCAAAAGTGTGCGAGCACCTCGCCATGACACCCATACTGTGCCTGGTTCTTCCTGAAATTGTTGCCACAAAGTTTGAATCAAACTATGTCTACTATATCTACTATGTCTTTGTATTCTGTTGATTTTCAATTTCTCGTCACTAAAACTGGGGCTCAAACCTGTCCTGGCAGGACAATGTCCCTGTGCACAATAAACACATGGTGTGCTAAGATTCTAAGAATTCGAGTGGCCTGCACAGAGCCATAGACCGAACCCTATTGAACACCTTTGCTCGTGTTGCTGAATGAACACAAATACCCACAACCACACTCCAAAATCTAGAGGAAAGCCTTTGCAGAATCATTGAGGTTGGTATTACAGAAAGGGGGACTAGAAGAATAGTCAAAAATGGTACAGTATGTTCAAACAGCACATGGCTGTGATTGTTTGGCATCCACATACTTTTGGCCATGTTGTGTATATTGGCATTATGCTGCTTAACTTCTTCTTTTTCTCTGTCTGCCATATTTGAAAGCGCCAGAGCTTCTTGGCTTCTGACGAGACTACAAGTCCAACCGAGACTCATTGGGAATGAAAGCGTAAAACCGATTGACATTTACAGACTTCAAGCACAGTACAGTGATGAGACTCTTAGCTGCAGTAAAACATTTGAACGGGGCAAACATTTTAAACAAGGCCATACGTCCATGAATGATGACCCTGGATCAGGTATTCCACTCTCTAAATGCTGGAGCCCACTGCAGTCGTTCTCGTGAACACCTTATCTTTAAAAATCGACAGATAACTTGCAGAAGAGATGTGTGTGGGCCATTAAAGGAGTTCTTGGGAGGCCGGCATTCCAGATGTGAATCTGGCAGCCCAACAGTTCTGGTGCACTGAGAAAACTTCTTAGCTTGCTGGTATCCAAGCACTAATGAAACGCTTGGATAAGTGCATTGATGTAGCAGGGGATTATATAAAGAAATAAAGGTTTGATTTTACTCTAATAAGTCATTCTTTTGCACAATCAAATCAAAAGTCCCAGTTTGACTTGAACACCCCTAGTACTTTAATCATACTTTCAGAAGTATTCAATTCAAAACCCTAAAAAAAAAAAAATACAGGTGTTTGGAAAATCCAGCTCCATCTCCTTGTGAAGGTACAAGTGAAGGAGCGGCCAAGATTTAATTTGCAGCAGTGTGTCCATACATGAGGTTAAGCCCTTGCGGTACGTTGCTGTCCATTAGCGCGCTGTTAAAGCTGTGGCCCACTAAAACTTAATAGCTGCACTTGGCCACAGACTAAAGTGTATTTTAATTGAGTGTGTGGTCAGTTTGTGGTGGACAGTGAGGTGTGTGAGGGAGATGAATGAGTTCCCCTCGCTGTAATATTCCGTTACACTGGAGAGAGGAAGAATGGTCATGTTTGCGCTATTTTCATTGCATGATTTAATCTCATATCCATACATGAATGCAGGAGAAGACTGCTTTATCACATTCAGGTACTGCGTACTGTATATGCATTCATGCATTGCTATTTGGAAAAAAAATAATAAAAATTGAGGTTGAAGTTGAAATGAAACACTCAATAAGTGAGTAAAGAAGACTTTCAGCTTTAATTCAAGCTGTCCGATTCAGTGATTCAGGAATTTTAGGCTGTTTTGATACACATTTGGTGAGGTTCATAAATAATTACAAATATACTAAAATAATTACAAATATACTAAAATAATTACAAATATGAAGATTGTCCTTAATACTTGGATGAAAATCTGGATGGAGTCTGTCCAATTTCTTTGCCTTGAGAAACCCTTGGGTAGCTTCCACTGTATGTTTTGGGTCATTTTTGACATGAAGCGGTGTCCTATCAGTTCGGTAGCCTTATACTTTACACTTCAGGATTGAAGCAGTCGGGTCACCAGTGACCCAGTCTTAAACACTTACGCAATAACATTGCCACCAGCTTGTTTGACAGATGATGAGGTATGCTTTGAAGCATGAGCTGTTCATTTCGTTCTCCATAGCCTTCTCTTCCCATCATTCTAGTACAAATTCATTTTAGTTTCATTGAGTTTCGTTTTAGTTTCAAGAATCTGCCAAGGTTTTCTGGAACGTCTAATCTGGTCTTTTTGTTCTTGAGCGTTACCAGGAACGTTGTTTCGTTTCACTGTGTACTGAACTGTATATGGTTGGAATGACAATAAAAGCCTACTTGACTTAACTTCTTCACCATGGACAGGATTTTGCAGTCATGAACTTTAAAGGTCCTTCCCAATTATTTGCAAACTTCCCATGTTTTTCCAATCTCTCTGATGTGTTTTTTTCTTTTTTTCTCCAGCCGATTGAAGCCCATCTTCACTTGCATAGACACCTCTCTGGACCTCATGTTGACAATTTGACTGAGCAGCTACTAAATGCAAATGTAATACTCAGAACCACCTCCAGGCCTTTTATCTGCATGATTAGTCATGGGGTAAAGAGGGAACAGGCTACACCTGTCCGTGCAACCTGGCCATTTGTTCCCTTATTTATGAGTCTCCAAAATGAGCGTGTATAAAAATGGCTTGAGTTCCTGAATGGTTAATGCCACATCTTGAATTAAAGCTGAAAGTCTTGATACACACATATATTTGTTTGTTTGTTTATTTATTTATTTTTTGTAGTATGCACATACTGTATTCTGCTATTTACTGAAACTGGTGACATAAAATGATAGCTATAAGCTCTTCCTGCACGAGTGTGTGCATTCGTGCTCTCTGATGCAGCAGTTATGGGTGCTGGGAAAGCGATCGCCTGTTCACCTTCCTTTGGGAGAGTGTGAAATCGGAAATTAAACGCTTTGCCTTCACAAAGTGCGACGTGTCTTTCATTGTAGTAATTGTTTGTTTATTGGAGTCTGTTCAAATAGAAGCCTACAAAAGCTTGTTCCGGGTCTGGGAGCTGGAGGTCATGCCGATTTTAGAGAGACAGAGAGAGAGACAGAGAGGAGAGGGATGTCAATAAGATAAAAGAGCAAATTACCGGAAGCGTCAGGATAAGCATGAGGACATTTCATTACAATGGCTATATGGCGTTAAAATCTCCAGCCATTCGTTAAGTATAAGTGTCACTTATCATGTCTAAGGTCATGGAGGTGTAAAAAAAGAAAACTTTCCCAACAAAATGTCGAAAATATTTAACTATTTCAAGCCCCAATCCTGTTGCACTTTAACGTCTTTGAATGTTAACTTGGTCCTACCCGAGTCTGGTACAAAGTCTTCGTCGCAAGTTGAACCCGACTTTTAAATCCTCTTTGGAAAAAAATCAGGTGTGCATTGTTCATACTATTCAGTATGTTCAATCGATTTTGGAGTTGATCTGACCCAGTTGTCTATCCATAACAATTTGGGTCTTCTCCCTGTAGCTACTGTACATTTTCAATTTACCGTTACATTGTCGGCTGGAAGTGGGTGGGATATAAAGTATTAGGTAACAAGCATGAGGATTTGGGGGATTTTGACAAGGGTGTGTGTGTGTGTGTGTGTGTGTGTGTGTGTGTGCGTGTGTGTGTGTGTGTGTGTGTGTGTGTTGCATATACTGTAAACCATTGAATTCAACATATAGAACTATAGAGTCTATTATAATATTCCGATAATCAGTGTATACACTCTAGTGGTACTTATCTAATGCTACAAAATATAGCTAATGATGCTAACTTAAAAAAAAAAAAAAAACTTTTCAAACTATTTTGTATCGACCAAAATTCAGCTTAGCTTAGCTTACCGAGCGTCACAGTACATTACATTACACTGTGAAAGATTTACACGTTTGCTACCAAGAATAATAAAGACGCCCAAGCACCAATTTAAGGACACACATACAGTAAGGACATTGAGCTCATTATCATTTGTTGTCATCGATGGATTGACTGGTTAAGAGTGGTAAAGTTAATTTTTTAAGATTTGTATTTAGTAAATTTATGTAGTAACTTTGTACTACAATTTGTAACTGGTTCGATAGATCATGTCAGCTGACCTCTGGTGTGGTTTAGCGCTGATCAGTCTGAAATAACAGTGCAATAAAGAACAGTGCAACTTTTTTTTTCTTCTAGCTGCTTCAGGGGGGAAAAAATGGAGCTTGGCTTTTCGGTTTAAATCACAAGTCGTTTGTAAGGTATCCTCCCCATCACTGGTGGTAATATTCATATTGTGGTGAGGCCGGTGGGAGGTTTGCATGCTTGGGGTCGAGAGGTCAGGATGAAATGGTCAGTCTGACCTCTTTGACTTGATGCTTACACCCAATTTGACCCGAAAATTAATGACCTCACATAGACGCCACCCATTAGTCTTCTTCCTCTGTCACCCTCTTTATTATGTCTCTCTCTTCAGTTTGTTCTTATTTGCCTACAGCACAGCACCACCAAGGTGACCAAAATGTGCCATCAAAACTAGCACATAAGCAACAAACGAGATATGTAGCCTAGCGGTATGATCATGTGAGTTATTATGGATTTGTAGCACCTGCATGTTTTTAGTTTCAGTGATGATAACATACGACACGCTGGTTCACTGTTCGTGAGCTGCAGAGGGCAGCAGGAACTATGCGCACCAGCTTCCTCGCTTTCCCACGGCCAGAGAGAGTTATTGATCTGGTTAAATGGATCGCTGTCTGCATGGCCGCTGCGTCGCACGTTCTCTTCAAAAGCAACCGCTATCCCTCTGCCCCGTGCGTAAACGCCATATGCCATCTGTCAACCTTCCCCCGCTGCTGCACACACACACACACACACACACACACACACACACACACACACACACACACACACACACACACACACACACAAACCACTGTGAGATATGACAACGTGTGTTACTGTATGCGTATGTGTGTGTAAGCGGGCAAGCAAGGTTACAGACGGAACGTCTCTTGCTCGATAGCTCAACGTCTCGTATCAATAACTTGGAGATTCGGCTGGCAAATGAAGAATGAATGAAAGGCAAAATGCCTGTGAAAGGAGACAGGAGAAAGCCATGGAGTGGAGTGATGGATCCATACAAGGTCAGCTCGCTCTGTTCTCGTCTGTTCTCCCCTGGAGGGAGTGTGTGTGATGTGCTGAGTGACAGCTGTGTGGCGGAGAGCAGGAACTCACACTCCCAATTTAACCAAACGCTTATAGTGTTAAGGAGTGCGCGGCTCGGCACGCGTCATCTGCCTAATAACTCCTCGCAATCACGCACGCACGCACACAATAAGCCAGCAACACACTGGGGGACTCGGTAATGAAGCACCAGTGGAGATGCTTATAATAATCCCCACATTAGGTGTTAAGCCATTATACAGCCTTGTTATTGTGGACAATAAAAATGATCTATTGCTTTTTTTCATTTTACTGTATCATGAAATAAGGGCTATTACATTACAGCCTGGAAATAAACTCTGTTCATATACACAATATTTAAAGCGGCCATGCGTCCTGTACTAATATTGCCCCTGTCCTGTTCATTACTGTATGACAAATAGGCAGTATGTAAATGGTTCCATGAGAGAGAGAGAGGGAAAAAAACGGCACGTTATAGCCGGGTAGCACTTCACTTAGCATGACAAAGCAGAGCCGAAAAGCAAGAGCTCCGCCGAGCAATTACCAATAAGTTGGAGAAGGAGCTGGAGACGAATCAGAGGAGACTCACTTTCCTGTGTGACTGTGGCTATATCAGTGGAGTGTGTCTCCTAAATAGCTCTCTTGAATAAGCAATTAAACAATCTAAGCCCAGGCTGGAGACCAGAATGTATAATAACGGGAGATAATTTGGGAAGAAACAAAGGGGCCCTGATTAGAGGGAGCACGGAGGCGCAGGAGCGCGCGTGTGTGTGTGTGTGTGTGTGTGTGTGTTTCACTGTGCAGTAGGATTGTGTTTAGCTGGGGTGATATAGCAGAACAACCTCCTCTCTCAGCATTATATAGCAGCCCCATGATTTTAGTGAATATCACACATAAGGTATGGTCATGTTCTGTTGGGTTTCATGTCACTGGGCTCAGAGAAGTAATAAATTGTTACACTTTAACCATGAGATGTTGTTACATCCTAACCTGCAAACTGCTGAAAGTACAATCGACTAAGCGACTACCACAATGGCTCACGACTAAACCTATCTATATCATGCTACATCATGCAGGTATGCAGCTTTGGGTCTACCATTCCATCCAACATGAATTTATACCAAGTCATAATTGACTTCGGCAATACTGATGAATTATTTGATGACGATACATCAAATCTGCGGTATGGTGCCTTTAGTGGTTACACCTATCGTCTTGCACCTCCAGGATCCAGGTATGGTTTGCCCCCTGAGTCTGTGTGCATGTTCTCCCTGTGCTTGGTGGGTTTCCTCCATGTGCTCCGGTTTCCTTCCACAGACCAAAGACATGCAGATTAGGTTGACTGGAGTTCCCAATTGGCCGTAGTGTGTGATGAACCTTTGAGTGCGTTTTTGAAATGCACGCAGTCCAGGGTGTACTCCACCTTGTGCTCTAAGTCTCCTGAGATGTGCTCCAACCCCTCCATACAGGATAAAGCGGTATAGACGATGAGTGAGTGAGTGAATACATTAAGTCATTGCTGAGATTTTGCCTCACTTCCTGTTTTCAGTAATTTGCCCTTGATGGTTGTTTATTAGACGGTGCTGATTTCTATTCCTACAGTCCTGGAATATACCTGTGCCGAGAAAAGCATCCATAGATGTGATAACCTGGCCATTCAGTACATTCAGGTCATCAGCTGTCTTAGTTTTATTGCCACGTAACGTTGCTGAGTCTAGACCTGACCAACTGAAGCAACCCCAGATCATAACACTGCGTCCAGAGGGTTGTACAGTGGACACTATGCATGATGGTGCATCACCTCCCTCCTAATCAGACAACATGACCTTTATCCATTGCTCCAATGGAAGTCCAATTTTAATACTCCCTTCCTAGCAAACTGACTAACAAGTGTTCTTTTTTCTCACTTTCACTATTGAACATGGCTGTGATTTCTAATGTTCTACTGTCATTTTTTTTGTACAAAGAAAGTTCACCAAGGGTTTAAATGAAAAAAAAAATAATAAAAAAAAATTTTTGGGCGACCATTATCCTTAGTTGTTTTCTTTGCTTAATGCAGGGCAGTTTTTTTTTTAACCATTTTGAAACTGCAACTTTTGCTTTTGGCCAGGCAGTATATACTATACTGGAACAAGGAGAAGAAGAAGATGAACAACAACAACAACAACAACAACAACAACAACAACAACAATAATAAAATAATAATAAATAAATAATAATATGATTTATTGTATGTTCTTTTATAATAATAATAATAATAATAATAATAATAATCATCATCATCATAAAAGAACATACAATAACAATAGAGGAAGAAAATGTAAGAAAAGAAAAAGAAGAATGTTTGATTATATTTGATTTATCATAGTACAATAATAATACTACAGGAATTTATTCAAGATATAGTCACTTGCTGAGATTCCTTTTGTGAATTGCATATTAAGCACTACATTAAAGATAAATAGCTTCATTCAAAAATGTAAGAAACCGATTCCATCTGTCAGTACACCTCACAATGCAAACTACTACAGTATGTATATACGTTTAATAATTAATGTGAAATATGTTAGGTATATGTTGGTATTACTGTATTATGTTTCTCACCAGAAGCAATATTTTTAGATTGCATGTTTATATACAGGGTGTCCCAAAAGCCTCTAATACTGTATAATATGCATAGGAAATTAACACTTTTTAGCAAAATGTAACTTCATTAAACACACTTCCTTTACATGATCTCGGCTTCTTCGTAAACACACATGAAGTCGTCGCTCCTACTTACAGTATGATAAACTCTTGTTAACACATCGTGTTAACATGTACTGTACTGTATGTGATTGCACTTTGAATGCATTCCTATAAATGAACTTTCTGCTATATCTATTCCTGGAACTTAATGGCCTTTATGGCTAACAATGTAATAAATGAATGCAGATATCTATGCACTTTGCGTCTCTCTGTGGTGACGTTTTCACACGTGACGTGTGCAAGTGTTTATTTTTAAGCTTTCACTTACACTGATATTTAGTAATTACTAATTACAGCTGGAAAGTTGAAGTTCTTTTGAATGAACCGCTTACACAGAATTGTTTGAGTTACTAAGGACAAAAAAAGCAATGATATGAAATGTAAGCTTTGTTTTCCAACTATAGCCAACTTGTGTAAATGTAATGTGTTACTTTAGATAGTTAAGCTTTTATGCCACATATACTTTACTGCACACTGAAATTCTTTCTTTGCATATTCCAGCGTAACTGGAGTCAGCCATGATACAGTGCTCCTAGAGCAGATAGGATTAAGGGCCTTGCTCAAGGGCCCAACAGTGGCAGCTTGGTGGAGTTGGCGCTCGAACCGCCGCCCTTCCAATCAGCAACTCAGAGCCTTAAAACTCTGAGCTACCACTGCCCCTAGTACCTAGTACCACATTTATAATATTTGGCAGACGCCCTCATCCAGAGCGACTTACATTTTTATCTCATTATACATCAGAGCAGTTCAGGGCCTTGATCAAGGGCCCAACTCTGCCACCTGACATCATGAGGTTGAGCAGTTTTGAAATGTTGCAGCCGGATTTCAACGCAGTGTTACCATTGGGAATGCAGTTACATAGCCAACAGCTCACTTCAGAATATATGTGGAAAAAAAAAAATCATTTCATGATCTGTACAATTAAAATGGGACGTGTGATGCGCTTGTGCAGTGTAGGAGAATGTCAGAAAACAGTGGAAACAGCGATGATATAAAAATGACATTAATGTGTTTTAAACTATAATCTACTTGCCATATTAGTAACACTGACACACAATATCTAACAGTTCCACTGAAAATGATTGCTCGAGTATTACAAGCAATGATATTTTATCTGTAGACCAAGGATGTGGGAGAAGAAAAAGTTGATGAATGTTTCATAATATTTGATTTATATTCTTACTATAGAAATATTAAAATAATATTTCGCACTGCATTAAAGATAAATATACTTACTGTCTTCCTTCGAAAATGTAAGAAACTGAATCCATCTGTCAATACACCTCACAATGCTAAGTGCATTACAGTATATATCTAATAATTAACAAGAAATGTGTTCAGTAATGGTATTACTGTTTTATATGTTTTACCAGAAACAATATATTTAGATTGCATGTTGATATACAGGGTGTCCCAAAAGCCACTTATACATTAGGCATAGGAAGTTAACACTTAGATAAATGTAACTTCATTAAACAAACTTCCTTTCCAATCCATGATTGCTATTGATAATGATTATAAGTTTTATTATATACAGTACTGTAAAAAAGGCTTGAGCCACCATCATTTCTTTATATTCTGCTTACATGGAGCCATAATTTAAATAATTAATACAATATATAAAGTAAAAATAAAAGAAATTAACCTGCACTTTACCTTTAAAAAAAGTTTAAATAAATTCCAACAGATAAGTGCTTCTGTTTGTGCGCGCAGGCGCCGTGTATCTGTGTGTGTATGTGTGTGTGTGTGTGTGTGTGTGTGTGTGTGTGTGTGTGTGTGTGTGTGTGTGTGTGTGTGTGTGTGTGTGTGTGTGTGTCGGTGTAAAAAAACTCGGCACTTGTAAACCAAGACATTTTTCAAGTCAAAATTTATTAAAAATCTTTGCTCGTCTTACGGAACACCGAATCCGAGGTTCCACTGTATGTTAAATTTTAATTATATGTTTTGTAACGTGTAGGTCTCAATATTAGGGAAATATAATCTCAGATTAACAAATATAACTTAAAAAAAATCAAATTGTGCCATTAATTTTAGTTTTAAAATGAAGGCAAAAAGAAGAAGAAAAAAGAAGACGAGCAATACTAAGTACCCCCCATGATTCAATAGCTTGTAGATACGTCCATACAATAATTTCAAGTAATTGTTTCCTGTTTTACTTTATCACGTTGTTGTGGAAGAATTTTGGCCCCTTCTTCTTTACAACATTGTTTCAGTTCATTAAGTTTTTTTTTTTCAGAATTCACTCAATTGTTTGGAACTCTGATTGGTTTCGCCAAACATGGTGCTGGGAATTACGGCCAGACAACTCCACATTGCTCTCATCTGTGCATAGGTCATTGTTCCAGAAGCCTTGTGGTTTGTTCAACCCTTCCAAACAAACAGTATTTCTTCAGTCTTCTTCTAATTGTGCCTCATGGACGTGTAACTGTACACATGAGCAGCGTGTGTGGTCTCTTGTTGTGTTGCAGCAGTTGGTACACAAATTGTGCTACAAGTACAGTATACAGGTGTGATGAAGTCGGCTTAAAGTGATACCAATGGTAACAAAGATATCTATTTATACTGCATTGCTGCCAGGTGTATGAATTTGTAAAATGTGAGATTTTATAATGACTTTGAGAAGTGTGTTTGTGTGCGTGTGAGTGTGTCTGCGAGAAAGGGAGAGAGAGAGAGAGAGAGAGAGAGAGGACAGGGAGTGTGTAAAGTGTGTGGGCAGCAGATGTCAGACCTCTCACCCTCCCCCATCCTTGAAGCACCTGTTGGAAGATGGCCATCTGGAGGCTGGGGGCAGTGCTATCTGGACAGGACTTGTCACCCATACACACACACACACACACACACACACACACACACACACACACACACACACACACACACACAGAACATATACACTATTGCACAATCAAAAATTGCCTATTCCCTTGAGCTTCTCTCTCTCTCTCTCCTTTAATTATCATCCATTCAAACAAAGGCTGTCGCTGTGCGGCTCTTGTCGAGGGAGCAATGCCACCATGACACCCCAACTCAGTGCTGAAACCAGCTGGAGTTTCTACCCATTCATCACACCCTTTCCTCTAACCTCCACCTGCAGAATAGTAAAAGTGAGAATCTCTCTTTCTCCCTTTCTGTGTGTGTGTGTGTGTGTGTGTGTGTGTGTGTGTGTGTGTGTACTCCAGATGTGCTTCCCTGTAGAGATGCAGGAGAAACATTAGAAAGCTCTACAGATGGATGAATAATATATGCCAGAAAGGAATATGCACAAAATGTGTGTGTGTGTGTGTGTTTGTGTAAGTCTTTGTGACTGTGTGTGGTGCGTGTGTATGTGAGCTCACGAACATTGTCTTAGCATGTTTTGTCTCCCGACGGATGGTGTGTTATTGCTGGAATTTAAAGTTAAAGTCTATTACCACAGGACACTGTTAGCTAACACTTTCTAATCTCTTCCTGTAAGAAATAAAACTGAGTTAAACACTTACACATAACACACAAGACTCTAGACTACATGAGTAATGTAAATATAACCTAGCTACATGTAGCTAGCTGGCTAACTGGCACTAACTCTACTTAGATAGATGAAATGAAGTGATTACATCATGGCCAGTGTGACTCTGCACTCCCTAGTTAAAACAAAGAAAAGAAAAAAAGATTGTAACACTGGTCCACATGGTTTCAAATATTACAAAGTATTTTGCATTGATTTTAAAATGCTACTATTGACCTACTGTATTGACATGCGTGAACTGTTTGAAATGTATTACGTTCTGCCAGGCCTACTTCGATCAAAGAATGCAGGCTGCCTAACTATTTATTTAGCCAAGCATTTTTGTAAATAGATTAGCCTTAGGTAAAGGAGCCGATCTGGGGGACTTATGGACGTAGAGTATTCTGGTGAACTGGTATGTTTAGATGCTGTCCTCTCACTGATCAATCAAGTTTGTTGACGGTGAGGTGATTGGTCGATTTACTTCCCAGGGAGTCCTCATGTCTGTGTTTCCGTCTGGCTCTCCCTTTTAGCTATGCTTTCGTAGTCAGCATTGGATCGCTTGTCGCCAACTTGCAAAAGAGATGCATCTGTTGGTGGGAACTGTACACAAAATCATTCACAAACACCACTTGCACATTACAAATGAAATGCAAGCCACCCCCCCCCCTCTCCATAAGTCTTGATCTCACTTTCCACATGTTTAGGACATTAAAGGAGTTCCTGGGAGGCCAGCATTTCAGATGTGTCGCAGGCAGTCTGATCATGGATCCAGCGTACTGGGAAAACATTCGACCTTGATGATATCCAAGCACTAATGAATCCCTGGGATGAGTGCATTAGAGTAGCAGGGGGTTATATAGAGGAAATAAAGCGGGTTTTCACTCTCAGAACTGTGTTCTGTGATTCTGCACAGTCAAAAGTCTTGGTTTGAACGCCCGAAGTACTTAGGTACAATTTACATATAGTAGGATTTTTGATGAATTCCAAATGCTAAACTAAGAATTTCCACTCTGTTAATACCCTGAGTTTTTCAGATTGTATAACGATTGACTTTGTGTCTCTGTAGCGTTTTCTGCTTACTTAGCTCATCTCATTTGTGACTCAAGCCACTCAGAAGACACACTTTTGTGTCTGGAGGCTACGCACAATGAGCCAAAGGCTGACCGAACATGACATGCTTGAATAGGAAATGCATTTAGCTCAAAGCAATAGCTCGCATGGAACACATGTACACATATTTTGCGTGTAAAAACAGCCAGCTGTATCCTAGCAAGCACCTCCCTCCCTCTCTCTCTCTCTCTTTCTTTCTATCTCTCTCTTTTGCATTCCTAACTCTTTACATGATCATGAGGTCCAGCAGTGAGGTGACACTAACCTGACTGTCATCATGTCCACATGCACCTACTGAACGCCTACACATCTGTCAGTTCGTGATGAGGAGGATGGACAGATTTCTGGTCTATTTCAGGGTCAGGCTTTGATAAGTCCTTCAGGGATTTGATGACAGTCTGTCAGAAGCAGGTCGAGGGCGCGTCCCTCTGCAGCCATCGCAGGGCATAATTAGTCATTCATTATCATATCGTTCATTACTGATCTCTGGATGCTTTCTCTTCGGAAAAGGTCCTTCTGGGTGCTGATTTAGGACAGATCGCTCCTTTCTCTTCTTGTCCATTATTATTTCTGCCACCTTATTAAGGGCGAGATGGAAAAACAATAGGCACAGTGGCATCGTGGCCGCGCTGGACACCATCTGTGCCAAAGACAAGACAAAACTCCTCCATATGGTCAGGGACTCAGAGGCGGCTGCTTGCTATACCGGAACACTTCCATTCTGGTTAAAGCAGAGACAAGTCACGACAGAGTGAGGCATGGTCTGTTCACTATTTAGTAACGTTCTCTACAACGGACCATGGCTGATGGAAATGGAGAATCTCAAATGTCAGTCATTTTTAATGCACTACCTACCTTAATGCTATAACAGAATAAATTTTTATATAATATATATATATATATATATAAAGAAATGCTTGTAAAATGTGTATTTTATGTTTGTGTCATTCGAAATTGGATTGTTTGTCAGATCAACAATGAAAAATCTTAAAAAAGAAGGTTGAGCGTGACTCAATCCTCTATACACAGTATGTGACTTTATAACACATGCCTGTAACAAACAGCGCAAGATGGTAAAGTAGGTAAAGAAGATCATATATTGCTTTCGCTGTATCTCCGCCGAGTCTATCATGTAAAGGCGATGACTGTTTCACTTCTTCCTTATTGACATATTGAAAGCCACTTGAGTCTTTGGATGCTTATTAATATTTCTGCCTCATCTTGAAATATTTTGCCCCCTAATCCCCCAGCACACACGCTCACTCTGTAGCCCAAACCACTCTGCGCTTTTTTAGACATAACCATCTGCTGTCTCGCACCTTCTAATCTTTGCCCCCTACCCTTTCTAAACACACGCACGCACACGCACACACTCACACGCACACACGTGCACACATGCACAAACCCCCAAATTTACACCAGCAGCGGATGTGCTACCCATGATGTGGTTGTGTGTGTTGAGATAAAGAGGGGGGCGCGTCTGTGTGCATTTCATACGTTAGATTAAGTCGTCCATATGGCGCTTATTGTTTAGTGCGGGGTGTTTTGAGGCTTTCACAATTTCTCCATCCTACACGCTCTACAAATGACAACAAATGCAGCTGCATTACTATAAATGTATAGCACAAGCCAACTTGGAAAAAAAAAATTGGTCATGCTGTACGTTAAATTCATTTATAGAATAAAAATCAACCAAATTGATTTTGGTCATTAGTGTAATGAATTTTTAAGAAATCAAAGCAGCTGTAACTTCATGTAAGCCGTTCTATTAAATTTGCATGGCTGTACTGTATATGGCTATACAATTAAGTGCAAAAGTTTGTATACCCTTCAAAGAAAAAAAAAGTACTGACACATTTAATGTGTTGGTTGCCACAGATGTTGCTTATCACAATTAACAGAAAGGACGATTGCGGATGTTCTACACCGATTATTACACATAAAATTCCCTACACTATTCTACAGAAAATCTATATTAAGAATGTCAGTTTTTGCATCTTTATATTTCCTCTTAAAATTTTCTTACCAACAAAATGATAATTAATTTTTTAAAGTAACCTAGGAGTGTATAGATCATGCACATCACTAATAATAATAATAATAATAATAATAATAATAATAATATATTCATATTCAAATATTCATATTCAAAAATATATTCACAATATAGAAGTTTATATATATAGATATTGTATTAATATATTACAAAATATTGAAAAATACATAATGAATTGCTGATTTTCATACAAAAATATTCAAATATATTCAAATGTATATCTTAATGTATGTAATTTTATATTCAACAATATACTTCATAATATATTGAATGTGATTGAACATATACAGTATATTCTTTTTTTATGTTTATAAGTTAATGTAGTTCGAACAAAACGGACTTTATAGGCATTAATCAGAGCACACCATATTGCCATATATACTGTAAGGGAAATTATTATTGTCCTCACTGTCCTCATGCTACATTTCTTTGTTTTTCTCTTACAGTAATCCATGTTCTTAAATACTTCCGGTGATTACAAAATTACAGATGGTTTGGAAGAGTGTTTTAATCATTTAGTTGGTATGGGTCATAATATTTCAGCTTCAAAGTGTCTACACAGGAAACACGTTCTAAAGAATCAATACATCAATTAATCGATAAATCAGTAAATTGAGACCCAAGTGTCCAAGTCCTGATCACTAATTGTTCCACAGAGGCGGAGACAGAGGGGGGGGCGGGTGTTGGGGTAGGGCTCCGGTATATAAAAACCCTGTCTCATGCTGTAGTCTGCACTATTCCAGATACTGATAAAGCACATTTTTTAAAGCAGATATAATGGATTCTTAAAACCTGACACTATTACACACATTCTTATGAAGATCATAATTTTTATCTTGACTTGACTGGAAATCTATGTAACCATTTCTCATCTGCCGTTGTAGGTTGTAGTCCAAAGTAACCGACTTTACTAAGCAATACTAACCATTTCATGACTTTCAAGCCTAGCTTCTGAGCATTACATTAAATTGATGCAGCTTCATACTTTTAACTTTACCTCAGAGCAGCCCTTCATGCAGTAAACAATGAAATATTTAACACATTTCTTAATTATTTCGGATACTTATACAGTATGATTAGATTATGTCTCCTTTAAATCATATCTTACTATGAGATATCATTCCTTACAATTGACAAAAAAATAAAATCCTCCACTGCTACTGCAGCTCATGGTGTTCTCCAGGCATCGATGCTTGGCCCTTAGTTTATTCCCTTTTTTCTAATTTGTTTCCCTTGCATGACATTATGACATTGTAAAGCACTGTTGTACTGTACAGTTTTGATGATATCAACTTTTGTAAGCTCAGAAACCACATTAAAACTAGCAACTGCTTTTATATTATGCATTGGGATTTGGGATTTAAAACTACAGATGACTGATAAAGTCCCCAAACTGATAAAGGTAAAGGTTACGTTATTAGATCTAAATGCTGTCCAGATCTTACCAACTCTCATCCATATGCTCTCCTCCAGCCCTACTCATGGATGTACCTGCAGGCTTTCTAGTTGTCCCTAAGCTTAGACTGTACACTGTAGGATGGTGTTTTAATGATTTAGCGCGTATTTGTTCAGTCTTCTTCTAATTGTGCTGCTATGAATATGAACATTTAACATAGTCATTGAAGCCTGTAGAGTCTGAGATGCAGTTTTTTTTTTTTTTTTGCACCGTCCAAGCTTGGGGTGAATATGCTGAGACGTCCACTCCTGGGAAGATTGACAACTGTCTTGAATGCTTTCCACTTGTGAGTAATCTGTTCCCACAATGTGAAATGTGTAATGAGAAAAAACATTACTAAACAAATATGGAGCTGTATTTGCCTAATACTAATACTTGCTACGATCAAATGATTTTTATTATGTTTCATAATAAAATGAGGTTATAAAGTTGTATTATGTTAAAAAAAATATAGAAATGAAAGAGGGGGCACTAACCTCTACACATGACTGTAACCTCAATCATGGAGCTTCTTCTATCTCTTTTAAAGTTGAGCTAAAAACTTTTCAGTTCTTTAAACAGTTTACATTTCTTTGTAGTCGGCATTGTAGTTGATCAAAGGTTCATTTTGAAAAAAAAAAAAAAAAAGAAAAAAAGTTATTTACATTCCATGAAAAATAAACAAAACAGATCAGGATCATATCAGCTTTGATCATGTTAAGGGTCAAAACTTTGTGGTCTAATATGTTAAAATCACAGAATTATTGCTTCCTAGGATGCCTTTATAAGTCTGAAATAAAAATTAAAGAACCAAACATGTTTTGCCTGATTGGCTATGCTTGGGGTAATGTGAAGATTTAATTCTTGACCTAACTGCTTCCTTAATGACCCACCTGAGCAATTGCTCAGTAATGGTTTGGTTATTGCAGTTTAATACCTACATGGGGAGCGTAGCTACTGTGACACAGAGTGCATTAATCTCCATCACTGCTCGCCCTGGGTTTGATTTATTGACTGCCTGCTTGTGTTGTCCAGCCAGAGTCAAAGGGCAGAGAGGCGGAGAGAAGATGAGGGAGAAAGAGAAGAGGGAAAGTGAAGAGCGAGAGAGAGAGAGAGAGACCAAGGACGAAACAGCAGGGTCGTGTTATTGTTGTTCTGCAGGCAAGCTGGGTAAAGCAGCCAGGGGCCGAGGCCGCTCCCTGTGTGTGCGTATGTGTGTGTAGTGTGCCGTCTGGGGAGAAGGCCCTAATCCTTGTAATTCCACTGAGCAGGAGGCAGGGGGTATGAGCTGTTCAACAAGATAACAGAGTGAAAAAGAAGAGAAGAGGCATAAGAGGGAGAGAAGGGAGGGGAAAAGAGAGGGTAAAAGATGACAGAAGGAGAGCACAGCAGACATACGGGAGGGTGTGAAAGCTAAGAGATGGGGAGCACCGAGAAAAGAGAGAGAGAGAGAGAGAGAGAGAGAGAGAGAGAGAGAGAAACAAAGCACTATAGGACGAAGCTTTAGGCTGTTTGGGTTTGATGTTTATCTCTTTCTCTCTCTCCATCTCTTCATCGCACTGTCATATCGCTGCATCTCTCCATCTCTTCAAATCAGACCGGAAAACAGAGAGCACCGTGGCACCGGATTAATTGGCTTTCAGCATTTGTAATTAAGACCGTGTCTGTGCGTGCTGCCTGTGTATTGTCGTCCATTAATTTCTGATTGCTCTTGTCATTTTCACATTACGCCTTTGCAACAGAAAATTACAGCGTGACAGATCCCCCTCCCGTTCATTTCTCACATCTAGAGCAAACCTCAGTCTCTCTGTCTGATTAAAGAGCTACGCACCAAAGACTAATGCAGCACAATGCCAAAGCAAATTAACTGCATCTAAAGTCAGAGCGAGAGCGAGCGAGCGAGCGAGAGAGAGAGAGAGAGAGAGAGAGAGAGAGAGAGAGAGAGATTTTTAATGATTAAAAGCTGTGAGTTGGTTGTTACTGAAAATAATAAACCTCATGTCAGACGTGGTTTCTTCGGTCCACGGTTGAATGAAGTTGTAAGAAAAGCTACAAGCTTTGACCCCGCCCCCTTCCACACAACCGTAACCAGCTACAAAATTGGTCACAATGTTCAAATTCTACCAAGGAGACATTATTTGAGGGTTTCATCCGTTTTCCATCTAACAATATTCACTAGGCGAGTTTATGGCAACATGCAAAAGAGCTTTCCCTGCCATCTTTAAAGGAACAGATTAGCTACAGAGAGAGAGAGAGAGAGAGAGAGAGAGAGAGAGATGAACAGACTTTTTTCTCTTACGCAAAATGTAGCTGATGAACCAACACAAATGGTGTCTGCCGTTTGATTCTTTCTTTTGTGCTGGAGCTAATGTTATACGGCTAATGTTATGGAAGATTACAGCTACCAGTTTAGCATCACACTAACTGTATCACACACTTGCCTCGGAAGACATCATTCAGCTTAGTAATGTGGTTTCCCCACAAACCTCTAAATGAGTGAAATCAGTTTCGGGCTCCACGTCTTTGACACTCATGGTAAGACACTTAAACCGCCATCTTTGACACTGTTTTCGTTCCGCACTTCTGCGTCCACATTATGCGGTGTCCCCTGTTTTTCCTTTGTGAATGGCAAACGCTGGTCTATTAGGAGATATTAGCGTGTTTACTCAAGCAGCATTTTTTCCGACGAGCTCGCTGAGACGTCTGCTTGTTTTATAGCCCGAGCTGAACAATAGAAAGACAATCAAGCCTGTCTTCCCCGAGGCTCTGAGGAGAAAGTAGGCCTTCTCTTTCCACGTCTCCCGTCATCAAAAGCCTGGCATGTCTTCAAGGCAAGTCTGCGTCCCCCCTCTTGCCCCTCAATACTGTCCCTGAGGTCTGAGCTCGCACTGCCCATGGAGACAGCTGGAGTCTCTCACCTCCTCGCATCTTCCAGCCCGAGCTTAACCAGGGCACTTGGATCACTACCCAGAATGCTTTGCACTAAGGACACTCAGGTCACCAGTGTTTTGTACCCTTTTCTTCTTTTTGCTCCATTTGAGTACGAGAGAGAACCATGTATTTCTCCAATCCCCGTCCATTTTTTTAAAAACCATCTTTAGGCTGAAAGGTGTAATTATTCGACTCCTAAAATATCCCACCGGCTGCTCTTGCCCTGCTGCTGCATGCTGCTCCGCACATATAATTTAATTTGAATTCATTACCCCACTCCGTTAATGTATTCATGACTTTCAGTCCCCCGTGCTCTCGTACCACCTGGAGTGTCCTGCCTTATCTGTGTCAGCTCTGGGGGCCCTGGGGGACGGTGAAGGGGACGAGGGGCTGAGTCGAGAGACGCCCGATGTCCCCCATGTCCCAACGGTCATTAGGCTGCACTGGAATGCGTCATTTGGAGCAGCTGCGATGGGGGACGGACGAGACACCTGGAGCCCAGCATGATGAGATGGGAAGGGGGGAATTGAGGTACAGGCGGGGGGGGAAGGGGGTTGGAGATGCTGCAGAGAGTGAGGATGAAGAGCGGGTCCCAGGGGCGTCATCACAAGAAGGGGTAAGATGGAGACAAACAAAAGTCTGATTTTTATCTCTACGCGGTCCTGCATCATTTGAAGAGCTGTGTAATAAATTGAGCGATGCAAATGTTTGATTTAGGTCCGATTGAAACTTATTGAGCAGTGCACGAAGTAGGTAGAGCAGATGGCTATGGCGTTAACATTGTTGCTGTAAAACAACGTATCTGGAAATGGAAAGGATCCTGGCATATGACTTACATTATTTTCATCATGATCAAAATGTCCAGTCAGCCCATGTACCCTGTGGACAGAGACGGGGCTATGGTGGGAGAGACCACTCCCATGAGGATGTTTCATCATAGGATAAATGTGGTTGTCTTGCAGCGACACTACCCCCCCCTTGCCAGCAAAAACAATGCCCCCATGACATAACAGAGCTGACAGATTGTTTTTACTGTGGGGGCAAGGATCAGACCTATAGCCTTTCCTTGGATGAACGCCACATACAGTATGCCCTACCCGTTGGGATTTTAGTGAAACTCTCATCTGACCAGATCACTTTTTCCACATTTGTGTATGCCAGTGTATCCCATATCTGCATTTGTGTCTGCAGTAAGGTATTTATGCCCTGAAAATCATTTAAAAGAATCCTCTCTATATAGTTGTGGATGGCCTGCTTATGATTATGGTTGATTACCCCCATGTTTTGATGCTCTCATTCACATGTTGAATGGTTTACCTTGTTTTGTTTTTTTTTGTCTTTTTTTTGTCTTATGAAATCAGGTATTAAGTTGCATTTTGTGTAAAATTTTTTTTTTTAAATTTCTGGTTCAATAAACTTAATTTTGATATCAAGTTTATTACTGTATCATGTGCGTTTGCTGAGATGCCCAGCGTGAGTTTGTTGACTAGAAACGCCTAAGAAAAATACATCGCAATCCTATTTTTAGAATATTTAAATGAGGATTTCATGACATATTAAGAAAAAGGCATTTTCCTACTACCCCTGAACGTAACTTTTTCAGCCTCTGGGTTTTATAGTAAAAAAGAAAATGCACATATTTCTATCATACTCTAACTGGAATATTTTAGTAACTTAAGCTCATTTTCTGTTATACTGAACTTCCAGCCTCCTACCACACACAGTATGGCTTCAGATCAGTCCCAGAGATCGGTTATCACCCACATGAGGACGAGTTCTGTTGAATCTGGTTCCTCTCAGGGTTTCTTCTTATTGCCATCTCGGGGAGTTTTTTTCTGGCCACCATCGCCCTCGGCTTGATCATCAGAGACAAACTCAACATTTTTTTATTATTCTTGTTAAAAGCGCTATATAAATAAAACTAAATTGAATTGAATTGAGTAACCTGCTTGGATAAAGTTCATAAAAGTGCTATGAGACTATGGTCTAAACCTAATTGTGCTAAAGGATCATGAAAATATGTTTTTTATCAAATAATTTGTGTCTAAATTGAAGAGTTAATACATTTCATACAAGGCTAATTATTTTTATTTCATCAAAAACAATAACGATAATAATAACAACAACAACAACAACAACAATAATAATAATAATAATAATAATAATAATAATAATAAATAATAACATGCTATAACATTCTAATAAACCAGTAATAACATTTATCTCTTATTCATGTGTGTGTGTGTGTGTGTGTGTGTGTGTGTGTGTGTGTGTGTGCGTGTGTGTGTGTGCGCATGTGTGTGTGTCTGACTGACAGGCTGTAATTACTATTCATTTACTGTCATTAACAGACTGAGAGAGAAGCAGTTCACATCAAGGCCTCCATCTAATTAATAATGCACACACGCGCGCACACGCGCACGCACACACACACACACACACACACACACACACACACACACACACACACACACACACACACACACAGACACACACACACACACACACAGTGGCAGCTTCTAGTATCAGGACCATAGACAGGAGGGCGGAGAGGTAACAAAGCCCCGCCCACCACATTGGAACAGCATTCAGCTTTGTTAAACGTTACAGTATTAGCACAGTGCAGACACATGTTGGTGCACATGGACACAGGTATAACCACAACTAATTGTATTACCAGTGCTAGATTTCTTATTGCTTTCTCTAAATTCACTAAAATGCTTCATATTGGTGGTTTCCTCTATAATGACATTAGAGAACCAACATGCAGATGTTTGCTTGGGGTACTTCTACAGATTTGGAGACTCTGGGTCATGTGACATGCCCACGGTGGAAATGTCACATGTCACATTGTGTAGGTACCTTGCAACCCAAAAAAATCTCAGTGTTCTGATACTCACTAACAAAATTCATGTTTCATTCAGACTTTGATATATCAAATGTTTTTGGTTTGTTTGTTTTTGCCCCCAATCTTCTAGCCTGATTGGTAAAAAAGTGCTCTGACTTAAAAAAATAAAAAATAAAAAAAAACGGTGCATGGAACCCTGCAGGTATCTGTCCCCATTAAAATCTTCTGCTGTTCTCCCATACTATTACAGTACTGTGCAAAAGTCTTGAGCCCCCTCATTTCTTCATATTAAATAAAATTTAAGAAATGAGAACAAATGTTTTTTTTTCTTTTTTTTTCTGTGACAGGCTGCAAAGAGCCTAAAGATATATACTGTAGATATCACCAGTATACTAACTACCGGCCTGATCATCTGTCATCATCTGCACTTGTTTTTCACTGATACATGCCTTAAGTTAGATGCCTGATTATTTCATAGGTCACTCCATGGCTTAACAAATATAAAACATTCCTATGAAACCACTCTAAAGGTACAGAGACTGGAGTGAAAATAAGAGCCAAAAACCTGCACAAAAAAATAAAAAATAAAAAATAAGAGCCAGAAAAGTCTGGAGATCTTCTCCACAAGACTACATTAAAATTCAAGAAAATCTGTCTCTTTGGAAGCAAACTATGAAGAAAGACTTGCACAGTACCGTACCTCTAAAGCATGTGCTGGTGGTTATAAAAAGGCACCAAGTGTGAATGCAGCCTTACTTTTAAAACTCAACTTTGCCCGTATTCTCCATATGTTTGCTGTGTGGCATTAAAATGAACACGAATGAGTGCAACCAGCAACTCACAATTAGCAACTTAGGTATGGGCTTCACGCAATGGACTAGCACATCTATTTAAACCAGTGAGTAGACTGAGATCATGCAGCAGTTTATTTGCACAAGACCACAAAAGGGAAAGAATCCAAGGACAGCTTTGTTTAGTGCTACACTACCGTTTTTGTCCTCACCAAAGCCTGGAAAGAGAGATCACGAGATTCCAGACTTTAATTGACTTAGTGAAAGAGTGACTAAACAATTTGGGGGGGGGGGGGGGGGGGGGAATCAATAATGGAGGGGCCGAACCCCTTAAATAGGCTCTAATGTAGAATCGCTAATGCTAGTGGCTATGAACGTCTCTTGCTTGTTAGCAGCATTAGCCATTAAACATGTTTGTGTGTATTCCTTTTAAGGATATAGAACTGTTCCTTTAAAAGATGCCATGCTTAATTTACCTAATGGAACAATATTGGGAACATGGCATTTGCATTTTGTGAACCCTCCGATACACATCAATGCAATTCTCCTCCAACACTCTCTATCTCTCTCTATCTCTCTCTCTCTCTCTGCACTTTCGCTCATCTTTATGCGCATGTGGCTTGTCAATGCTGATGATGAATCTGTTTATGAGTGCAGAGCACTGATTTCCCCCGAGTGGAAGCTCTCTCTCTCTCTCTCTCTCTCTCTCTCTCTCTCTCTTCCTTCCCCCTCTCTCTATATTCCTTGCTTCCTCGCTCTCTTTCACCAATCACCAATCCATCATTATAGCAAATTGTATCCAATGAGACAGACAAGAAAGCCAGAGTGCTTACATTTAAAGAAACACAAAAGCTACTCCGATTTGTTAACTCCACCATTTTCCGATTAAAAATGCAGCAGATCGAGATTTTGTACTTACATAACAAGTGTCAGAATGGACATTATATGCTAGGTAATTGGACTGGTAAGCATCTGAAAATGCCAAGAAGGAATGTAATGTTGAATAGGCAAAAATGTCATTGAAAAGCCTGTTAAATAAATCCATCAAGGACAGTTTGACTTAATCAACAAACACCGCTAGCCTAGACATCTTCACCTTACCCATTATGATGCATATGTTCACGAAATATTTTTTTAATGAGCTGCATATTTAGTTTTGTACTAGAGCACTGAGGCTAATGGTTCAAAAAGATGTCACTCAGATCAAAATTAATCCAGCAGCCAATTTTCTTCCTCACTGGATAGTTTAGCAATAGTATACTTTATATAAGCTTGGCATGTATAGAAGTCATGTATTAAGGCACAAGGCGGAGTACACCCTGGACAGGGTGCCATCCCTTCTCAGGGCACACACACACACACACACACACACACACACACACACACACACACACACACACACACACACACACACACACAAACACACAAACACACACACTACGGGGAATTTGGAAACGCCCTTAGCCTATTTTGCATGTCTTTGGACTATTGGTGGAAACCCACCAAGCACAGGGAAGAACATGCAACCTTCATGCACACAGATTGAACCATCAGACTTGGAGGTGCGAGGCCACACTGTTAACCACTATGCCACCGTGCCACCTATGTATAGTTGACAACTATATCCATCCATCTATTTATCCTTTCATCTAGCAACCACTGAAGTCCAGTTAGGGATCGTGGTGGCCAATGTATTTATTTCCATTTTTAGTGCTAGGACCTCCACACACTATGAGCAATTTGGGAACGGTAGCTAGCCTATTCTACATGTCTTTGGACTGTGGGAGGACACCAGAGTACCCTGAGGAAACCCACCAAGCACGGGGAGAACATGCAAACTCCATGCACACAGACCCCGAGGCGGGAATCGAACTAAAACCTGGAGGTGCAAGGTGACAGTGCTAACCACTACGTCACCATGCCACCTCATAACTATAGAAATTTGTGTAATTTACAGCCTAATGATCTTTTCATCAAGCCTGAAGTTTTAATAATGGGCTTAATAAGTTGGGCTTGTTTTGCAGACAGAGGACCCAGGCACCTTGCAATCACTGAATTTAATATGAACTCCTCTGTCTACCAGAGTATTCTAGACGCAAATGTGAGGTCATCTGTCCGACAGCTAAAGTTTAGGCGAAATTCTATCGTGCAACAGGACAAAGATCCGAAGCACAGTAATAAATCTACATCTGAAAAATTTAAGAATCAAGGTTTTGGAATGGGCTAGTCAAAGTCCAGACTCAAACTAATTGAAATGCTGTGGCAGGACCTTAAGAGAGCTGAGCATAAGCGAATGCCCATGAACTAAAGCAATGTTGTGAAGAAGAATGGACCGAGATTCCTCCACACCAACGTAAGAGAGTGATAAAGTCATAAAGGAAATGATTACTGCTAAGGGTGGTTCTACAAGCTATTGAATCATGGGGAACTTGGTACTTCCCACGTTCCGTTGTTGTTATTGTTGTTGTTTTGGCTTTATTATTTTTACCCCCCGGAGGTACATGGAGACAATGCTAACCACTAAGTTACTGTGCTGCATGCTATAATCAATAACAACAACTCAACGTTCCACCTTCTACCTCTAATGCAAGAGAAGCCATCTAATATATTGGCATTAATATATTGGGTGACATGTAAGACTTCACCTTGTCAGCCATCACTATTCAGACTCCTCTTTAACAGAGGCTTGTAGTAGCTGTAGATTTTGTAAACACATGTGAGTTGAAATTCCAGCAGCTCAGGTCTCTGCTGGAGGTGGTGAAAGAGGCAAGTGTTATCGGTTCATCTCAGCTGGCTCTGCTCTCCCAGAGACTCGGACCATATGGCTCTCTGTCAGGCCCGGCTTTTAATTTACCCGTTGTGTCTTTCCTCCATACCCACGCACCAACAATTTATCCGAATTGCTGATTTAATCAGGAGTGCCAGAAGCACTGGTGAGGAGCAGGACTGTAGAGCATGCACACACACACACACACACACACACACACACACACACACACACACGCACACACGCGCACACGCACACACACACACACACACACGCACACACACACACACACACACACACACACACACACACACACACACACACACACACACACAGACAGACTTGACCCTCAAGGGCAATAAATGCCATGGAAGTGGGTACACATCTGAGCAGTTAAACTTAGTGTTGCATTTACAATTCTCCTAAAGTTGCTGAGATGTGACCTTTAAAGAAAAAAAAATATGATGTATAATTTTTGCCAATGTGCATACGTTAAAAGGTTATGTTCTTTTGCATAAGTATTCACACCCTTGAACGTTCTTACATTTTCTACTGTTACGTTCTGGAACCGAAATGGACAAAACTGTGCTCTTACTGTCTCATTTGTACTCATTTATGACTAATATTTGAATGTTTTTATTTTTTTAAACACACAAAATGTTAAGTAGTCACATAAGTATTCACTCCCCTGGATCACTGCTTGGTAGAATCCTAATTCTACTGAGTGTTATTAAAGCTGTATGTCTTCTGGGATATCTGTCTCTATAAGCTTTACACATTTAACTGCTGATATTTTTTACCCATTCTTCTTAGTGAAATTGTTCACATTCTATCACAGGTCTGTAATTTGACTGGGCTATTCAAATGCATTCTTAAGTCTGAGCCACTTGACTGTTGCCTCTCAATTTTTATTTAATATTCAATAGGTACAGTATATGTTAATTTGGTCCCAATTCCATACTTTCCCTTCTTACCTCATCTTTTACTTTATTTATTCATGTCTGGGTCGGGCATTCAACAATTAAATGATCCTTTTTCCTTTTTTTCAAAGAGAGTTCGGTTTGTTTCTCTTTTTCCTAACCAGAATATCGACCACTCGTGCTGACGGCTTCATTTTTCCATCAGAGAAAGTTTTGGGCTTTTTCTAATATGCATAATAATCTTATTCTTATTTTCCCACCAGTCATGTCTCACCTGTCCTTAGTATACTTAAAGTTATTGAAATCATTTATTTGTTAATTTTCTATTTATTGTTAATTATTTGTTAATGATTAATGATTATTTATTTAACTTAATTACGGTTAGGGTCAATATGATTAATGTAGTCAACATTACATTAGATTATATTATTTTATTTATATTTCATTATTATTAGTGCATTATTATTATCATTATTTTTCCTGATTTAAAAGATCATTAAAGTTTTGATTCATAAGAAAAAAATCGCAACCTTCATTGATGAATGTAGTGTATTATAGAGTGACAGTGTTAGTTGTAGTAGTAAGGGATAGTAATGGATTTGATCCCTATGTTTCTTAGCTTTAAATAAGGAGAAGTCTGGCCATCTGTCATCCGTGTCCGGAAAAGAAAAAAAAAAAAAAACAGAACCGAAATTTATTTCTATAACATTTTCTATAAAAGTTTCTTTGTTTAATTTACTTTGCCAAATCTTGGCAAGCTACTTCCTTCATTTTTCCATTACACTTGGAGTCTGCATTAAAGTTCCTTATTTCTTGCTCTCTGTGTGTACAGGTCATCCTTTGGTTACACTCCTGTAGAGTCTTCTACAGTTTTCTACTTGATTAAGGTTAGAAAACGAGTATAATAATATAAAATAAGATACAATTCTTAAGTACAGTATTATTAGTATTTTGTTAGTTTAAATATTCTATTAGGTTATATTATTACTATTAAAGTTGTTCGATGAGTTTGTCTCTTCCTCTTGCTTATGTATCCCTTTAATTCCCTATTGAGTGTCTACACGGCCTGTGTTCTTTTTTTTTTCTGTTGCAACTGAAGAACAGAGGGCCAGATCTCAGAGGCCTTCCAGGTATTAGGTAGACATTAAACAATGGCTTACAGACAAAGTGTGCGGATGAAACTGAAACGAAAGAGTGACACAATATGGCTTACTCCAAGAAACGGCAAGTAGACTATGAAAACTGAACCTTCAAAGATGAACAGACTGATCAATATATGATTATGATTGTCCCCATGTTTAACATAGTTCCTGAAAATTGACAAATAATATTAGAGAAATGTTATTTAAATTTAAAATGGATTCTTTTTATGGACTTCCCATAACTGTATATAGAGAGATCAAAATCCTAACACAAACATGAAATTCGGACCTAGGCTCAAAGAACTAATTATTTAAATTTTATTGACCAAACATTCTTAAATTTTAATTCAGTACCCCAGATCTATAGACTTATGCTGTATTTGGCTTTTGCCATTGACTCTTGTGAGTCACTGCTAACGAAAAGCATCTCCATTGCAGAATGCTACCACTACCGTGCTTCACAGTGCACTCTGTTCTAAGACTAACGAGCAGTATTGCCGTTCTGCCAAATGTACTGCTTTGTTCCAGGTGCCAGAGTGTTACAGTTTGACCTTTTCATACCAGCGTCTCCAGCATAGTATTTCATATGGCTACTTTCAGTAATCTCCTTCTTCTCACCACTATTCAAAATGAGAAAATGCTATTAGAAAAGAACTTTTTTTGTCACACTACTGTGATGTCATATGATGCAAATCTAATTAGAATATGTAATTATATCACAACTTCAGTTTCACACGTCAGACTCAGCAGCTGCTGTTCAACCCAGTCATACAGTTATAACTCCTTACATATGCATGCACAGTTACATATATGCAGTAGAAACAGCAGAAGTTGGCAGCAGTGTGTTCAGGGATATTGTGTCTGCATGAATGCATGTTTACATCTCTTATAGTGCCTACATAAGCATTATGGGTTCGCACCTTTTCACAGTGGCAGAAACGGTGCTGCGTCTCTGCATGGTAATTATTGGGAGTGTTTTCAGGAGCGCGTCAGTTTACTGACAAACACCCGACTTCACAGCTGCAGGATTTAGTTTATGAGTCTCTGATCCGAGCTGGAATGTGAGCAAAAGATCTGGCAAAAAAAAAAAAAAAAAATCTATATATATATATATATATATATATATATATATATATATATATATATATATATATATATATATATATATATATATGGCTTTAAACACAAAATTAACTTCCATAATTTTCCTTTTTGCTCTTACAATTTCCTGCTCCATTTTTCTTTATATTTTCTCTAAGTATTTAAAGAACAATATGATTTAAGGTCAAATGATTTCTATGGATTTATCATTTGTCAAACTGTGACATTTATCAGTTTTTTATTGATTCAGCACTGATTTCTTTTATTATTGAACAGGGCTGTATTGTAAATGATTAGGCAATTAGAGCAGTACATTGGTTTGCACAATGCAACCAAAAAAAAAAAAAACAGTGTCTTGTAAGAAATAAGGTAATTTGATCTAAGTTTAAAGTTTTTTTAAAATAATTTAGTAATTTAGTGGTACAGGTAATGCAAGTTCGTTACGCTGGTTGTGATTCTCAGTGGTTATGATGCATATCATAAAATCAAATGTACAAATGCAAGTGCTGCCATGAGATTTCAACTTCTGCTCAGTTGTCTCCTGCTTCAACGGTAACTTAAATAAGGCCACATGTTCAAACCTGATCTGCCAATCTATCATCTCAACCTCACAAAATATTGCTCCCGATACCTAGTGACATCAGAAGCAATATAACATACATGGCCAGTGGAAGATCCTGACTAAGGGTTTGACGATACGCTGGTCATGATGACAGCAGACCATGACACAGCAATCGAAAAAATTCATCCAGGTAAATTCCAGGGGGGGGAATTGCAGGATTTTTTAAAAGATTTTTTTTTTGTCCTGCCTCCTCATTTTCAATGGAGACAGGTGTAAACGCTGTGGAGAGGGATGTGTGAACACCAGCGGTGCAAAGCAGGTGAGAAATGTATAAAATGTTGAGAATTTGTGAACTGTCTGTAAATAAGAGAGAAAATATCTGCTTGCTTTTTTTTTTGCGTGAGTTTCATCATGAGTCACATTCATAGTCAGATCAGTGCAACATGGATGAGATGGCATCAATATATTATTAATTAAATAATATTTAAAATGTCACACAAAAAAATTAGTCATACTATACTAAATGTGTGTTAATATAAATCTGTTCGGATCTTAGATGGCTAAATTGTGACCCTGTCTATGAAAACCAAGCTAAAGTCTTGTTGTTATTGTTGTTGGTTTTTTTTGGAAGGGGACTTAAAATAAGTAAAAAAATTATGACTTTAGCTGGGTTTTTACAACCTGCTTTGCAACTGCCCCATTGTCTTTCTGCTTACAGTCATTATAGCATGCAATTCTTATATTTCACTTTCATTGCAGACAGTAGCAGCACTAGTGTGTATGGCACCCTGGGCGAACTCTCCTTCATTGCCCCACCAATAATAATAATAATAATAATAATAATAATAATAATATACATTCATTATGCAAAATGTATTAACCTTTTACAATAGGAAGACAGTGAACCATACCACCTTCTTGACTAATTCTAGGCACAGGTGGGAGGAAACCGGAGTACCCAGAGGAAAACCCCAACGTTAGCTACAAACACACAGACCAGAGATGCGAATCGAACCCTCGCCCCTGCAGGTGCAAGGTGACAGTGCTAACCACTAAGCCACCATGCCGCCCATAAGAGTCAATCACAAACTATACAAAATATTATAAATACATGTAGACTTTTTGTAAGTTACTGGAAATTCCACTGACTGAGCTCAGGACCTCACAAAGCATCTCTGATGCCATTTCAGTGAAAGTTAACAAAATCAATAATGTGCTACTTAGAGTGTAATGGTTTTGCTGCAGGATACACGTATTGTCTTGACAATGCTATGCAACTAAACAACACAGCAAGGTAGGTTATCATACGTTAGCATTATTCATTACACGAATGATAATATACTTATAAATAGATAACACATCTGCATACCTTTATCTTTTTATTTATTTATTTATTTATTTTCTAAACTGGTCATCTAATTGCTTTGATCTTTTTTGTTTCAGTGTTTCTTTTTAATTTGATGAGCATTAGGACATTACCAACCTCAGAGTCAATATTAAACCATTTCACCTCATGGTGTGTGATCTGTTTACTGTATGTACACTCCATGAATAAAAATTCGTCACGAGTCAAATTATTGTCCTCCACCAGAAAAAAAAATAAATAAAACTAAGGTGATGAGATTGCTAAAACTACTAAAAGTGGGTTAAAAACTGTTCAGCGCATTATTAAAGCCTGGAAAGATAGTGGCAAACCATCATATTCAAGGAAGAAAAATATCCTGAATGAGCGTTATGGGAGATCGCTTGAACGCTTAGTGAAATCACATCATTAAAAAAAAAAACAACAACAGTGCAACTCATGGCTATGTTTAACAGTGAAAGTAAGAGCATTTCCGCATGCACACTGCACAGAGAGCTCAAGGGATTGAGGTTAAACTGCCGTATAGCCTTAAGAAAACCACTTATCAGTGAGGCAAATCGGAAAAAAAGCTTCAGTTTGCTAGAAGAGTATAAAAAATGGACTGTGAAGCACTGGAAAAAGGTCATGTGCTCTGATAAGTCCAGATTTACCCTGTTCCAGAGCCATCCATCCATCATGCCTAGTGCCTACCGTACAAGCCTGTTGGGGCAGCGTTATGATCTGGGGATCTAGGCTCAACAATGTTATAGGCCCATAAAAAAAAAATTAAAATCCAGCCTGTGTGGCTGCCCATGTCACCCATAGCTAAATCCACCGCACTGTAGGACTTTTCTTGCTTTTATATATAGTATATATTTTTAAAACTACAAATGCATAAGAAATTGCAATGATCCACCTTTCATTAAATGTTCTGAAATTATTTTATGATAAAATTAAGAAAGAAGACAGAAAATGAGAAGTCAAAAATTCATTTTAAAAGGCTTTCCAAGAACGGAGCTGAAACAGGTTTACATCATGACCTAAGCAATTTGTTACCAGGGTAGGGGTACAACACTATGAGTTCAGGGAAATTACAATTACGGTAGCGAATATTGCATATTTAAAAATAAATATGACACATGATTTTTCTTTGAGGAATCAGTAGTCAGCATTTCCACACCGCAAGAGTGTCAATACTTGAGAATTGCACCCAGAAAATTAATTGGTCATCCCTAATGGGCTCACAGCGCACGTGAAACCGTGACCGATGCACACAAACTTCAGCACAATTGGATCTCGGATGGGCCATTTCAGCCAATTTCGGATTCAGAAATGTGCCTCTGCGCTGCTTTGTTTGTCTGACATTAGCTGCTCAACACTCTGAGCACATCAGGAAGAGAAGGATTAAAGATTCAAAACCCAGGCTTGATGAGCAAGAGTCAAAACGAATGGAAAATTATACACTTTGATGTCAAGTGGAAAACTGTCAAAAGAAGTAGAAAAAAAAACAACACCAACAAAAGAGCATGCTGTGTATTTTAATGAGGGGATGAGAAATAAAGTAGTATGGAAATTTGCAACAAAGGTAAAAAAAAAAAAAAAAAGTATTCTCAATTTATTCTGAGAACATTGGTTTATTTCCAATAAACATTTTGTGGGCTAATTGCGCCTGGCGCTGGGTGATATGGCTGCTTCAGAAACCGACCCTGCAAACGTTCCTGCTCCAAATGTTCTTTACACTGACACGGCTCAGAAGGTGAATAAACAAAATTACCAACACAAAAATGCTGCTAAAAAAAAGAAAGGTTTCACACTCTCTAACACTTAATGCACTACTATAGGCGACGCCGATACTGGCTGAGTTCCAGGATTGTTTTTAATTTGCCCTTTATGGCTTCTCCTTATCATTTCCCTTTGGGAGTATCTCCATCGCCATCTGACTGGACAGTATTTTATTCTGTGAAGTGAAGTTTGTATGTGAAGTGAAGATAACCCCTGAGAGGTCAGGAACCGATCCCACAAGGCTGCGGACTGCAGATATAAAATAAAATATCCAGAAGGCACTGTGAGCCTTTATTTAAATGCAAATACAAATGGACTGTGTGTATCTGTAAGGACAAAACAAAAAAACATCACAAAGCATAAATGCATAATAAATCGTTTTAAAATAGAAAACTATTTTGCATGCTTAGATGTGCTTAATATACTGTAGGAATGCTAATGAAATTGGTTTTGCTTGCAAGCATGGGAGCTTGTTAGCACACTACCTACAGTTATTTGCTTGTTATAGTGGATAGAAAATGAACACACATCCTTTTTAACTGAGGTTTTACATCATGCCATGTCAGGTTCTGTAAACTTCATACATTTAAATGCATCCATCCAACTAGGCACTGTGGAGGCCAACGGTTGGCCTAATCTGCATGCCTTTGGACAGTGGGATGTGGAGGAAACCCAACAAGAACGGGGAGAAAATGCAAACTCCATGCACCAAGACCCCAACCTGGACCCTGGAGGTGCAAGGCCACAGTGCTAACCATTACACCACCGTGCCACCTTACATTTAAATGGGACTGGATTACACTGATCCAAACAACGCAGCACCCCACAACAACCCACATCAGCTACCAGTCTTTTGGGTGGCTCTTATGTTCTTATGTTTCACTTCTTAATAATGGATTTAACAGTGCTCTTATGTATCTGGGGCTCTTTCCTCCCAACTCTCAACAAAAATGAATGGAGTGGATTGGCTCCATTAGGTTTGAATGTGTGGTCCAATGCTCCAATGGATCAGATCCACCAGCCACTGGTTCCAAAAGACAAATGGACAAATAAACTTTTAAAGACAAGCTAGAACTTACACTATATGGACAGAAGTATTTGGCCAAATCCGCAAAGACATTGTATCCAAATACAGTACATACTTCAATATGCAGTGGGTCCCTCTTTTGCAGCTGTAGCAGCTTCCCCTCTTCTCTTCTTTCTTGGAAGGTTGTTCACAAGAAGTTGGAGGGTTTCTGTGGGAATTCGTGCTCATTTATTCTGTAGAGTAGTTATAAGCTCAGAAACTGATGCTGGACGAGAAGGCCTGGTTCGCAATCATTGTTCCGGTTCATCCCAAAGGAACTCAATGGGGTTGAGGTCCGGGTCAGTCAAGTCATCAAACCATGTCTTACAGTCCTTGTCTTTGTGCACTGGGGCACAGGCATGCTGGAATAGAAAAGGGCCTTCCCCAAAATGTTAGGAGCATAGCATTGTCCAAGATGTCTTGGTATCTGAAGCATTAAGATTGCTCTTCACTGGGGATAAGGAGCCTGATTGAAACACCTGAACTCAATAATGAACAGGTTTGGCCAAATACGTTTGTCTGTATAGTGTATCTAGATATCCAGGCACTACTACAACTATTTAGTTATCTGGAATACGTTTACAGCGTACTAGATGCCAGTGTCTGAACTGTGCAATGTAGATTTTGCTAACCCAAGGAAGTTGGTATTTAAATCACAGGATCGCCCATGGTTGTTAACGATGAAGGTCCTATTACAAAAGGCTACCGATGGTTCTTCCATTCAGTGTCTTCAAGTTCTAGGCCTTAATATAAATCCTTAACTCAGAACCTTAACTGCTGAGCTACAGTTGCCCTGCCCATGATAATGCTAAGGTGTTACATTTACACAGTCATATATATTAAGTAAGGCATGTCTGGATTTTTACACACCATGAAAAGTTCTACTCTCAAACCCATAAAAACATAATATATACATATCTTTACAAATGTAGCTGGCAGTGTGTTAGATGGCCATCCAAATCCTTGGAAGACTCACTCCACCTGCTGTCCTGCTGATCCACCCATTATGACCTGGACTCTTCCAGTGATTTATAGCTCAGACTCTCCATGATTTTTCCCAATTCTCTTCTTTCACTTTCAATTTCAGTTTATTCAGTAGACACATTTATCCAAAGTGACCTAGAAGTGAGGCAGAACACATAAAGGACATTACTCAAGAGACAGCCAGTGTTTCTCTGGGAGTCTTGAGATTTAACTCCCAACCTCCTGGTCACTAGTATGTGACCCTGACCCACTTACACTTCCCTCCTCACAAGCCCTTCTTATTTTCCATCCCACTGCTGTGGTGCTTCTTATATCCTGGATCGACGTTAGACAGCCAGACCAATTTCCCTTCTCTGGAGACGCCAAGCGCGGCTCGTTACACCCGTTACTCAGGATCTCTACTCCCTCAGAGTGTGTGCGGGCTGCAGTTTGCTCAAACCTGACCCAAGCTGCATGGAAGACTCGCTCCGCCTGCTGACCTGCTGATCCAGCCACCCTCAGCAGGGCCGAAGATGGAAAATCACAGACTGTTCCATCAAAAGCCTAGTACAGAAACAGGCCAATTTACAGCCGAGAGCAGGAAGTCCTCTGGGGAAGCGGTCCAGAGAAGCAGTAAATGAAGCTGCCTACTAAATCAGAGCCACACCGGCTGTGTCCCAATTCAACATCTCAATTTGACTAAGAATGTTACAGTCCAGTAAGTAAAGAAATGTCAACCAAATTAAATTGTGTTGCAATCACACTAAAAGCCAGGGGTACCCATCATTCTAATGCTACGGTATATATTTAATAGAAACTTATATCGAATTTATTTTCTTGCAAATTTCGTGCCGTTCATTGAACTTCAGTAAAAGACAGCACAGTAGAAAAAACATGCATCGTACAGTAGGAACAAAGTCTAAATGTGTTGAGAGACAAAAAAATAGAAAACCAAAATGAAAAACTGTTGGTGAGCATAGCTTTTGCAGGATGATGAAATAAATAAATAAATAAGAGTGCACACGCCTGGCCATGAATATTGCATTAGGGACATGAACGGAGAAGTGCAGTGCCTGGAACATCTGGTGCCGTCCGCAGGGACCCTCGTGGCGAGAAAGCCGCAACTTCCAGAAAAAAATGCCAATAAAACAGAAAAAGAAGACTCCACGAGCAGGCCTGCGTATTATCCGCCCGATTTGTTTGGCTAATTAGATTTTTATCGCCGGTAGCCGCTGGTTTCAGCGAAGTGATGAAAGATAAACCTAGGATGCAGAGCCTGTAATATGCAGCTACTTTGAACTCGCTTCATCGGTTGCAGACATGTAGGTGTGCGGATGCGATGCTTCGCTGGGCTTTTCATGCGCTGATACATAGCCAGGTGCTGAATGTTTTATGGAGATCTGCGCGTTTTCTTTTCTGTCTGCAAAGTCTGTACTGAATGGGTCTTGAATTAAATGAGCGTTTGGGTGTAATGGGGAAACCATGACTGAATGGATTATTGTCTACCTCCATGTGTGGGAGAGTGATATTGAGACAAAAGGAATGGACGACATGGAGAAAGAAGCAGAGAGACAGACACAAAATCTGGAAAAATAATATTAACTCACAGGTTTACAGTACATAAAATACTGGTGGATGGCGCTATGGAGTTTGATCCTGTGTGCCAGTAATACTGTACATCTGATTCACAGGTTACACATGGAAAAAAAGGAAAAAAAAAAAAAAACATATACTTACACACTTTTCTTTTTCATCTATCATGCACAAAAATGTTTAGCCCACTGTTGCATGTGACATTCGTTGTTTCTTTATTGCTGCCCAGTTTACTGGTTTATACTTAAGGAGGGTTTACGAACTAGCTTAGAGTTAATGTAACTAGCTAATGTTGAGTGCGTAAACTAAGCAGTTGGGAAAAGTTGGCATAAAGGACATAGTCGTACAGTATCATAACAAAATGGTGGCCGAGGTAATATATATTATGTCCTTGGGTGTGGTTGATGCTTTGAAGAGCACGGATGATGCATAAGAGTATTTCCAGTATTGTTTGACTGACTGCATAGTGACTCGCTCTCTCTCGAGACCAAGCACATCTTGCACAGGGTGCCAATCCATTGCAGAGCATACACATACACACACACACACACACATTCACACACTCTGGGCAATTTGGGGATTCCAATTAGCTTAATCTGCATGTATTTGGGCTGTGAGAGGAAACCAGAGTATCCGCAGGAAATCCAGCTAGCACAGGGAGTACTCAAGGTGGGAATTGAACCCATACCCTGAAGGTGCAAGGCAACTAAATGGCCACTAACCACTAAGCTTAGTGCAGGATTGAAATGAGGACCCTAGAATTGTGAGACAACAATACTACACACTGTGCCATATACTTTACATATACTGTAATATTAGTCATATTTCAGCCCTTTTAGATTTTAAGGGGGAAAAAATCTGAGTTTCTATTTCTCAGCTGTGAAGTTAAACCCATTGTTCTAATAAGTGATCCCTAGTTTGTGTAAATTTCCTTTCTGTTATAAAACTACCTGTTTTGAGTAGAGTAGACAAAAATGGTTGCTTGAGTAAACTATTGCTTCCAGTATCTGGTGCACGACTGTGGTTCATAATGGTTCAAATAAATGGCTCTTGGAAATGTCAGCCTTCCTCTTGGGACATTTGCTTCCAAAAACAGCAGGTTTATGAGGTTGTAAAAGAGATTTTGAAAGAACTTTGTGTGTGCGCGCGTGTGTGTGTATGTTATGAAAGTCAGTAACCATTCCAACCAATCAACCCAAAAAATCGACAATAAATTAATAATCATATTCAGTTTAACTACTCAGTGCACACGATGCTTCCTGCACACGTCGTCTTTCTCAAAACTCAATTCCACCATCATTCACTATTACTGACCCCAGCTTACATTACATATACTGTATATGAACTAATATTACTCGCATAAGCTTTTATCAAATATATTAATGTTACAAAGACGATATACTTAAAGTAACCAGTGATTACTATTCTATGTACTGTATATAATTTGCTTGTGACAAATTTTGCATATCACGCTTTTCATGTTAAGATTTTCCTATTTTCCACTATTTTCATGTTGCGAGCATGCACAATTATCGGGATTATATGCATGCACGTTCCTTGGCGTTTATGTTCGTTTCTACTGCGAAGAAAACAAAAATGCAACACTGCATGTTTTAGGAATTTCTAACGATTACAACCGATGGCCATTTTTCATAATCGATCTCTTTCAAAACACAGGAATTCAATTCATTCAGTCATTGATCATTGACTATAATCAGTACTGAAACCAGCAGGTTTACAGGCTGTAACAGATCTGGAGGAGTACGTCAAGACTCTCAATGGCGTTTTGCCATTGATGCATTTCCAATACAACAAAAATAAACACTGTCTGAATATGTGCTGGCGGCACTGTGGCTTAGCGGTTAGCGCTGTTGCCTTGCACCTCCAGGGTTCGATTCCCACCTGGAGTCTGTGTGCTTTGAAGTGGCGCTCCCAACTCGCCCGTCAAATTGAAGTTTTACAGACCCTGCTTGCGGACTTTTCTTTTTCTAGAGTTAATTACTAGATCAATTACTGAGATCAAGACTTGATCTGCTGGTCTACTGTCTCATGTGGGGTAATAAAATCGGGAAAAACCTGCTTTGCTTTAGTTACTTTCACATAGGCAAGGTGCAGACTCGATTAGGTTTCATTGGTTATTGTCCCCCCCTTATGTAATATAAGCAGTACTTCCAGCTAGTTGAATGTATTTGATAAGCTGTATCATTACGCCCCTGCTGAGAATCCGTTTATCGCAAATTAGCGGTATAGTTTGAGATTAAACGAGGAATGAAGAATGCGTCCTATGTGAAGAATTCCCCGACTCTAACAGCACACTCAGGGCACGGACAACTTTAAACTGGATGCTGTTCGCTCAGTACAAACACTAAACCGTAAGCATTAATGATTAATAAAGGAATCCATTAACCGAACGGTGCTCAGTGGGGCAGCCATATTTGAGATCTAGCTCTAAGGCTCCAGTACGAGGCATTATAAAACACTGTCCTGACCTCCTGCTAATTGGTGCGCCGTAATGGTGTTCATGGTCGCGCAACTACTGTAAACAACTTTAACTGGTGACGACGTCCTCCCGGCCCCTGGTGTCACGGGTCTCTTGATTCCGGACCAGCAGCTTTATGAGCCGTAACTGAGCTGATTTTTGCCAGCTGAGGTCCTTTTTTTGTGTTTGTTTTTTGGCACGACTCTATGAGATTGTGCCCTGGAAAGACCCTATTTGAGGAATTCGGGGACACCGATAACAAGGAATACATTTGCACGCAGGGAATATCCTGCGTAATGTTTTTCCCACTCCCACTCAGTTTCTCACAGAAGTGAGATTAAGAGAGAGAGAAAGAGCGAGAGAGAGAGAGAGAGAGAGAGAGCGCAGAAATAAACAGCCGTGCCATGATGATCCACAGAGAGCACAGCAGCGAGTTTTTGACTGCGGTCCAAGCCGACAGCTGACAGCCGCCTGTGTGACATGGTGTACAAGCAGATGCGGCGGCAGCTTTCCAAATCCTTCCCCGCTTCCATCACTCGCTTCCTCCTGCTCTCGTATTACCCCTTATTGGAAGAAATCTTGTCTATTTTTCTTCCCATTACAACTCATTGATCCTCATTTCCTTTCCATATTTTGGTGTTAATCCATTCATCCACATGGCACCTTGTTCTTTCTTCACGTGCACCTGAGGTGCACCTGACTGCATCCGAGTCCGAACATACTCTCACACAACCACATATGTACAGTCTCTCTCTCTCTCTCTCTCGCTCTCTCTCTTGCTCTCCTGCATTAGCTCCTAATTACCAGCTAATAAGTCATTACTCTTGCCATCCATGGGGGAATAGAGGGGCCTGCTCACCCCATTTTTAATTCTGCCACCCCCTCCACATGGCTGCTCGTCCACGGGGTGTGGGTGGCATCCATACACATCTTGCGTGTACAGTATGTCTGAGTGTGTGTGCTCATGCACGACAGACTCTGCTCCAGTTCACATCTGGATTCACTGCGGTTCGATTGTGGGAATTGAGAAATACGATCATGGGGCAATTTGAGACATTTGAACCTTAGACCTTGTCGTGCAAAAAGCAAGATACGTCTGAAAATGCATCTGTTTATTTATTAGGAAGAAAGCGTCATTTTTTCAAATCTAAGTGAATTGTAAGGACTGCCATCATAATACTAATGAACCTTTTTGTAATCATTTATGTAGTACTTACTCACATATGCATCTACAGTTATAGAAATCCATGTTTATGTGAATTTCACTACCTCTAAAATGCAAAGACATTTAAAAAAAAAAAAAAACAATAATAAAACAACCCTAATACCAAAGAAAGCCCGCCTCACCCTCTGTATTGAGGCACTTCATACGTTCTCCTCATAATCATCAGCGGCGCTCTGTGTGTGTGTGTAGATTGGCAGATTGGCGCACAATCCATGTTCTGCTGAATAAATGCCGCTGATCATTTGCAGCGTGTCTGTGAAGCGAAGCCGCACATTAGAGAAAAGCCTTCAGGGAAGGAGAGAGAGAGAGAGAGAGAGAGAGAGAGAGAGAGAGAGAGAGAGAGGGATGGTAGCAGCTGTGCTGGAATTAATGTCTGCATGCCAAATTAGAAACACCATGCATCTCCGTCAAAATAATAAAAAAAAAAAAAGAAAGAAAGAAAGGAAAAAAGCACAAGTGAGAAAGAGAGAGAGAGAAAGAGAGAGAGGTCTGGTGCTGGAGAAAGAAAGAGTAAAACAGACTGGCACATCCTCCAGCTGTAGAGTGAATAAACACAGATGCAAGAACAGAATTGGGAGAATTAAAAAGATGGCGTTTGGGTTTACAGTGTGGAACAGAGTGAGGCGCGTGGTGTACGATGCAGATAAAATCGCGGCTCAGCACCATAAATCTCATGCTGTCTGAGCGAAAGCTGATCGTTTCTACACGATACTGAGATATACTACTAATTTTAGCACTTCAAGACTTCAGAGAGTTACCATTAGAAGTTTCTTTGATAGTATCACATCATTCTTTACACTCCCACGCCAAGTTTGGCATTGTACGAGGGGTGTTCGGGTCAAAGCGGGTCTTCGTGCACAGTAGGGTGATGAGACTCTGATGAGCTGCAAACGTTTTTAAAGAAGGCTGTAGGTCTGTGAACGACGATCCTGTGAACATTCAGTGAAGATGTTATCATACTGTACAGTATGTAGCACCCTGGTACTGGAGGAACGTTGTTTGTTTCATTGTGTACTGAACTGTATATGGGTGAAATGACAATGAAAGCCTACTTGATTTGACTCGACTTCACTGAAAGTTCTTGTGGAAGAGACGCATCTGTCTGTCTGAACCGTACACACAATAATTCACCAACACCACTTGCACGTTACGGGAACTCGGCTGGGAGTTATTGCGACATCTCCCACACAGTCCTGACCTCGCTGCGGGAGATTTCCACATGTTTGGGGCATTAAAGGTGTTCCTGGGAGGCCAGTCCAATCAATCCGATCATGGCTCTGGATGGAAAAAAAAAGTCTTGATGGTATCCGAGCGCCAGTGAACAGCTGCGACTGAATGAATGCATTAGTGTAGCAGAGGAAATAAAGAGAGTTTTTACTCTCATAACTGTGATCTGTTAGTCCTGCTTTGACTTGAACAGCCCTCGTATTACTTCTGGTTAAACATAAACTATGCTGTAATGTGACTACTGAGGATGCTGGAGCTGTTTTACAGATGGATGACAGCAGTACACTTGAATCATCTTCACGTTTGGCGTTTCACGTATAGAGAGGTTTTAAAATCAATCAATCAATCAATCAATCTATCTATCTATCTATCTATCTATCTATCTATCTATCTATCTATCTATCTATCTATCTATCTATCCACTTGCCTTAAAGTCTTTGTGTGTCTGGGTGGTGAGTTAGAGAGATAGAGGGAGAGAGAGAGACAGACAAACAGACCGTGTGTGTGAGTGTGTGACCTGAATACCATTAACAGGTCCTAGATCAATACAGAGGCTTTCTAATGATACCTGCAGGGCACAAGGTTACACACCCCAGGGCAACGCACACACTCACACACACCGCAGCCCCGAATACAGGATGAAGGTGTGACTGCACTATACATGTAGTGGAAATATAGTTTATGTGCAGTGTGCATGCATCATGGTTTATGACTCTATGTGTGTGTGTGTGTGTGTGAATAGTTGTAAAAATGTCACATTCAGATACCAATTATGAACAACGGAATTAAGACTACACTTGTATCACATTTAGGTGTTTTGTGGTTAAGTGGCCTTTATGATGTTTGTAAATGGTACATTTACCATCACATGAGTTAAAATGTAACTTTTTACATGAATCTCAGAATGAACATTATAAAAAACAAGAGGCTCATGTATAATTTAAATGCAATAAATAATATATATGATATCTATATGATATATAGATCATATGGCTCATGGTTCACACACATATACAAGTACTGTATATATATATACACACACACACACACACACACACACACACACACACACACACACACACACACACACACACACACACAAAAACCGTGTGTGTTTGTGTGTGTGTGTGAGCCATGGGCCATATGATCTATATGTGTGTGTGTGTGTGTGTGTGTGTGTGTGTGTGTGTGTGTGTGTGTGTGTGTGTGTGTGTGTGTGTGTGTGTGTGTGTGTGTGTGTGTGTCTGCAGGAGCGTTGGTGTGCAAGCTCAATATATGATAGCATGAAGGTGAGCTAGATGTCAGGTGAAGGACGACCGAGCAGATGGTGGCTCGGTTGAGTGTGCAGACGTGTGTGTTTGTGTGTGTGTGTCTGTGTGTGTGTGTGTGTGTGTGTGTGTGCGCGCGCAGGTGTGAATGTCTGTGTCCTAGAGCAGAAAAACAAAAAGATTTTTTTCACCTTTTGCATAAATAAATAAATAAATAAATAAATAAAGCATTCAGTATGTCAAAGGACCACTACTTTAACTTTGATGTGAACACTGAATTTAGGAATACTCGTACGACTCTTTTTAGATTATTAGAACTTATTTAGTTATCTAAAAAAAAATCAATTGCAATTTATTATAAAAGTGCATTGTTCAAATGCTACATCTGGGCATACTGTATGAACACACTTCACCCATCTTCCACGTAATAGCTAGATCTCCTGCATCTCTGGCACACTGTCACGTGATTTGGGTTGGTCTAGGCATCTCGCTGGTCGTACTCACGTGTCTGCAGCCATCAACCTGTCTAGTCCATGTGCTGAGTTACAAAAATTCGAAGCTATAAATCATCTAGGCAGCCATCTTAAACAATGCTACGTTTCAAAGATTTTAATTTTAATTAAATGCAGGTGTGAATGTGCCAGAGTTACGATCCCGTCCTGTACCAAACTGTAGGACTATGATACTGTATAAGTTTAGTCTGTGACAGCCATATGTTAAACGTGTGTTTAGATTCAGACTTAAGTATCTGACTCCAAGACATTTAATTAATTATCTAACTCCAAAGTATAACCTTCTGGCTTTCAAGCTGTTCTGATGCACTAAATAGCCAACAACTATAATATCATTTTATCATGCTTAGCTTTAATGAGAAAATCGTTCAGGCTTTTTTGCTGCTTTTCTGCTTCCGTTTACTATGTTCTGAAAATAACCAATTTAAAACAGTTTATTATTATAATTATCCATCCATCTATCTAGGAACTTCTGTAGTCCAACTAGTGACAGTGGAGGCCAATGATTGTATTTATTCCCATTTTACAACCGTGGATGGTCAACATTCACACACTATGGGCAATTCTGGAACACCAATTAGCCACATCTGCATGTCTTTGGACTGTGGGAGGAAACCGGAGAACCTGGAGGAAACCCACCACGAACAGGGAAAAGACGCAAACTCCATGCACACGGAGGTAGAAATTGAATCCGGACCCTGGAAGTGCAAGGCGACAGTGCTAAGCCACCGTGCCACCTTTTTATATTCATATACAACTAACAATATATATATATATTATAATTATATATATATGATATATGCAGACACGTACACCAGATACACTCACTCACTCATCATCATTACCACTTAATCCTATATTCAGGGTCACGGGGGCCTGGAGCCTATCCCTGGAGACTTGGGGCAAGAGGCAGGATACACACTGGACAGGGTGCCAACCCATCGCAGGGCACACAGACATACACACACTCACACACTCATTCCCACACTATGGGCCAATTAAGGTTAGGTTAATGCCTAACCTTTGGAATGTGGGAGGAAACCGGAGTACCCGGAGGAAACCCACCAAGCACAGGGAGAACATGCAAAGTCCAAGCACACAGAGACGGGAATCGAGCCTGGCCGGGGATCGAACCCGGACCTTGGAGGTGCAAGGCGACAGTGCTAACCACTACACCACCGTGCCACCCACACCAGATACACAACTGTATAACTTTCCCTCTGCCATTGTATATGAAGTTAAGGCTCTTTCTGAGATCATATACTTTGGAATGCTGCTACAATTTGGGCACTAAGACCCACCTTATAAATACATCTATATGTTATGCACCTCTAGCTTTTCCCTGCTGTTAAACAGTGAGAAAAGTTTGTTGTACCTTAGAGGGTCAAACCAAATCCATGAAAGCACAACGTCGAGCACTTTATGATTATTTAAGTCTTATTAACAAAGTGGTAAAATCTCATACCCTCACAATAGAACCAGATAATAAATCCCAGGGAATAAGTTTCTGAGTTCTTTAAATGTTTTGCATGCAGGGTTTAATATTTAATATTTAACACTTTAGGTAATAACTTCTTTTTCTTTATTTTGGTCCATCCACGTGCCATCTGGCACGTACTGTAGGACAACAGTTACTCGCCACCCTGGAGGTATATCTGTTGTTTCTGGGGAACTTACTTAAGGGGTTGCCAGGTCGACACCCGATTGTCATTCACAGACTACGGGCAATTTGGGAACGCCTGTTAGCTTCACCTCAATGTCTTTGGACTGTGGGAGGAAACCGGAGTACCTGGAGGAAACCAACCAAACACGGGAAGAACATGCACACTCCATGCACACAGACCCAAGGCATGGGGAATAACTATGAAACCTTTTATTATAATAGATTATAATGTTGAAAAAGTATTTATCATATCAGGGAAGTATTGATCACCTGATCAATTTTTCTTGACAAAAAAACAAACAAACGAACACATTTTTTTGCATTTAGAATAAAGCAGGCTTTGATGCTTTTCCATTGCAACCAATCAATATTTTGAAAGAAGATAGAAGAGCAAGAAACCTAAAATGGTCCTTCTTTGCCCTAAAGCTTTTCTCTCAACCAAACCATTGTATTTGTGCTAAAAAGTGTCTCAGGTAAAAAAAAAAAGTGATTTTACAGATAGGATCATATAACCCCATTTTTCATAATACTCAACATAAGCTTCTTACCTCCCGATCCATGCTTTGTTTTTGTGTAAATATGCATACACATTTATATTTTTATCAGATACAGGAAAAAGTAACGCATTTGCTAAATACAATTTCATGCCCTTTTATGTAGTGTCCGTTTTTTAAAATTATTATTCTAATCTTTCGATGATTTTAACTGTCATTCATGTGATTTCACATGAAAAGACATAAACCGGAAAAAGTGTATTATTCTAAAATGATAAATTGTTAAGATATTGCATCATCAGTTTGACATGGTTACGGACACTACAGAATTTCTGCTTTTTAAGCTTTTACCAAAAACCAGTTTAAGCAACAATTACAGGTAATTTGCTTTATGCTTATACCAATTTTAATATCAATACTCAATAAAAGACAAATAAATCAATCAATGCTCAATAAAATACAAATAAATTTGCAATTTTAATTATCATTGTTTGAAGCAGGACAGTACAGTATAACGCTGAAAATGGCTTTTTTTTTAGGCACATTTAAAATCATCTCTCCAAAACGGCTGAAATTAGCAACTTAGTGAAGCAAGATTGGTCACTTCCATGTTGCATTAAGTTCAGGAGTAGCTTCCTTGGCACACACATTTTCTGTATTATATTGTATGTATGACATAAAAAAATTTAATTAGCACCAATCCAGTGTTTTGTGTTTTGGCCGTCTGTCCCTGATAACATTGGCTTTAACGGATGTAAATTATACATTTATGATGACAAACGTAAATTGTCCTGCATACAAGCGAAGCAGATTGAGGTCATTCTGATTCAACGTGGCCTAAAGTGAACGAGACTGTGAAACTCTGTAGTTAAAGCTAATCAATTGCTAATTCTCACATACGGCATAGCACTATGAATAATATACAGTATGAGAATTTGAACAGAGCCTTTGTCTCCTATTGAAACAAAGCCCTCTCGTTTGCATCCCCCCCCCTGTCTGAACGAGCGACACTCCCATCACCCGCACACACTCGTACACACTCAGCACCCCCCGGGAGGTGACATCTGGCGGGCCGCACGCGCTCGGCTGGTTCCAGATGCAGCGCCGGCGACACCGGAGCGCTCATTTCAATTCCATCAGCCTCTCCCAATCATCTCCACTCTCCCCTGTGCAACATTAACGAGCCTCTTTCATTTGAATACGTAATTAGCCGCCCGAGCACTCTGCTTCACTAATTTCGAGACAAAAGCATCGGGGAGCTCGGGGTGGGTGAGGGGGGGGGGATGTGTGGTGGGTAGTTGCAGAGAGAGAGAGAGAGAGAGAGATAGAGAGCAGAAAAAAACATTTGCATGGCAATTTAGGACTGAAGGGGGATGAGGGGGGAGACGCTGCATTTTTCGTTTTGCTCTTCCTTTGTCCTAATTTTCAGCTACTCCTTTTTTTTTTGCCTCTGTCCATTTTTGGTCAAATTGTGTGTTACAGAGTGCTAGAAATCATTAAAGTAAGTTTTTTTTTTTTTTTTTGATTGATGAACTGAACACTGCGATGATGATGTAGCCATGCAATGAGTTTAATGCAAAGTGAGTGGTTGTAAGCTTGTTTACGAAAAAAATAATAAAATTCTGTTTCAAAACTAACGAGTGTTTACATTTAAGACATTGGTTAACCATACCTTAACATACAATACTTTGTCCAAATTATTGCATTAATCTCACCTACACATGCATATAATAACATTAAATATATACCATAACGCACAGACACTATCATTCATTAATCCTTTTCTTTTCTTTAAATTGGACTTTGTGGCAGATCTTATTTTTCCTATTAGCATGTTGCCATTGTTTAACAACGCCCCCCCGCGCGCCCTCCACAAACACACGCGCACACACACACACACACACACACACACACACACACACACACACACACACACACACACACACACACACACACACACACACACACACACACACACAACACTCACTGAAAAATGACAAACCCTTGTGTCTACTGAAACCAAACCTAATTAGCAATTAGAGACATAGTAAAGATGAATGAAAGAAAACATTTTGAATTACACGAGGGAAGCTTAAAGGAACACAGCGTTCTTTTCAACGCAATATAAGTCTTCAGCATCTGTAGCGGATGTGTGATTACAGCGGGCAAGATTTTGCTCTACTGTATACTGAGAAAACAAAAAGAATAATAAAAAAAAACACCCCTGGAACCCTGTTCATAGCAGACTCGTTTAAAATAAGTGCATCTGTTGAATTTTTCAAACAAAAGGAAGTACTTGTGTGGTTATTACATGTTTACTGTTACAGTAAATGCTGTGAACGATTGTGTATTTGGTATATTGTGTACAAGTTGTGTGAAATGTGTCAATTGTGTGTATTGTGTGTGTAGAAGAGTTTCTCTCTTGTTGTTGCTATCCATGTTTGCCTCACATGGGGGTAACACCAGCTGATGTGATGAGTTTCCAGAAAAGAACATTTTCCTTCCGTACTTGATTAATAAACTAATTGAGAACAACTGATTCCACTTGACTTTACTTTGGGCTTTAAACCACTGGGTCATGGCATCTACGCTCCTGGTCTATGGTATAGGAATGGGCACTCATTGGCTCGCAATAAACACAAGTTTACGATCAGAGATGGGATCTTGTAATGAATCACACTGTAAACCCTAATGCTCAAAGTAATTAAACATATTGAGTACTGTTAACTTAAATAATTACCATTAGTTTATATTAATATACCTTGATGAGTATTTACAACTTTTTGGTATTTATGAGTTTGTAAAAATTACACTGTTCAAGTTAGCTGGACAATTTTAATATTTTAAGTAACTGTAAGTATTTAAGTAACAGTAACTGTCACCTTAAAGTTCCACAAACTTAAAATCTTTCAGACTAGTGATTTCGTATCCGACGTCATCAGGGCAACAGGGCACTGGTGACTCAGTGGTACAGTAGGTGTTTTGTCTGCCATGCGAAAGGCCTGTGTTCGATTCCCAGCAACTGGATGAAGTGCCGCTCCCAAGCCCAGATAAAATGGGAGGGTTGAGGCAGGAAGGGCATCTGGTGTAAAACTTGTGTGCGGGCCGGATTGTCTGCTGTGGTGACAGCAGCAACAATTGATTTCACCAAACTCAAAAATTGATAGTTCTGTTTACGTAAAATTGGAACCATCATTACTTAAACGATTTGATGTAACTGATTATCTCACATTTTTTCAGTTTTGCCAACTTAATTGGGTTTACAGTGTAGCTCAACCTCTAGGGGAACAAAAACTTCTTTCTCTTCTTCTTCTCCTGCATTGTAAACCCAAAAAAGTTGCCAAAACAAAAAAAAAATTTGAAGTAATCAATTGCATCAATCTTTTTAAGTAATGATGTTTCCAATTTTAAATAAACAGAACTATCAGTTTTTGAGTTTGTTGTACTCATTCATATTAATCGTCATTTACTTGCATTACTAAGGAGCCTAACTCATACTATCATTTTTTTGGTTGTTTCTAAATTAAATAAATTGTTGTTGGTCTTTCACCTGCTCCTGGCAATGGGTCACCACAGCGGTTTGTCACACGTTTTTACACCAAATGCCGTTCTGAACACAACCCTCCTAGTTTTATCCTGGTTTGGGACAGGCACTTCATCCAGTGGCTGGGAATCAAACCCGGCCCTTTCGCATGGCAGGTGAAACACCTACCACTGAGCCACCAGTGCTCTGGTACTTTGGGGTGCCCAGATTTCTAAAGATTATGTGAAGACAGACCAATCCACCATCTTGATTAAAACAATTCAATGTGGACAGTTTACATGTGCTTTGATGATGTCAGACACAAACTCGCTAGGCTGAAAGCTTTTAAGTTGGTGGAACTTTAAGGAGACAGTTATTGTGACTTAAAATATCATAATAAAGTAAAAAAAAAAAAAGTATCTTTTACATAGACGTACTGTATACAGTTTAGTGAAAATCAGAACGATTTCTATCAGATTTAAGAAATATTGAGAATATTAAGAAATAGTAAGTAGTTAATGTAAGCTTTATTAGAGGCAAACCCTTAATAAATTATAGTTACACTGTAAAACAATTACTGTAACATTCGCAACTGACCAAGGCCCTTAATATTCTATTCAATTTTTAAGTTTGAGCAACTGTTTACTGTTCATGTGATCTTTTACACAATGTAAGATATTGCAGTAGTTTATTTGCCAATGCTTTACTGTTATTTACAAATACAAATAATGTTTACAAAATATATGAGACGAACTGTTTTAAACTTAAAAGACAAGCTTGTTTTAAACTTCCAGCAGGAAGAATAAACATACAGCATATTGATCTGTCCATTCATCGTTGAAGGTTCATAGTTCATAGTCTACTTTCCTTTTCTCGGAGGAAGCCATGCTGTGTCGCGGTTTTGGTTCTGTGTCATCCGCATACTCTGTCTATATATGGTCTATATAAACTATCACATTGATTAGCTCTGTAAACAAGTCTTGTTAAAGAGATAGCAAAAGATAATGGGTATAAACTTGTGCTTGTCACAGCATGATCAGGAAACAAAAGTTTAAAAGATTGAATCAAGTGTAATAAATAATGATTTAAATACATTTTCCTCTGGTTTTGTAGTAACCCTGTGTAATGAGATTGATATTCCTGTTGTATACCTTACATATTGTACATTTCTAACCACAAACCCTTGGCTTAAAATGGCAGACTTGGAGCCTAATTTACAAACACCTCTGACTGAAGAATTAATGAAAGTGTTTACAGTAGTGAGGGATTTCACTGCTCTGAGTCTCTGGCTTTTCCCCCTTTTGTCCAGAATGAACACGCCTTTGCAGGAGACTTTGAAAAGTGGTGGTGTATCCTTTTAAACACACAATGTGAACAATTTGTGTATCCGCTGAGGCTGAGTTGCTCAGCAGTTACGTATACTGTACACGCGTACACACACAAACACAGGCACATATACACACACACACACTCTCTCACACCTGCACACACACTGCTATATTGTCTCATGTTTTTGTCTGTGAATGTAACATTCATCCTGGTGTGTGTGCGATGCTGTGGTAGCACTTCTTCCCTTGTGACACACACACACACACACACACACACACACACACACACACACACACACACACACACACACACACACACCTGTTTCTCAGACGTGCCGCCTAAAGGAACACCTCATTAGTATGTGTGTGTGTGTGTGTGTGTGTGTGTGTGTGTGTGTGTGTGTGTGTGTGAGACAATAGCAGTCAAAAATATCATTTTACTATGCCTGTAGAGATGGAAGGTGTGCCACAACTGAAAGCTTATTTAAATTTTGCCCTATCTGTCATTTATATACTCGGCTAACTGACATTTTTTTTTTTTTATCTCCCTTTTTTTTTTATTACTTGATGACATTATTTGTTTATTTGTTTGTTTATTTGCTTGCTTTTATAAATCTTTTTTATCTTTTAAATTGTCATTATTGTACTTTCTAATTTCGAAAAAATAATAAAAATACACACACAGTATTTGAGTTTATTCTTACCAATCTCATTTAGTAAAAAAAAAAAAGGTTTTACATAATGTTGTAAATAATGACATAAAATAATTTTGTCTGAAAATAATACATAATGTCATACAGACATTCAGACAGAGTGTTCTGCCCAATGTACTGTACAGACAAAATGTTTTATTTTACAGATAAAATTTTATTTATATAGATTTTTTAAAATCCATTATTTATATAGACAATCTAATTTAGTATATTATATATAACAATATATAATATAAAAAACATATTCCTTTCCATTTCAGTGCATAAAACTGATTTAAAGAAGGTTTTAAATGAAACTTCTTGCTCCATTGCTGGTCCATATTTGTTTGATTGTTCCATAAAATTATGTTAGTTGTTTGAGTTTGTTGTAAAACGAGTGAATCTGAGTGCTGGTGTGTGTTAATCACTTATTAGTTAGCTTACTGTAACTACAACAGTTTGTCTAGTTTGTTAATCTCAGAGAGGTCATTTCATTTTACGTTTAAAAAACACTACTAGACTACACTAAGTTAATTACCACATAATATTTTTGAGTCTAGGCATGATCAACTGAAGCACCACCAGATCATAACACTGTCTCCAGAGGCTTGTACTGTACAGTGGACACTATGCTTGATGGTTGCATCGCTTCATGCGCTTCCCTTCTTACACTGACGCGCCCATCGCTCTGGAATAGGGTCAATCCGAACTCAACAGTCCACATGACCTTTTTTTTCTATTGCTCCAAAGTCCAATCTTCATGCTCATTGCCAAACTGAAGCTACTTCTTACTGAAACTGAAACTGAAACTCTTACTACTAAGTGATAATGTTTTTTTTTTTTAATTAAGATTTTACCATGTATCTTCACCATTCATGATTTTTATTCTGGCCAGAAAGTTTAGCACTAAACTTCCAGCTCTGTCTCTCAAACATTTCATAACGCAGTCAAATCTCCCTAGTTGTTTTCTTTGCTTGATAAATTTGACCCTTCAGAAACAGTGACTTTTTATGCCCTGTCAGTACAGCAGAAAAGTAATGTTTCACCAGTTTATATTAAAATAAACGTTTTTTTCTGTACATTGGACAGAACTCGTTCTCAGAAAAATTTCTGTCTCTATATCTGTCTGCATGTCTGTCCAGTCGATTTTGTCACAGCATCATGCAAAACTGGCTAAACAGAATTTAATGATAAAGAAGGGACATTATGAGCAGTTATGTGCATGTTACCTAATAGCATCAGGTACTTTTTTTTTTCCACGTGGTGGGCGTGCTTACACTGTATGTGTCACTCAACAGAGCTAATCAACTGCACAGCTTTCAGTCTTACAAGAAGACACAAATGACCGTAACGCACCTACAGGCTGGCACAGTTATTTAAATGACAGGCTTACTCCAAAGCACACTCTGAAAATGGTGCGTACACTATGAAAACCGAACCTGAATGCAACAGTTTACAGTGTATAGACAGAGTATACAGAAACGACTGTAGTGCACCTACAAACCAAAAAGAAAGAGGTTTTTGTGTGTACATTGGTCAGAGCTTGCTCTTTAAATGTTATCTTTACGTTTTATACATTGGAGGACATGAAAGCAGTCTCAGAAAGACAGACAGACATGTATGTGTACTTTAACCTGATATACTAAGATCAATCATTGCATTAACGTTGATCAGGTTATTTTTAACTGTAACCTTTTACCTATTTCTGCAAACTCTTTTCCTGCCAATGACGGGTACTACTGTAAAGCTAGTATTAATTAAAGCTCAGATGATGTGATGTCAGATGTTAAAGTTGTAAACAACTGCATGAAAAAAAACAAGGCTTTTCCTTTTGGACCGACAGCATTTTATGATATCAGAAAATTTTATAAGATCAGCACAAGTCTCGTGCACACACCAAGCACACAATTAGCTGGGATCTTTATTCCTATTATGGCCTACACCAACTCAACACCTCACTCATTAGAGTGTAGCTCATTTTAAAACATGGATGTGTGGACTACCCTAGAGGGTACAAGTCAATAGGAGTTTGTGATTTCTTAAACTCTGTTCACTCTAACCATTAGCATATTATATTAACTTTGAAGGTCTTTACACACCAGAGGCGAATTTCCTGAGCGATTTGCATGTCAATAATATTTTTCGAATCAATAGCCTCCCAAAAGATCATTTCACATCAACGCTGAGAACACAGCACACCCAGTCAATTTGACCAACTTTTTCCACCAGCAACAGGAACGCCTCACACCAATCATGATGCAGCTTGTCATCTCCAACACACAATTCACAAGGATTTATTCTAAAATGACGAAAAGAAAAAAAGCATTACATTATACAGTATATCCATCCATCTAGGAACCTCTGTAGTCCAACTGTCCAACTAGGGACTGTGGAGGCCAATGGTGACCACTGTATTTTCTCCCATTTGTATGACTGTGGTAGGACAGGTAATGAAGTCACACACGATCATCACCATACTGTAAATCCAATGACTTATATTTATTAAAAGGTACATAGAAACAAATATTGTAAATATTGTGTGTATAATGACTTTTAATGTAAATAAAAATAATATTTTTTTATTTACTAACCTCAAAAAATAGATGCCATGCTTTTTTTTTTTAATGAACAGAATCCCCTCTGGAAAAACAGAAAACTATCCCATCTTCATCTCAGGAAACATCTCCTAGTAAGGTGTATATAAAGTCTGTTAAGTATCATTACTTTTTTTTTTTTTTTACTTCATATTTTTGGATATGAATATTTATCTTATCTTCTAACTTATAAGAACTTTTTTTTTTTTTTTTTTTTTGTCTAATTGTCTATTTTAGGCTTTGCCATTTCCCAACCATCTCTCTTGGGCACTTTTCCATCAAGGCGCAACAACTACCAACTGAAGATTGTGAAGACTATCATGTGTTTCCTCCAAGACACTTGCCAACTGCATCTTTTCACTTGCTTGTTCATGCAACCTTTGGAATGGTGTAATACACTCAGCTGAAATCACTATTCGGTCCTTCTGCTTGCACGAGCTTACAGACACACATGATTGGCTAGTGTTGGCATGATTGATTTGTGACCGTCGGTACATGCCATCCCTCCTTCTTATCAGCGTGAATTTGCTGTCTAGACGCCCGGCTGTGGATGTCTATAGCATCACCGATGGATCAAACTTCCGGTCTCTGGTTGATGGGGTGAACATATCTCTGTTACTCCACACAGGAGTAAAACTATTTTTATTTTGACATGAAAATATTGTGACGCATTACATCCAAGAGAGCTTGGTGTATATCTTTAACATGGATGGATCCAAGACATGACTAATAATGAAACTGTATAAAATGAACAATCCAAAATGGTTGGGATAGGAATATGAAAGCTTTACCAGTTTATAGTTTTTCAAAACCAGCAGCATTACATGCCTTTATATCGACCCACCCTCAGATTGCACTCTTCAGATCAGGAGCAAAAGACAAAATAGTGTATAATAAAAACAAAATGTACATGCTTGCTTACGGATTTTTCAACTTTTGAATTCTGAAAAGCCCAGTTGAGCTAATAAATAGGAAGGGAATGAAAAATAAGTGTATACTCTCTCCTCTACTCTGGTCTGAGGTCAGTGAGCAGGTCATAGGTCAGAACCCTGTAGGCTTGCTCACCCACTAGGTCTTGACTTCCAGTAGGGTCATGACCCCTTGATCTGTGCTTCTTACCTGGGGAAAGAACAGTATAGATCAGGCTAGTCCTCAGGGACTCACCTCCACTGCTTTCCATCCAGAACTCCTGCCTTAACATCCTAAGTTAACACACACACACACACACACACACACACACACACACACACACACACACACACACACACACACACACACACACACACACACACACACACACACATGAGATACTCTGACATCAGCTTAGCATTACCACTGCATTCCTGCCAAATACAATACTCATTTATAGAAAATTACAGAACAAGACTGTCTGTCTGTCTGTCTGTCTGTCTATCTATCTATCTATTTATCTATCTGATGGGTCCGAATGGCTGGATACATTTTCTCTAACAGCAGCTCTGATAATATTACCAGCTACAATTCAAATCACAGGTTTTACATCTTATTAATCTAGTCTTATCTCATATCTTTTACAATGACAGTACTGACTTATAGAGACTTTAGTGGATGACACACATATAAAGGTTTTAACAAGTATGTCATTGTTAAAAAGGGAAGTTTTCTATGCAGATTTTTTATTTGTTTAGCAGTTTACAATTAAGACTTCAGGGAAGCCCTCAGCATGGATGACTTGGTAACATGACATGCTGTATTTATTTGTCTTAATAATTTTAAGAACTCCGGTGGAAGTCACAGTGTGTTATTAGAAAATTATATATATATATATATATATATATATATATATATATATATATATATACACACAAAATCATGGTGGTAACAGGAAGTCCACATCTCTTCAAAACATCATGGATTATATTCCCTTAATAGCTCACACTGTGATTTTTTATTCCTTACTTAGCTTTTCTAATCAATTAATAATTACTGATAATCACTCTGAATAGAACCTTAGTGTTTTTCCTCAACTGTCCATCTTTCATTTCTCTCCATCGCACCATCCTCATTATTTTCCTCCGTGCATCTTTCATTATTCATGTCTCAATGTCTTTGGCTTTTCATGACACAATCGCTTCTTATTTCCGCTTCCTTTCGTCTTTCTCTCTTCCTGTTTCTCCGTCTCCATCACCCCATCTCTCCTTATCTTCTTTCCTGCCACTTTTCCTTTCCATCTTTCTGGTCCAGTTTCACATTCTGTCCATCACTCCATCTCTTTCACCTTCCATGTCTTTTTCCATACAGTCATCTTTCAATCATCTCATTTCCCTGATCACCTCTGTATCTGTTTATCAGTATTTCAACTTTCTTTTTGCTAAATATTCTTCTCACTCTTTTTTAATATAAACTATATTTATATACAACCCGAATTCCGAAAAAAGTTGAGAAGTTTTTTTTTTACATTTGAATAAAATGAAAACTAAAACACTTTCAAATCACATGCGCCAATATTTTATTCATATTTTATTTAAACATTTGATTTTTTTTTATTTAAATTTGATTTTTTTCAACTAAATCAACTAAATAATAATACGTTCATCAACTAAATATTATTATACTATATTATTATTTAAAATATTATTTATTTATATAATAAATAACATTTTCAACAAATGGCTGAAAAAGCAAGACATTTTTTAAAGATTCAGCTTGGAGAACATCACCAGTAGCATCAAGTCTGTAACAGGATTAGCTATAAAAGGTATGTCTTAAAGTGGTGGAGTCTCTCAGAAGTAAAGATGGGCAAAGCCTCTCCAATCTGTGAAAGAGTGCATAACAAGATTGTGGAATACTTTAAAAGCACAGTTTTTTTTAAAGCAATGTCTAATTGCAAAGGCTTTGCAGATCTCGTCATCTACAGTGTATAACATCATTAAAAGATTCAGATAAACTGGAAAGGCCAAAGATGTTTGTTGAATGCCCACTGCATCACTCATCGGCATGATTGCATCATTGACATTACTAAATGGGCCCAGGAATACTTCCAGAAACCACTGTCGGTAAAATGAACTGTTTCAAAGTGGAAAAGTGTTCTGTGGTCAGACGAGTCCAAATCTGACATTCTTGTTGGAAATCACGGACACCATGTCCTCCAGTCTAAGAGTGTCCTAAGAGTGTCCTCCGTCGCGTTAACAGCATTCAGTTCAAAAGCCAGCATCTGCATAAGTGCATATTGTATGGGCAGCTTGCATGTTTTGGAAGGCACTATGAATGCTGAAATGTATATAAAGATTATAGACGATGTCTATTTCAGGGAAGGTCTTGTGTATTTCAGCAGGACAATGCAAAACCACATACAGCTAGCTATTACAACAGCATGGCTTCATAGTAGAAGAGTCCGGATGCTGAATTGGCCTGTCTGCAATCCAGATCTTTCATCTATAGAGAACATTTGCTGCATCATTAAACGAAAAATACAAAAATACATTAAACGAAAGAGACCATGCACTCCTCAGCATCTGGAAACCTACAGTATGTCAGGAACGAATGGGACCAAATTCCAACAACAAAACACCATAAGCTTATAACTTCAACGCGCAGATGTCATAGTAAACATGATACACCATAGTAAACATGCCCTGTCCCAACTATTTTGACACCTGTAGCATGCATCAAATTTATTAAGAGCTCATTTTGCGCATAAAATTATAACATTTCTCAGTTTAAGCATTTCTTATGTTCTCTATGTTCTATTATGAATAAAATATTGACGCATGTGATTTGAAAGTGTTTAGGTTTCATTTTATTCAAATTTAAAAACTTTTCTGGAATTCGGATTGCGTTTACCATTGCATAACTCTGTTTCTTAACCTTTCCTTTAGCCTTTTCATCACTCTTGTTGCTGCCTCTTCACCTCTGTCCATTTCTCTGCAATTGCCTCTCTGTCTTCCAGGCCTATCTCTCTCCCACACACTCTCTCTTCATCACTCCATGCTCTCCACATTTCACATTTGTTGAATAACTAATAACTTTAGTTACTGTTGCTACAGCTGCCAGGTGCCTCTTTCCTCCTGTTTCTCCACTTTTGTCCCACCAGTGGATAAAATATTTTATCCAGAGTATATTGCTGCGTTTCTCCCATTGTTCCTAGGATAGATTCCAGATCAAAGACCATCATCAGGTCTAGGCTCTTACAGAAAATGATAGTACGCACATTTAGGACACCACTGCAGCAACTGAAATTCATTGCATTGCTGGGTTTTGAACCTCCACCCGTTTGATAAGTAACCCAATGTGCAAGTTGAGCTACCACAGCTCCGCCCATGTTCATGTTGTTTTTATCTTTCAACACAATACTTCAGTTGTACTGATTGTCTTTAATTAATGAATACAAAAGGCAATGCTTCTTTTTTCTTTTCTTTTTTCTTATTAAATCACAGCAAGAAACCATAATTTACATTATCGCAGCAGTGTGGATTATATAAACCATAAACAGGACTTTAACAACATTTAAAAAGTTTTTCATTTTTCTTTTTTTTTTTTTTCTTTTTTTTTTTTGGTAAATGACATTTTCATCGAAAGCTCATTGGTACTTCTTAGTTGCACTAACCAAAAAAAAAATTATAACAAGACCTTGGATTAAAACATTCAATATGGAACCGATTATTTTTTTAAGAAAAACATTTTAAAAACCCTTATTTGTCTATATAAACCCCCAGCTACAATATATTGATGCACATTTCACTAGTGCTTGAATACCATCAAGGTAGAAAGTTTTCTCAGTACACCTGAGTCATGATCTGACTGCTTGCTTTACATCGGAAACGCTGGCCTCCCAGGAACTCCTTCGATGGAACAAAAATGTGGAAATGGCTTGGAGCGAGGTCAGGACTGTACGAGCGATGTGGGAATGATGTGTAATGTGTAAGTGGTGTAGGTGAATGATTGTGTGTACAGTTTCCACAGACAGATAAGTCTCTTCTAAAAGTTAGCAACAAGTTATCCACTGATTTTCAAAAATCTGAATGTGCATGTGAATACTGCACTGGACTACAAGCCACCTCAGCCAGGATTAGCTAAGAGATAATTAAATCACGAGAAACGTCATCAAAAGTCCCTGTTTGACTTGAATGTCCCCTGTATAACAACATACAACAGCATTTTAAAAAGACACTGTACATTACAATCAATTGTAGGATTTCTAAGTTAAAACACTAAGAGAAAAAGAGAAAAAAAATCAACTAGTCTTGCCTGAGTTACATATTATATATTTAAGTATATCTTAAATATACTAATGCCATAAGTGATAACCTTATAATAGTAAAGTACAACACACTAGGACTGGTAAAGTAGGTTTACTTAAGTTGTTTGCATAGAAATAAACCTAATATTCTGCTAATACCTCAATCGGAACAGAATTACTGGTACAGTAAGTCTTACTAGATCCGAGACCCATTGGAAAAGATTTTTCAACTAGAATGAGAGATGTGGGGTAAAAGTTTGATCATCTCCTCAATAGGTAAATATTACCGATGTTATCACTTGATCCGACCATTTCTCTCATTGAAATAAATGTATTATTTCTGCGCATATTTTTCCATTCCTGATCAGCAAACTCTGTGAGAACAACTCCTCTCTTTTATGTTTACTTTCATCCACAGGGTCTCCGGCTGTGGAAGGGGCACTGATTATCCCGCCAGATTTTATGTAGTAAAGCACTACAACCAACCACAACACAAAAGGCGGGATTTAACAGAAAAGATGGGAAGCCTAACTTAACCTCAACATCTGGAAAAGAATCCTTGTTTTTAACAAATCTTTTAAAAAGAGATCGTGTAGCCAAACACTGCCATTATAAAGTAAGCAAGTATACGAAGGTGCAGTATACAGTAAGTATGTACAGTATGTATGTAAATATGTACTGCATGTGTGTATACAGTATAAATGGTTTGTGGAGTGACAAGGATGTCCCTGTTTGTTTTTAGCTGCTTTGTAAAATAGATACATTTGAAAAATCTATTACCATTTAGGGTGGAATGAATATTGTGTAAATCAATTTGATCTCTTCCCTAGTGCACTTCATTATCACTGGCTGTTTACTGACTAATTGCCTTCATGATGAACTAGGATGGAGATTCACACTGTGATATCACACACATAAATACACTCTCACACACACACACACACACACACACACACACACACACACACACACACACACACACACACACACACACACACACCGAACATCAAGAAAAAGCATGTAAAATAATAATTCAGTGTGACACACCCAAGTGTGTTTAAAAGCTCTTAGTATCAAACTCTGCACAGTGAAATCAGTGTGTTTGTGACTAAAGTTTCAGCAGATTCAAGTCGCTGTTATATTTGGCCACGTTGCACATGAGATTGAGGTTAAACACATAACGTGCATGTGTGTATCTTTACTAAGACACACACACACACACACTATGTTGCGGCTGTGCTAGAGAGGAGAGGGTTAATGGTGCCTCCACCATGTGTTTGTCTCTGCATCAGTGTACATTATGTACTCCTTATTTGCATACTGCAGCGCGAGCTCAATTAAAATGAACTTTTAATTTCTTACAAGTAAATTAGTTTTGCATGTGATGCGTGCAAATGTCGGGATAATGGAGGCTTTTTAATGAGCTGCGAGCCGAGCGACTCCAAACGCTCTGGGAAACAGAGATGGACAGGGACACGCATTCAGGAGAGACACTCCATCCATCCATCCATCTCTCTATATCTTCATCAGTGCTGCTCTCTGTCTCTCCATCACTCCTGCTCTGCCTCTCCATCGCACACTCTTTGTTTCTCTATCACTCATTCTCGTTTTCATTTCATCATCTCGCTTTTGTCCAACATGACAATTTTCGCTCCATTCCTTCATCACTACCTTTTAATCTCTCTGTCTCTCTTTTCCCTTAACGTTCTATTTCTTTATTACTCTCTCTTGTTCTTTTTTGTCTTGCTCTCTCTCTATATCACTCCATTTTTTCATCATGGTCACGTGCTGTATCTCGATCCCTCCGTTCACTCTACTACTCCATCTCTTTATCACTTCATCTCTGTCACTTCATCTGTTTCTCTTTTATCTGTTTTTCTTCATCACTTCATCCTTACAGTATGTTCTGAGCGTGACCTGGGGCCTTCACACAAGATTTGCTGCGTAGTTTATATACACTTGCACATATACATCTACATACATCCCAGTACACATTTAGATCTCATTAAGCTGAACAACTTTCCATATGCATGTCATGGGCTCTACTCAACAGGAAGTCAGTTATTTAGATTTTTTTGCAAAACACATACAATGAATTTTGATATACTCCGCCTAGGAAATTTATACCATCGCCACCAAACTAGGCCAGTATAATCTCAAGACATTAAGGATACAAAATTGCGAAGGGATTTTTGATATCTCAACCTGTTCCTCCATGTCGATACCTTAAACTTTGTTAATAACTTCCTGAGTGAAATCATATTGATTGACATGACATTGAATGACATCATAGGGTGATGCTATTTTTCAAGCATCCGAGGCTTTTTGGGGGTCTTAACATACAGTCCTCATAAAGCACACAGGTTGTGTCGTGCGCCAGGGTAGCGATGGCGCAGGTGCTTGGGCCCGATCTTCGCTGCTTTGCAACTACAGTACAGTATATTCACTCCATCTGATATATATCACTCCATCTGATTCTCTTTCAATCAGTTTCTTCCCCTCACTTCTTCCTTTTGTTTCTCTCTGCCAGTTTATTTCAAGTATCCACAATACTTTCTTTTTATCTATCATTTTGTCTTTGGCACTCATTCATTTTCTCTCTCATCCTTTCTTTGTTCCTCTAATACACATTTTATCGTTCGTTCGTTCTTTTCTTTCTTTCTTTCTTTCTTTCTTTTTTTTAACTTCCTTTTCTCTTTAACTGTTCCTACCTTCACCGCGCTCTCTTTTAACTTAAACAGCTTTTCTCCCTAGAACTCCATTTCTTCCAGTTTTCTTTATTATCATTCATGTGTGTCAAGGCCGTCCATCCATCATCTCCACCATTCATTCACAACTCTCTGTAATTTCTATTCTACATCAATCTTCATCCCTCTGTCTAGTTTAATCCCCTTCCCTTCCAATATTTACACTCCAACTTTCAGATTTTTATTGCTCTCACACTTTCTTCTTCTCTTCATCCTTACAGCATCATCTTTCTCCATCTATCTATTTTATTTTATTTCTCTCGATCAGCTCAAATTTATTTATACCCTACAACTCTCTCTCTCTTTGTTTAAAACTATGAGGCAGCATCTGTGTGTGTGTGTGTGTGTGTGTGTGTGTGTGTGTGTGTGTGTGTGTGTGTGTGTGTGTGTGTGTGTGTGTGTGTGTGTGTGTCTTCTGCAGGACAGAGGTTTTCTTTGTCTGCAGTGTGTATCTGATGTTTTGGCCTGAGCAGGTGCACAAGCAAAGAGAGCCCCGTTGTTTTGTCGCCACGGCTGCGTAAACAATTACACACACACACACACACACACACACACACACACACACACACACACACACACACACAAAGTATATGCACACACTTAGCACTGGGCTGCTATTGTTATCCACCTGAAAATACACACACACACACACACACACACACAGCTGGCCCAGTTTGATGGCTATGTGTGTAGATTTATGGGTAAGAAGTGTGTTGCATAGAACAGCACTGGTTTGGAACGTGTGTGTGTGTGTGTGTGTGTGTGTGTGTGTGTGTGTGTGTGTGTGTGTGTGTGTGTGTGTGTGTGTGTGTGTGTGTGTGTGTGTGTGTGTGTGTGTGTGTGTGTGTGTGTGTGTGTGTGTGTCAAATGACAGTAGCCAATAAACAAGTATGTTACTTCAGTTATGCAGTTCAGTTATTAATGACAAACATATACAATATGTTGGGCCAAACTTTTGTGGACACCTGCCGCCCAATGCCACTCAAACATGTGCTTGTTGAGCTTTTCCTGTTTTAGAGTCACTTCCTTCTTGGAACAAATGGAGCTGGTTTTGTGCGCAGGGACATGGTCATGTTGGAACAGGTTTGCGCCTCTTATATCCAGTTAAGGGGTCATTGTAATGCTACAAAACATACTGAGACATTTTGGACAAATCTGAGTTTGTGGAAGAACCACATATGGGTTTGATGATGACATGAGTACACATCATTAGCCATATAACCGCTTTCACTCACTCACTCACTCACTCACTCACTCACTCACTCATTATCGCTTAGAGAGCTGTAGGGGGGCCTGGAGCCTACCCCAGGAGAGTTAGGGCACGAGGCTGGGTACACCCTGGACAGGGTGCCAATCCATCGCAGGGCGCTCAACACTAATTGGTGTTCGTAAATATGGACAATTTGGGAACGTGCATGTGTTTGGACTGTGGGAGGAAACCGGAGTACACGGAGGAAACCCACCAAGCACCTTGAGAGCATGCGAACGTCATGCACACAGACCTGAGGAGGGAATTGGACCCTCGACCCTGGAGGTGTGAGGCGACAGTGCTAATCACTACGCCACGGTGCCACCCACCATATACCCTACATCACTATATTAGCACACTGACAAACAAAAAAATTAATTATAGGCAAACAAACAGAGAAATTGCTATTTGATCTCTCTCTCTCTCTCTCTCTCTCTCTCTCTCTCTCTCTGTATAACACACACACACACACTCATCAGCACAGCTGCACAGGCCTGGATTATCTCTGCCTCTGTACCTGAGGGGGAGTGCTAGCACACGCCGCATGCTAAAACCCAATCAGCTAATGTTGATAAAGGAGGTGGGGTTGGGACATCTGTTCACACACGATGCACAACTCATTCAAATCACAAGATGAAATGGCTCACATCTGGTAGATTGGAAAACATCCTCATGTTCGTCTGACTCCTCTCCTCTCCTCCACTCTTCCCTCACTCCAATCTGCACTTGTTCTAATTTGGGCTGGTCGCTCTCGAGCAGGAGCCATTTTGAGTGGCCTGCCTCAAGGAAGAGTGTCGGCATTCACCTTCTTAGGGAAAAATAAAGATCGGAGACGACCGCCTGTGTCTGAGCTATAATAGATTCTAAATGTTGGTCTGATCTATCTGAGGTCATTCAAAGCATAGAACAGGGGATAAACGACCCAATGCCAGTAACTGTCTATATCTAATATAACTAATGTAAATTCATAAGCATATAAAACATGTCCTTGTAAACATATGATTGTCATATTGTCTATGGTTTGCTCAGTTGTTTTTAAGAAACAAGAAAAACCTAAATCTTCTATGAATTTGAAGTTCGTGGAACTGTAATGTTCAGATATTGTACTAACCTCAACTTTTAGACAATGCATAACTCAGCACATGCACAGAAACACTACATTGGCAATAAAAAAACTCCAGATCAGGATTGAACCTTGAGGCACTGATCCTGTGAGGCACAATTTAATTGTATTGTATTTGTATTTCAGTTTTAGTTCAAAGATTTTTTAAGAGATATATACCACTGTATCCTGTAGACAGGGTTGTGGGGGGCCTGGAGCCTATCCCAGGAGACTTAGGGCATGAAGCAGGGTTCACTCGGGATGGGGTGCCAATCTATCACAGGGCACACACACACACACACACACACACACACACACACACACACATTCTCCCGCTCATTCACACACTACAGACAATTTTGGAAATACCAATTAACGTAATTAACCCGTGGGAAGAAACTGGATTATATATATACAGTATATATATGTAATAGACTTAAGCTGTGCCTAAAACCCATACTGTAACTTGGTACTTGCATGAAACATTAATCATTTTGATGAAAATAACGGTGATGACATCAACATTCTATGCTACGGTTTTGTTTTGTTGTTTTTTGTTTAATCAAAATTTTTTTAATGAGACAGGGTCAGATGCAGTGAACCCAATTGGGTAATGATCAAACAGTCTGGTTCTTTTTATTTTACTTCCTTAGTATTTCCTTGTGTAAACATATATATACTAAAAAAAATTTTTTTAAATGCTCAAATATTAGAATATTACATTGGCTGTTCACTCATAAATATTTCATTTGAACACCCTTTTAGCACTTTTTTCCAGACTGATTACACTTCATGTCTGAAAATGATTCCTCATGCTCCCAGAACCACTCTTTTACAATCCGAGTCCTGGAATATGGCCATGCAATCAGGGAGGAAAACATGCATAAATGTTATAAGATGTGGGAAGTTGCTGAGCCTAGACAACCCCAGATCATAACACTGTCTCCAGGGGCTTGTACAGTGGCCACTATGCATGATGATGCATCGCTTCATGTGCTTCCCTTCTTTCACCCATCGCTCTAGAATAGGGTCAATCTGGACTCATCAGACCATATGATCATTCTCCATTGCTCTAAAGTCCAATCTTTATGCTCTCTAGCAAGCTGAAGCTTTGTCTCTTTAACAAGTGACTGTCTTGTGGTCCTGATCCTGTGTGTTGCCATCACATTGTCAGTGAATGCAATTGCTTTTACTTTCACTATTAAACATTTTTTTGTCTGTTTTGATTTTTTACAATACAACTTCCCCAAGTGTTCGAGCGATCTTTAGTCATGATTTTTTTTTTTTTTTTTTACCTCATTTTGATTTCCACAAAGTTGACAGTTCAGCACTTTGCTTCCAGGTTTTAATAATGCATAGGACAGCTCTTAACCCTGTTCCAGTAACCTCAGCAATCTCCTTAGTTGTTTTCTTTGCTGATTCCAGGCCAATAATGTGACCCTACTCGAACAGTGATGGTTTTATTATTATTACCCTATGCCGTGTATTTATAGACGAGCTCTGTCTTCATAACATCTTCATATTGGCATCTATCACAGACACACACAGATGCTAAGATTGGATTTGGCAAATGCTGGTCTGTTTGAGTACTGAAGGCATGACTTCCTAAGTGGGTCTTGCGAGTTTGCTCCCTTGGGAAATTTAGCAAATTTGGGTTCTCTAGAATGCCTTTTCCTGCATTTTGAGTCAATAATTTATGCAGATGAGGTACTGGTACACAGAAAATAATTTAATCTTAACCGCGTTCTCAACTGTTTCATTCACTTGATAAATAAACATGGTAGTATAGTGTTCAGAAGCTCATTCACTTACCGTACAAATTGCTTTTGACTTGTTACTGGATGCTACCTGGATGCAAGACCAAGTCCAAGTAGATTCGCTTGATGCCTTGCCTTGTTTATCACTCGAGCCTCAATCAAAGAAAAAATGGAGATTGCAACTTGTACAAATAATTCATCAATCTCAATTTTTAAGTGTTTATGCAAGCTAAATGAAAAGTCTCCTTGTCTATACCGCTTCATCCTGTATTCAGGATTTGGATATTTAAAAAATCACTGGGAGTATGAATAATGTCCTGTTTTCAACTAGAAGCCTACAGATTCCATCCAAATTCACAGAGATACAGAAAAGAATTCACCTTGAGTCATTTTGAATTTGTATTTAGAATGCATCTGCTCTCTAAAATGTGTTTTATTACTACTACATGGTGACCCTGCACGCTAGTCCCAGACCAGCCAGACCACATCTTGTTAGTTCTGATGGCAATAAAATTAGTTTGCACTCTGAATATTCATGTTTATTGCTTTCAGTATACTGTACATTTGGTTAAACTGTTTTCACTTAAACAATATTTTATAGTGTGCAAGCAGAAATACAAAGGGCATTCAAGTCAAACCGGATCCATCCCTTGTCAAAGAGGAAGTCTTAAAACTGATTTAAGATTTACAGTACAGAAGACTTCACGCACACTACAGTGATGAGACTCCTAGCCACATTAAGACATTTGAATGACACAAACATTTTACTTGTATATATGTATATACAGTATATATATATATATATATATATATATATATATATATATATATATATATATATACATATATCGTATTAGAATTGGGTTCTGTTATTCTGCACAATCACGAGTCCCTGTTTGACTTGAACGGCCGTCATAATTAGCTGTTCCTGTGTCCACAGCATTGCCCCCAGGTTCATTCAGGGAAACAATGGTCAGTAATTGAGGTCTCCTGTAATTAATACCATTGTTTTGGTGGAGAAACAAGAGTGAGAAAGAGCTTCTGAGACAAGAGACTGTGCTGTGTGATCATTGTTTTTGCTTTTTTTTACTACACACACACACCAAAATTTCCTAATTTCTTACACAAGCATATGTGACTGTTTCTGTAACAAGTTAACACAGGTCTCAGAGCTCCCCCAAAGTGTGTGTGTGTGTGTGTGTGTGTGTGTGTGTGTGTGTGTGTGTGTGTGTGTGTGTGTGTGTGTGTGTGTGTGTGCGTGCATGCGTATATGTGTGTGTGTGTGTGTGTGTGTGTGTATGTGTTAATGCTCCAGCTGAAATCCCATTCAGATCTTTTCCCACCGCAAACTCCCTTTATTTCACCCCCCGCCCCCCCCACCCCCGCCCTCCTCCGAATGTGCTTTCAATGAGCTATGTAAATGAGCTACTGCTGAGCCACGCCCCTGTTGAGAACAGCAGAGCTGAGCAACAGGTCTGGGAGGATTCCCTTATATGAGGTCACAATGGGGGAAAATCCAATTGGCTTGTTTAAGTAAACACAAAACATGATGCAAAACTGTAATACTCCGTTCTATCTTTTACCAATGTGTGATTTTGCCTATTAATAAAATAGGAAGTCACGATATCGGAAAAAAAAAAAAAAAGCATGATGGTCCCCAGCAAAAGCACCTACAAATTTTGTATTGCGAAACGTATTTTCCCAAAGGAAAAAAGAATACTGTATTACCAATATTACCCATTTCCAACATTATAATCATATGAAGTAAAATGTGAAAGAAATCGACATTAAACCTCGAGGTGAGGTGTTCGTATGCACCAGATCTGCAGCCCAATCGAAACGGACTCAACAGGAGATTGACAGCTTACTAGCTAAACAAGCTGGAGAATTTGTTAATAGCTTGTTTTCTCAGCACCTTTGACACCTGCCAATTTACCAGCAACGGCAAACTCTGATACGACGCACAATAGAAAAGTACAGAGGAGCAAATTTGCATGAAAAAAAAAAATTCTAGAGTAAATCAGTTGTTTAAAATATGCCTGTCTTGTGGGTGTAACACATCTGTTATTTCCCAGACTTACTCAGCTGAAGAGACAGAGAGAGAGAGAGAGAGAGAGAGAGAGAAAAGGGCACTTATAATACACTAATGTCTCTCTCTCTCCCTCTCTCGTTCCCGCTCTCGCTCTCTGTCTCTGTAGTGGTGGTGAATTATGAATGGTCGAGGCCTCTCAGCGGGCAGCGGGCCTGAAGTAATTGCATCCTGGACAGCTGGCGCGTGGTGGCTGCGTTCGTCTCCATCTGTGACGAGACTGCGCTTGCATATTTCTTTCCGCGCGCGCGTCTCCGAGGATGCCCTAGTGAGACAATTCAAACACCACAACACATGCAGCGATACGTCGGAGAGGCAGCAGATGGTTTATAATATATAAAACAGTTAAGGAGAACAACACAGAATGAAGAGCTGGAATGGATTCAAATACGAACAAAATATTTCATGCGCACACCTGGATTGAGAAAGATATACGGCAAATATTGTAACTCCGCCAACTGCTGCGGAGAACGGTTTCGCAATGCTCGGTAATGCTTTTCTCTGGGAAGAAGCTCGAGGAAGCTGGGGATCGTTTGAAGTAGTAGCTTCAGCTAACCAGAGTGAATTGTTAATGCAATCTGTGAGCAAAAACCCAGCATCATCGCTGGAGATATAGAGATCACATTTGGCTGATTTTCAAGATGAATACGAAAAAAAAAAAAACGAAATATGATAGGATCGATCCCCATGTGAGCTTAGACCGTTCTCTTCTCTGCAGTGGTATTTTTCTAGTTAACTCTCAACTAAAGCCTTTTACTCAAATGTTTTTCCATGTGCCTGCTATTAGCTTTAGTGATGCTTTGAACACCAACACACACACACACACACACACACACATCTTTGGTGTATTTGAACTGAATTAGCTATCATTGGTGTCTACAAAAAATACCACGTGTCTCGGTACATGATGTTTTTCTCCTCCTGTGTGTGTGTGTGTGTGTGTGTGTATGAATCTAATATTTATTCATGTGTTTATAAGTGTGTTCAGCGTGTGCACTTAGTGTGTGTGAGCGTGTAGCTTTTTCGGCGTGCATATTTTCTTAGTACATGAGCGATGATTAGCACAGCTCTGCCAATCACTGAAATTTACATTAAACCTGAAATTAATTTCATACTTTTCTCTCTCCCTCTCTAATTATGCCAACATCTGCTGCGTAGCCGAGCTGCATGCATGAATTTTAATAACCGCATGCGTTTTTTTTTCTTCTTCTTTTCTTTTCTTTTTTTTTTTTCTCTCTCTCCAAGTGAACTCTAGGGGAAAAACAGCTTTTCTTCCTTTCTCCACAGAAACACAAAGAACCAGTGGAGAAGAATAGACTTGATCAATTAGTGTCCTCTGGCTTAATTTCACACTGCAGCTTTGTCTCATCGACGTGCCCTGAAATGAACGTATTAGACATAACACCCAAGCTCACATTCGCCACCCCTACACCGCCCCCCCCCCTCATAAACAACACACATACTCCCATATACACAGAAAAACACATCTACATTTACACATTTGTATAGAAAATTACTCATACACCCACAGATACAGTACGCTGTACACAAATACTCACACACGGATACAGATACACACACATTCACACAAATGAAATTTAAATAATATCTCTACTGGGCTGATCTGCTAGCAACTAAGTTAAGCATCCATTTTTTTTGGTATTCCTAGGAAAGAAAAAAGAATGTGAGTTCAGTTTTCTCTAGCTGGAAAATTAATTATTACAAGAATAATATTTGTATGGTGCTGGAGCCTTGCCCATGGACCTCAGAGCAGTAAACCCAGACAGAAAACCTACCCAGCATGCAAACTCCATCCACACAGACCTGAGATGGGACTTTAATCCTCGACTCTGGAGGACACCTTTGCTAACCACTATGCAATCATGCATGTATAGCAATACTGGGTTAACTAATAATAGTTTATGATAATATACGGTTATACTACAGGTACAACCTATTTGGGTCAGCACAGGATGTAAAGCAAGGACAGGGGCATTATGACACTGAAGGGTTTATTTAACTGTAAACGATAACATAATAATAACAACAATAATAAATGTAATACATTTTTTAAATAAAAATAAAAAATGAGTTTAAATGTCAGAAATATTACTCTTCACAATTATATCATAAAAGATTCTATGAGACAATGGAGTTACTGCTTTCTTTTTTTCTTTTCTTTTTTTTTTGTGCATGACAAGCTGAAGTTTATTTCCAGTCCCATTACCTGCAAGTCAAAGAAACAAACTACAACTATACACACATATCTTATATAATCTATCTATTTAGAACATCATCACAAACCTATGGCTTCACACCAGAAATCACTGATATATGTCCTATAGTACTTAAGGACGCCAACCTATAGCAACTTTAATTTCATATAATAGAGATAATAATAATAAAATAATTACTCACATTACTGCAATTTAATAACATCATTCAATCTAGAATGCATGCGTTTGGACTGTGGGAGGAAACCGAAATACCTGAAGGAAACCCAAAAAGCACAAAGAGAACATGCAAACTCCATGGATACAAAGGCAAGAGTAAGCGATGACAGGAAGTGAATATATTCTTGGGAAACCTTTTCCAACAGAAAACCTAACCAGATTGATGTGTACTAATATTAATGTATACTTTATTTTAATTATATTTTTAAAAAATCAAATTTTGCAATTATTTTCATTTTTATTTATTAATCATTATTATTATCCCTACAGCATACAGTATATAAACATATAAACATAACCTGCCTGGTCAAAATAATCTCTGCTTTAGAAGAAAAGAAAGAAAAAAATTATTATTAAATAAGTTTCTGAAATGTCTGATGTACTGAATGTTGAGGTTAGCACATTTATGGAGTTTTCCTTCTCTGATGTTGAGGCCACCATGCTATAAACAAATAAACAAATAAACAATCAACAAAACAATCTAATTTTCATAAACCTATAATCTTATTATTTTTATTAGATTTAAAAGCACCATAAATTGCATTATTCTTTACTTTAAATTAACTAGTGTGCATTAACAAGTTTAATGTTAATATTTCAAACATGTACACTCCCCCCATGCTGCAGGTTGTGTTACTGATGTAGTTAATCCTAGTGGTTAGTTTACCTTTAATTATACGATCATTCATAATTTTACACTGTGTGTGTGTGTGTGTGTGTGTGTGTGTGTGTGTGTGTGTGTGTGTGTGTGTGTGTGTGGTTGTGTGTGTGGGTGTGTGTGTGTGTGTGTGTGTGTGTGTGTGTGTGTGTGTGTGTGTGTGTGTGTGTGTGTGTGTGTGTGTGTGTGTGTGTGTGTAGATGGGGTGAATAGCCACACTTCATTTGTCTTTATATCCATGTCATCTCCTAAAGAGTGTTTAAATAGGGCACCTGCCCCTCTGAGCTAACAGCCACCAGACCAATTGCCTTTAGTCCACACACTGCTCACACACCCTGCTGGGATAAGCCATTCATCACATACTCTCTCTGTGTCTCTCAAACACACACACACACACACACACACACACACACACACACGCACGCACGCACGCACGCACGCACACACACACACACACACACACACACACACACACATGGATATGTACTCTCACCTACATGCACACACTTACACATTTATTGCCTTAAAAAGTTGCATCCTCTAATATTTTATTTAACCTCCTTTATCTTTGAATACATTGTGCTGTTGTACAGTATGTGGTGACCAGCTCCCATGTGAAAACGATTCCTCACGCTCCCAGAAGCACTCTTTCACAATTTGAGTCCTGGAATAATCCCGTTCCAACAGGGAACAAAAACTCCATAGATGTGATAACCTGGTCATTCAGTACATCCAGGTCATCAGCTGACTTCATTTTATTGCCGCACACTGTAATGTCACTGAGTCTCGACCTGAGCAGATCATAACACTGCCTCCAGAGGCGTGTACGGTGGACACTGTGCATGAAGGGTGCATCGATTCTGCAATCTGCAATAGGGTCAATCTGATCTCATCAGACCACATGACCTTTTTTTGCATTGCTCCAAAAATCAAGCTTTACGGTCCCTGTTCAAATTGTAAGTGTTTAAAAAGCGTGCATGGCCTCTCACTGTTTAGTCCCAATCCTGCGAATTCTCATCACATAAGAAATTATCTTACTTTTTTGCTTACTTACTTTTTTTTTTCTGACCACACTTCTTCCAAAAATGGTTCAGCACAAGTTTGTTCCAGGTTTTAATAGTGTGCTGGACAGCTCCTAACCCAATTCCAGTCATTTCAAATCTTAACTGTTTTTTGGTAGCCCAATAGTAAAATAATAAAACCCTTCTAAAGTAGGCAATTTTTTTTTTTACCAGGTCTGGTATATAGTATTAATATACCGCATCTGGTTTGTTAAATTTTTGGATCAGGTTTAAGAGGCTTTCTTTCTAATCAACTGGTTAATAATTAATTGGGTATTTATAAATTATTTTACAGTTTTACATCAACTGTGTCATTTTGCAAAAGATCCCAGGTGTTCTGCTACTCATGTTTGTGGTTATATGAATTGTGTGTAGTGTGTGTGTGAGTGTTTTAAAAAATTGCGATTTCTGTGTCTAACATAGAGACGTTTTTGGCAAACCTTGTGCATAGTGTTATCTGGGCTGATGTTTTGTGTGTTCATGTTAGGTTTCACTAACTGTGTGAAATTTTTAATTTCAGTGTGTAAATGAGCGTAAAATAACTGTACTGTTCGCAGGAGAGAAACGCTTTCGCACTTGTGGTCTTGTCAAAATGTTCTGATTACAGCTGCAGGTGTGTGTCTGCTCAGGTCTGGCTGGACTCTCGGTTCAGGTTCTCTCAATGTCAATCATTTACAACATGGTCGAATAAAGTTGCTCTTTATTCTATGTGTTGTATGGCGTAGTGGTTAGCACTGTCGCCGTGCACCTCCAGGGTCCGGGTTCGTTTCCCTCCTCGGGGTCTGTAGTTATGCAGTTTGCATGTTCTCCCTGTGCTTGGTTTCCTCCCGCAGCCCAAAAATATCCAGAGTAGGCCGATTGGCATTCTCAAATTGCCTCTGGTGTGTTTAATGAGCATATATGTGTATATGTGTGTATGCACCCCATCCAGGGTGTCCCTATGTCTCTGGGGATAGACTCCAGGCCCCCATGACCACGTGTACAGTATAAAACCATAAGTGAGTGAGTAACTGTGGTCCTCCCCTTCTATGGTCACATCCTCCTCCATGTCTACAGTACCTCTACATTTACCTCTCTCTCTCTCTCTCTCTCTCTCTCTCTCTCTTCTGTGACTGTAAATTTGCCTTTCATTTTGGTTAAAAATAGGTAAGCACAGCTGTTGCTTTATTACTGTATAGTGCTTACATCTGGTCGTGTTTGATCAGTTGGTTCAGAGGTGTTGCATTTTGAAAGGCAGCGGCTTGAAATCACAAAGAAGTGACGTCATGTCAGATTTCTTACACGGAGGAGTGTGTTTAGTCTTTTGGCAAACATCGTGTGTAGTGTTATGTTAAACGTGTGAAAGTGTGTAAGTGAGTAAAAAAAAAAAAAAAAAATTTAAAAAGCTTTATTGCCGAGTTGTAAGTGTAGGGCCCTCAGGGAAGGCCTCACTGACCATAACACACCAGGCATTCCTAGAGGGTAACAGTGCTAACCACTGAGCCTGGATGAGACTGGAAGAACATAAAATGAACAAATTTAAATATAACACCTTAGGTTTGTTAATTTTTTGGATCGAGATAAAAAGCCTTCCGTTCTAATCGTTTAAATCGACAGAAAATGTCTTTTAGTGTTACGGTCTGATTAAATGCGTGAGATTTTCTTTGCCATGTGATTGCAGTGTAGTGGTTACTTCTGATGCTTGTGCACTGTGTGCTTGTGTGTCAGTGTGTGTAAGCTGTGCACAGCCTACACACACACTTGGACTAGAAGTAATTGGACTAGCAGTAGGGGTGAGGCAGTGATGGGGGCAATATATATATATATATATATATATATATATATATATATATGTGTGTGTGTGTGTGTGTGTGTGTGTGTGTGTGTGTGTGTGTGCCCGCATGTAGGTGGAGGGGTTCTGCCACTGGTGAGATATCTGTAAGTAAGTTTCAGTTGACAGCGGGGGGGGCTCCAGAGAGCACGAGGCAGCCCCTCCCCTCCTACATACACACTTTAATTAAAGTCTCAGAAGACAGACGAAAGAATCGAGTGCACAAAAAGAATAGCAGAACAATCCTCACCTCCCTCTTCATCTCCGAGAAAATCACACCTCCACAAGAGGCCGTGTCTCACCTCGTCCTGCTGGGTCCTGGAGTGATGTGATTCTGAAAGGCCTGGCTGTGTGAGAGGAACTAGGGAAAGTTTGTAAGCGTGTGTGTTAGTCTCGTCCAACCACCAAGGTGCTGGTGTATCAATGTGCACTTCTCTATCACAAAAGAATTGCTTCTCAGACGGGGGGAAAAACAGTTTGCTTCCAGCTGCTGGCTGGGGGACTGGGGGTAGTGACACTTCGCCAATTTAGGCAACTTAAGTTAATTAATGTCTGGCAGTAAAATGACAGGTTATGGCGATTTTTTTTTTTTTTTTAATGAGCAAAATTAGTAAAAAGGGTAGAAAGTGGTGCATGTGGGGGACCGAGGCCTGTTGTGAAGGACTGCGCACATCAGGACATGTTCTCTGCATCAAAAAATGTTTTTAGAATAATATTAGAAAAACAATCAATGCATCAATTTAAAAAAAACTATAATAATAATAATAATAATAATAATAATAATAATAAATAAAAAGTTTATTATTATTTACATTATTATTATTATTTACATTATTATTTACATTATTATTATTATTATTATTTACATTATTATTTACATTATTATGACACTATTTTTATTACAATAATACTACTGCCACTAATTATTATTATTTACATTATTATTGTCACTATTATCTTTATTATAATAATACTACTACACCTATATTATTATTATTTACATTATTATTATGTTTTATTGTACATTTTGCACTAAATCCTATTTCCAAGTACTATAATATGATATTTTCTTATATTTTCTTCTTTCATTCCTCTTTGGTCCATCTGTAAACCTTCTGCTTCATCACAACTGAAAGCAATTTTTCCCAACTTTTTGGTTTGTTTGTTTGTTTGTTATGTAAAAAAAAAACAGGACACTGAGACAGGGGTGGGATGATGGGCGCTTCTGGCTTAATCGAGTCCAATCTCACAAAAGATCTATTGACTAGTGATTTATAAATTGCGCTCTCTTTCTCCGTCTCCAATCCTCCCTCTCGTTCTCTCTGGTGATAATGATGGGGCTGAGGGTTGGCGAGGAGAGGAAACATGATTGACCTCACATCAGGAGATCTCACACCAGCAAGCTGAAAGAAATCGCAGTGTCTCGAACGGGAGTCCAACCCAGCAGGGTTCACAAAGTAGCACTGATTAAGAAAAAGCAGAGAGGAAAAACCTTTCTTGTGTCTGCGATCACTAATTTATATGGTATGAAAAACTGGAGAGAAAAAAAGATCGAAAAAAAGATACGAGGGCATTTAATTTTTTTATTTGGATGGTGCTTTTAAGAATTATCTTAAAAGAGTTTCTGAATACTGATTTACAGTACATAGTTTAGTACAGTACTACTGTATGTATTTGAAGGAAGTACTGTGTGAAAATATGAGCATGATGTGATTTCTTATGATTACAGTAGCGTTTCTTGGGGAAAATTTCCTGGAGCAAGAGCAAAATTAGACACTGGAGCAAGGAAACCTAAGCATGTCCTTTTTGGAGAAGTGCAACTCATTCGAGTGTCCATTTTTGCTTTACCTATATCCTTTCTTCCTCTTCATCATAAGTCCAGGCAACAGAAAGATTTCTAATTGCCAAGTGCAATGAAAAGCATCTCAGCTTTGTCCTCACACCTCCTGAAATTAGAATATTAGTAGGTCAAGAAAATAGATTATAGATTGTCAAATATATCTTTTTTTTTTTTTTTTACATAATGAAATGACACATTCATCTCTTGTCACTCTTTTTCTTGTAGGTCCTCCACCTCAGCTTTCTGGAGCTGTCCACTTGGTACACACTGAAATGTTTTGGTCAAAGTTGAACCACGGCATGTAGAATGTATATTGGACACTTATATAGGTAGGGCAGTGGTGGCTCAGTGGGCTGAGGCACTGAGTTACTGATCAGAAGATCGGCGGTTTGATTCCCAGCTCAGCCAGGTTGCCATTGTTGGGCCCTTGAGCAAGGCCCTTAATCCTAACTGCTCCAGGGGCGCTGTACCATGGCTGACCCTGCGCTCTGACCCCAGTTACACTGGGATATGCGAAGAAGGAATTTCACTGTGCTGTAATGTATATGTGACAAAATAAAGGCTTTACTTACTTTATTTGTAATCACAATATAAATATGATTAAATAATCATAAATAATAAAAATGTACAATAATGTAATGAAAACGAACGTTGGTCGTGAGCTTGGACCTTCTCTACATATCCTCCACATAAGACGATACACTTCTCCAAACGATGGATGAACTATGAGCGATGGAGGCCGTCTTTTTGCCTCTTGAGGAAAAGTTCCACCTCTGTAATCACCTCGTCGTCAAACGCCTGTCACAAAGTGATTTCTTCAAGTGATGAAAGAGAAAGAAGTCACTGGTTGTGAGGTCGGGGTTTGTAAGCGGGATGAGGCAGAAATTCGTACCCCAAGTTTCACCGTCAGAAGCTGAATGGGCTGGCACATTGTCATGAAGGAGCACTCACAAGTTTTCAAGCAGCTGCGCCATTTGGGATTTGACCCTCTACCGCGTGTTTTTTAAACAAGAAGAAATGTTCATGAACTTACTTATTTCTGGAGACATACAGTGCCCTCCGTAATTATTGGCACCCCTGGTTAAAATGTATTCTTTAGCTTCAAAAAAATTCAGTTTTGTTCTAAATAACATAGGACCACAATGGGAAAAAAGAGGAAATTCCAACCGTTAATTCAAGTGCATTTATTCAGTGGGAAAAAAAATCCCACATTAAGAAATAATTCTATTACATCAAATCATGGGTGCCACAATTATTAGCACCCCCGATGTTTAATACTTTGTACAACACGCTTTTGCCAACAAAACAGCACCTAATCTTCTCCTATACTGTTTCACAAGATTAGAGAACACAGAAAGAGGGATCTTCAACCTCTTCCTCTTTGCACAATGTCTCTAAATCATCCAGTGACCTGACTCCTCTCCTCTGCACTCTCCTCTTCAGCTCACTCCACAGGTTTTCAATGGGGTTGAGGTCTGGGGACTGAGATGGCCATGGGAGGAGCTTGATTCTGTGTGTGGTGAACCATTTCTGTGTAGATTTGTTTTGGGTCATTATCTTGCTGAAAGACCCAGTGACGACCCATCTTCAGCTTTCAGGCAGACGCCCCAGATTTTGCTTTAAAATTTCCTGGTATTTCAAAGCATTCATGATGCCATGCGCCCTAACAAGGTTCCCAGGGCCTCTGGAAGAGAAACAGCCCACAGCATCACCGATCCTCCCCCAGACTTCACAGTGGGCATGAGGTGCTTTTCTGCATACTCATCTTTTGTGTTCCACTTAGAGTGTTTGTTGCCAAAAAGTTTTATCTTGGTCTCATCTGACCAAAGAACACGGTCCCAGTTGAAGCCCCAGTACCGTTTAGCAAACTCCAAACGTTTGCGTTTATGATTGTGACTGAGAAAAGGTTTTTTCCTTGCATGCCTCCCAAAGAGCTTGTTGGCATGTAGATAGAATCTGATGGTTGTTTTGGAGACTTTGTGACCCCAGGATGCTGTAATTTGTTGCAGTTCTTTAACAGTGAGCTTTGGAGAATTTTTTATTTCTCTTACCATCCTCCTCACTGTACGTGGAGGCAAAATAAACATGCGTCCTCGTCCAGGTTTGTTTACTACCTTTCCAGTTTTTTCAAACTTCTTAATGATTCCTCTCACAGTAGATATGGGCAGGTGCAGACTATTTTCTTGTACCCTGATTTGTGAAGGTCGACACACATCTGCCTTACTTGGATGGTGTGTTCCTTTGTGTTTCCCGTGTTGAAGAGTGGATAAGAGAAATGGCCTCTGTGTCACGTCATATTTATACCCCAGGGAAGCAGGAAGTGATAAATTACTAATTACATGTTCCTAAACTTCCTAAACTTTGTAAACTACTGTAGAAATGACAGAAATACTTCAATTACATTTATTTTCTAGAAATTGTTAGGGGTGCCAATAATTGTGGAACAGGTTATTTTATGAAAAATAATTATTTGTTAGTCAGGGATTTTTATTTCCCCTTAAAATTCATTTTCTATTCACGTTATATTTTTCTACAATTTTCAGTGTGACAATATGCTTCTGCAATAAAAACTGAATTTATTTTAAGGCTTTTAACACATCTTAACCAGGGGTGCCAATAATTATGGAGAGCACTGTAATTTGGGCGAATATTTCTTACTTTTTTCATACAATAATACGTATTTTATTAACGCCCCTCGTTAGGTCCAAAAGTCTGAAAGCACTAATTTAATTTCAATTAAAATTCAATAAATGTATTTTTTAACATTTATTTATTTATTTATTTATTTATTTCAATGGTGTGAGATGGCATGAGCTCCACCATCGTTTAGGTCCGTTTTAGGTCAAATCCTTTGGCGCGTCTTCTGAACACATGAGACCGGGCATGAGAGAAATTGTGTACAAAGAATGTGTATATTGTGACAATGTGGACGAAAAAAATGATCAATAATCACTTGTTTATATATGCAAAACTTTTGAGGCCCCCTCATTTCTTCATATTAAATTTAATGTAGAAAAGTAAAGAAGTGGAACAAATGTTTGAAAACTGTTGTATATAAAAAAGAGTCTTAAACAGCACTTTTAGACTGACTGCAGTACTCTCTCTCTCTCACTACATCTTTGTCCCCAATCCTGAAGGTGTCAGTGGTCTGACACACACAATTAAACCCAGGGCTGCTCTCTGCGTGTGACACACACACACACACACACACACACACATGCACACACATGCACGCACGCACGCACGCACACACAGGCCAGCCTGCAGGTACTTGGGAGCAGCTGCATCAAACCTTGAGCAGAGAGCAGTGTGACCTTTTCCAAAAGCCCCAGCACACTCCTCTCCCCCATAGCTGTCCATCACACACACACGCACACACGCACACACACACATCTATATCTATAACTGCATTTCAGGATGTTTTTATTTTCAGCACAGTGCTTTTGAGGAAACCCATTATACACAGATTCACTTTGTTCAGAGTGGATTTTTGTGATATTGTGGCGATGGAACATGTTTATACATACTGTATGTATATATATTGTCACTTTATATAGTCATTGCTTGTAATCTTTTAATTTAAATGATGCCCCATCAATAACATACAACACTAATATACACTCTCCTCCAAAAGTAATAGAACAGCAATAACAGTTCATATGTTTTTTTGTTTGTCTGTTTTTTGCTATACATTGAAGACATACAGTATGAGTTAACTGTGTCTAATGTTTTGTGTTAAATTCGCTTTAAAAATCAATTTGACTTTATGGATTAAAAACAAACATAAAACATGACAGTAATTGTGTGCAAAAGTATTGGAACGGATAGTCTTTAAGTACATTTAAGTAAATAATACATAATATCATAATAATTGCGTCAAGACAGCAACACCTTGACATCAGCACACTGTTTACAATCTTCTTTTGTGACCCTTTCCAACCAATTATTATTATTATTATTATTATTATTAGGGCCCAAGCACTTTAACAGAAGCCCTATGCATGAATAGTGCATGAAGAGCTCTTTGGTTGTTGTTGTTATTATTATTATTTAGTTTCTCCTTTTAATCTTATCTGCAGGACATGACATGCATTCTCAGTTGGATTAAGGTCTGGTGGGTGATTCTGCCAGTCTGAGACCTTCCAGCGTTTTCCTTTGATCAAGTTCTTTGCTGTGTTGGCATGTGGGGTTTCGCTTGTTTTGTAACATTAATCGGCGAGCATCAGTCTGCGGTGTGAGCTATAGCAGCATTCGTGTGGTGAATTCAACCAATTTCAAATAATTGACAGTATACAGTGAGCTAACTCACAGAGGCGAGAGGTGGAGATGTGAAATTACTTTACAACCAACTTGAGAAGACAAAAAAATTACCAAAATAACAATAAGATAGCAAAGATTCACAGCTTTTAGAATGCCCTGCTCTGTGTGTGTGTGTGTGTGTGTGTGTGTGTGTGTGTGTGTGTGTGTGTGTGTGTGTGTGTGTGTGTGTGTGTGTGTGTGTGTGTGTGTGTGTGATGAATAATGGATGAGAGTTCATTAAGCTTACTTTATGCTTTATGTGTGTGTGTGTGTGTGTGTGTGTGTGTACACACTCTTCCACTTATTGCCTTGTGGCTGCCATCTGGATCTATGCCACTGAGTGCCATCCTTCAGGGTGTGTGTATCTGTGTGTGTGTGTGTGTGTGTGTGTGTGTGTGTGCGCGTGCGTGCGTGCGTGCGTGCGTGCGTGCGTGTGTGTGTGTGTGAGAGAGAGAGAGAGAGAGAGAGAGAGAGAGAGAGAGATAACACCATCTTAGAAATTACAAATCTTTCTTGGCGGAAGGCCACAGCAACACTCTCTGCAAAATATGGAGCAACATGTCGGTGCCTGAGAGACAGACACCGGGTGACATCCACCCCCTAAAATCCCTTCACTCCCTAGGGTTAGTACTGTTAATGTTATTGTCGTGATTATTGTGATATATTTTCATTGCTGATGCACTATTGTAATACACACAGTAATGCCTATAAAGCTGAACTGGGAACTGAAGGCTGAGTTATAAAAAGCGTTCATTTATCCTCATGATTACTTTTTTGGATTATTTTATAAACAATGCAAATAATAACTACTGCTGTCTACATTTTTAGAAAATTCTATATTTTAAAATAAATAATAAATCTCTCTGGATAAGTGAAAAAGCAACACAGTTTGGTCATAAGTGATCTGCCTGCTGTTGCATAAAAAAAAAAAAAGTCCTATTCCATTAAATCACTGCTCTCTGCCTCTTTTCCTGTCTGTTTGTCTTTGTGTGTGTATTTTGCTGTGTATTCTTAGCTTTGTGGGGACAGGGGATGGAAGTTAGTAAGTTAAGCCTTTATTTGTCATATATACTGTACATTACTGCACAGTGAAATTATTTCTTTGCATATTCCAACATAGATGGTGTCAGAGTGCATGTCAGCCATGATACAGCAGCCATGGAGCAGATAGGATTAAGGGCCTCGCTCAAAGGCCCAACAATGGCAACCTGGTGGCGCTGGGGCTCGAACCGCCAACCTTCCAATTAGTAACTCAGCGCTTTAACCCTTTGAGCCAACACTGCCCCAGAAGATATCAGGAAACCAAAGGCCCCATTAAAGAATTAATAAAAAGTTCATTTATTTTCCAGTTTTATTACAGATATTTTAAAGAACACTTTTAATTTTCGTTCCGCACCATTGCGCTCTGTACAGGAATTTCGCTTTTTTGCAATGTTTGATTCGAGTGAAAACAGTCTAGCTTTACCTAAGCTGTGTGATCTTCTCCATATTCTAATTCATTTAAACAGGAAGCACATCACTGAGGACTTCTCTTGTAGAAAGTTACAAATTTTACTTCAGAAAAGTCTGATAAACAGGTTTATTGAAAATAGAATCCAGGATTACATCATAAATAATAATTCTTCAGTCAGAATTACGAAATTTTTCGACTTCAACACGTTGCACAGATGAAGCTTTAATGTTTATGTTTAATGTTTTTCTTCTTCTTTGTTGTTTAACGCTGGTTGGAATCCAGTAGTTTACATCACCAATTATACGTCTCATTCTTCCTCACCTTCCCTGGCTCTTATTCTCGATTTTCCAGACCGGCCTTCCTTAAAACATCTCATGCTTCCTTCCCTGATATCTTGTTATCTTGACCTGTTCTGTGTCTTGAATTCTTTATCTGGTACCTCTACACACTCTTTCATTCCGATACATTTGAGCACTAAATTTAAGCCCAGTCTGGAAAAGCTAATGTTTATTTATTTATTTATTTATTTTAAGACTAAACAATCTTACGTGTTTAAACTGAACTTCTAATTAAAGGCTATTGTAGCTACCTAAAGACACAGTCGACACTTTGGTATTGATGATTTCTCTTTTTCTTTCTTTTTTCCAGGTAACCATGGTAATAGAATATCATGATATGAAAAAACATAAAATGATTTAAATCATTCAAGATATATTGTTTTGTTACACCTGGTCCCCATCAGTACATTAATACCTCAGATTGTGTAAGCTGTGTGTGAGTGAGTTAATGCCTAGAAACCTCATGGTTTGCCGACCACATCACTGCTGCCACAGTCCCAGCTGAGAGAACCGCACCACAGAGAGTGCTATCATATGGCAGCTAATGTGTGTGTGTGTGTGTGTGTGTGTGTGTGTGGTGACCACGGTCACCAGACATTACATCACTGGTCCCAGTAGGTTTTAATGTTGACTGTGTTTGTGACTATGTGCTAAAAGTGAAGAGCAGTATGTGCTGTTTTTTCCTGGCGCAGGGCTTTTAAAGGGTGGTCTTCCCCGCCTGATATTTTGTGCTTGTCAGCAGTTTTTTCATTCTCAAAAAAAAAAAAAAATACATTGCCACCTCTTTTTAACCCAAGATGATGTCCTGTGGATCCCACATCACAATGTAAAAAATATATATACAAATGTAAAATATATTACAACGATGAGTTTAAATACGCATTCTGCACACATTTTAAACATAAAGAAATATTCTGGGATCTTTTAATTATCATGATTAGTCAATGTGATTCACGTTTTGACGCTGTATGTAATCAGTAATACTAGGCCTTTTAAATGATGTACGTTTAAAATGATCCATATTTCGCATTATGCAGAGCTATTCAGGTCTACATTTAATGTAAAGATCTCAAATCTACTATACTGTAACTGACAAGCACTGAGGCCACGCCTCCTTCACGGAGACTGACAGGCACATGGCCTCACCTCCTTCACGGAGACTGACAAGCACATGGCCACACCTCCTTCACTGTGACTGACAGACACTGAGACCACACCTCCATCATTTAAACTGACAGGCACAGAGGCCACGCCTCCTTCACGGAGACTGACAGACACAGAGGCCACACCTCCTTCACTATGACTCATTAAGGTCACACCTGCTTCCTATTATTACCTATTACCTAGTATTACCTATAATCATGCTGTAGAGTATATGCCAAATATTCTGATATGTTGTCTGAATATATAGCAATTAAAGCTCTTTATTTATATTTGGGGCTGCACACATACACGCACTCACGCACACTCTCACACACGCACACACTCTCTCACACACTCACACACACACACACACGCACTTCTAAGTGCTAAGTGCATCATACTGTGCTGGCATGAAGATGGGCACACACAGTCTTCTGTGAGTGCCAGCCAAGAACAGGGGCAACAGAAGGCGAAGACAGTCTGGCCTTCAGGCTGTTTATTCGCAACTGTTGTGTTTTTATGTGTGTGTGTTTTCACCCTTGAGCTTTTGTGTGATGGAAGGTAACAGTGTGTGGGGTTGTAGGCTGCAGAAAAGGTCACCTGAATGATAAAGCGCATTCACTCCTGCATATGGATGAGCTTAGTGGGAAAAATAGCACGCTGTGTGTGTGTGTGCCTGTGTATGAGATATTTCCACTTAGGACATCTGGATCTCTCTCTCTCTCTCTCTCTCTCTCCGTGTGTGTGTACATGATCAATGTTAAACAAGAATCAGGTCTGCAATACTGTATCCACATTGTTCCCTAATGTCCCCACAATCCAGTGTGTAAACTGTGTCCCTATATTGTCATAATATTTCCATAATATTTTTCCTAAGTTTGAGTTTAAGTTATTGTTGTTGTTGTTGTTGTTGTTGTTGTTGTTGTTATCTTTTTCTTTTTTTCTTATCAGGAATGGAACAGAATTTCCTTGTCACCTAACGTTCCCCAAAGTAGGACAAACATGCACAGGAAGAATAGATTAATTCCAACAAGAGAAATTATTAGATTAAGTGTTTACATGACTAATATTCACCCACCAGATGGATTATCAAAGGTTTACACCACCTGTCAGTCTGTTTTAACTGAGTTGTTTATGATGCATTTTTCTTCTGATTGCACCAATATTATTAAAGGGATATTATGGTGTATAAGACTAAAATCTATGTTTAATATGTAACACGGGACCAGTTTTGCTCTGAGTAAGAGAACTATACAGCCTTTAAGACTCAGCTGGTTGTGACTTCTGTTCTCAAAACAACTGTTTTCATACTTTAACCAATTCAATACAAAGGTAGGATCTGTGACGTCGGAAAAGCATATTATGCTTTCTGTATAGAAAAATTTTCATCACATTTATATAAATGTAATTTATTCCATAAAGATATTTAATGTGTCACAGACGTAACAAAAGCAAGGTAAGCTTTCTAATATAAGAAAAAAAATATGTAAATGTACATCCTTCTCCTTGAATGGAATAAATACCATGATTGTGCACACTTTATCTACACCATGATTGTCTTTGAACACCATCTGAACACATTATGATGTTTCTGTAGAACATTCAGAGAGTGGAAACCCTAAACCTTGAAAATCGGCAGGTAATTCGTCACCAGCTTGCAGAAGAGACGCACCAGTCTCTAGGTACTGTACAATCAATCATTCACAAACAGCACTTGGACATTACTGGAACTCTGCTTGGAGTCATTGCCCAATCCCCTGTACAGTCTTGACCTCGCTCCAAGCCATTTCCACATATTCGAGCCATTAATGGAGTTCCTGGGGGGCTAGAGTTTTACCTGTGAAGCTGGCAGTCTGATCAGGGCTAAGGCGTATTGAGAAAACTTTCTACCATGTTGGTATCAAAGCACTAGTGAAACACTGGGATAAGTGCATTAGTGTAGCAGGGGATTATATAGAGAAATAAAAGAAGGTTTCAGCTGGGCACTGCTTCTAATAACTGCATTCTGTTATTCTGAACAATCAACAGTCCCAGTTTGACTTGAACACCCCTTGAACACCAAATACACACATCTATAATTTGCACATTATTGCGCTACTTGGTAATTGTGCAAGTGTGTAATTTGCAAATGATTGGATTGCTGCGGTACCTTGGCGTTGTTATATTTTATTATCATGGAACCTGAGTGAGGACACAAGGCAGCTGGCGGATGATCAGTGTGCTGCTTGGCTCCATCTCTGTATTGTCACCAATTAACTAGGCTTGCTCTAAGACTATGAGCTATGAGACTATGAGGGAGAAGAAATGATACAATACAATAAATCTCTGTAGTCTGATTGATAATATGATAAACTATATGATAAATATAAGTCTCTGCCAAAACAAGTTAATGTATAATACACATTATTATCACATCATTTAATTATGCAGTGCAACAGTTGATCTTTTTTTAATGACTTCAAGGCTTAAACTGGGATTTTTTAAATAATATAATTTTGTCCAGTTCATTTCTTTCACTAGTAAAACTGGAATCTCCAATCCAAACCAAACTGAAACAAAAATGTAAAAGAATTCCTGAATGAATCTCCCAGCATGGACGTTCAGCTCTTGAAAGAGATCTACACTGAGAGATGGAGTGCAGACATCAATATTAAACATGAGGTGAGGCAAAATGAGACAGCTTCAAGTAGACCAGCAACAAAGAATCCCCCTGTCATATGAAGTGATCTCTTTAAAGGAAAGTCATTTAGAACAATGAAGACTACAGGAGCAGCTGGGGTTAGAAAAACAGTCTCTGTGCCGCTATTTATTCTGGACTGAGCTCAAGGAAAAGCAAACCCAGATATTATATTAATGTTTTTGCTTCCCTTTAGAGATTAATAATGATAAAGTAGGGAAACTGCAGTCTATTGAACCTTCTTCATCATGTTTTCTCAGAAATAAAAGCAATAAGATGAATTAATTGTGGTGTCTACAAAATCTTGTTCATCTTTGATAATCTGGATGAATGTCGACTTCCTGTAACTTTCCAGAACAATGCGATCTTGCGGTGTTCTAACAGGGTCAACCGCAAATAATACGCTGGGGACAGACCTCATTAAGGGGCCTCTGCTACTTTCTGCTCTCTTCTGGATAGCCTCCCCTCCTGGAGAACCAGGAACCAGATCCCTCCTGGAGGTGTAAAGGGTCACCTGAATGTATAAGAGGATTTAGTGGTCCCCAGAAAGAGAGTAAAGTTCACAAAGTTCCTGATTGTTCAAAAAAGGAAAGGTTCCATTAGAAATGTGGCTTTGATCATCAACAGGCCAGTGAGTATAGAGTATACTTGTGCAACGTTCGCATCAGTGATGGGTGTGTGCCCATCTTTTCCGCTCCTCGCTCACTCCAAAGTGCTCACTTGATAGGCGGCCTCCACTTCTGCAAATCTGTGAAGGGGTGGGGCTGCTAAATCTGTCATGGCTGGCAGCAAATAATCATCAATGGCTCTTTAAAAGAAAGTGTGGAGCTTAGCTCAGGGTTTGGAAGTCTGGAGAAAGCATGCACTACATTCACTGGAGAACTGAGAGAATGGCATGTGAGCAGTGGCAGTGCACCAGGGACTTTACAGGTGGGTGGACTGTACACTGCTAGACACTACACTCAAAACACTACAGGATTGTATGAACTGCTTCGGCGCATTGAGCTTCAACGAGAGCCAGCCTTCGTGACATAGTTGCCAAAAGGGAAAAGGCCGCTGCCTTAGCGCTAAGGCACCCCTTTCCAGTCAGGATAGCCACCCAGAGATTGGGCTGTCGCATTGGACTCACGCCTGAGGCTGTGCCAAAAAAGGGCTGGACAGGGCAGGCTAGCCGTGAATGTAAAATGTGCCCCTGAGGAGCTTGCGTGAACCACTGTCTATAAGTGCCCTTTCCACCACTCTGCCGCCACTATTGCCCATCAGCCAACCGCCTACATGCCAGCTGGGCACTGCTTCTGAACCTGCACATGCACATCCTCCCTCCCTTCCTAAAATCCCTTCCACTACCCATTTCCCTAATAAAACTACCCTTTTCCCGTAAGACCTTGCCTCATGTCTGCGTCTCTGTGGTGGAAAACAAGTCCAAACAAGTGTGGCTTCCAAACAAGTGGAGAAAGGAAAGTTAACCTTCTGTGAGGAAGACCTGTGTATTAATAAATTCATGCCATAGAAACATCTAAGGTGAGATTGGGCACCTTGGGAAAGAATCTCTGCATCATTTTCATTTTTCTCCTTAATCAGAAGTAAGAGAACAACCATTAAATCATCGGTCTGATCATCTCAACGGGTTAAACACTTTCTCAGGAATGCAGTGGACAGGGATTTAGAAAGTGACAGTGGACACCTGGAATTGTTTCTCTGCTTTCTTCTTGGTCTCTCAGTAGACTTCAATAAGAGACTAAATGCCGCAGACAAGAAGCAGTGCTCGCAGAAAACACAAAACAGTCAATTACATTAGGGAGAAAATCCAGGAGAAGCCATCTACAGAGGATTCCTTTAATCCACCCACTGACTGAATGAACCGATTGTTCTTTCTTTAGTGCAAGTCCAAACCTACCAGAATAAAGGATGCTACTTTTTACTCAATCAAATCAGTCTACTGTTCAATAGTCAACTCTGATGTCTGTGTTTTGGATTAAATACAGTACATTGCTTCACAGATATGTCTGCTGCGGAAGCTCCTATGGGTCAAAGGCTCCACAAAATCTAAGTGAATGCTTTCACCTATAAATAGACTCCATCCATACGTACATCCAGGAATGTAAGGGCACAAGGCCGGGTACACCGTATATGGAGTGCAGGACACAAGCACACATACACTCTACAGGCAATTTGGAAATGCCAATCAACCTGTGGAAGGAAAATGTACTTTAATCTAGCATCTTTACCAAACCTCTACTAGTTTTACAAAAAAGTCTTGCACTAAAAAGTTTGCATTTTGGGAAGGTGTTGCCATCTGTGGCCATCAAAAGTTGATTGGTTGCTAGGACGATTTCTGTCACAGATATGTCGAGGTGGAGTTGAGAGGAACTTTTGTTATATTTGCAACAAAGTGAAGAGCTGGAGAAGGGGAATGTTAAGGAAAAAGGGTCCCTACTGGGAGAAGTTAAAAGCCAGTGGCAAGCAGCAAAGTATTTGGAGAAGCTTGTAGAGGTCAATAACATAAATCTTTATGTCCTGGTACACTAAAGAGTGGATGAAGAGCCTGACACACTATCCCCTCTGACATACCTGGTTTTTGAAATAAGTGCTTACACTTTTAGAGTTTAAGTGTCATTGTTTTGTTAGCTTAAATAGCTACCCTTACTCTTTTAGGGATGATTAGTCATGAAATGAATGTTAGCTAATGTGTAACTTAAAGCCAGTAACCTTAACACCTACGCATTGCAGTACCAATCCACAACATGATCAACAAGATGAGAACTAATGAGAATTAAAGAGACCTTATCCGAATGAAAGTGCTCTCTTTGACTGGAAGTTGTTGAAAGTAATATCTTCCCATCTAACCTGCTCCTTCTTTCTTTCAAGCCTTTTCCACATAAGAAAAATGAAAAACACGGTCCCTTTGTGAATTTTCTTTCCAGAACTATCATGTGACCTGCTATGCCAGCTCTTGATGAAGCAGTTTCGTCTTGGCATAGCGAATCAGTTTCATCTTGGCTTAGCGTAATCAAGCTACTCAACAACTTCCAAAACACAGAGAACGCCTCATCCACCTACAATGGCACAGACGTGTAAGTGACATGTGGTGTGGCATCAACACAATCTCTATAGAATATTGAACCATTTTTCCTCCACCAGCTCTAACAGGTTTGATCTCAACCTTTTTGAAGCAGGACCTGAGAATTCTTAGAACCATCCAATATTTCCACCAGTTTGGGAATATTGGCAATACACCATCAATGCGATGCCAGTCCATTGCAGGGCATCATGCACACACACACACACATATACATGCTGGAGGCAGTTTAGAGTAGCCAATACACCTACTGGAATGTTTTGAAGAGGCGGAATAAAACCAGAGAAGCTGGAAAAACCCATGTGGACACAGAGTAGAACATAGAAATTCAGGATTGTGCAATACAGAGTTACATATCCGTTTTATAGCCCAACCTAGTCAATATGATGAATTTTATTTCATTTTAACTATACAAACCAGACTGAGAAGAAAAAAAACCGTAATGATAACTTTCATATTGCCTGACATTTCCAAAAACCCAAATACAAACATTGGTGTCTGAAACCTCCCCATTAACACACAGTGGCAAGGTTTTCATATAAGCACATATATATTTTCACTCATCATTGGCCTACAGTATGCTATAACTCTCCAGCTAAAGTCAATCACCATGATTTCTCCAAAATTTACAGAACCACCCCTAAGTATCTTCTTGCTGCTCCAGCGCAGAGAAAGTTTGGTGCGACCAATAGCTTAGCAAGGATATGCGGCTTGCCGTTGGAGTTGAATCAAGACTCGGAGTGGTGGAGAAGACTGTCCAAATTAATTGACAGCATCTCCGATGGCATGTTGTCAAATTAAAGGACATCTTCACCAGCAAGCTGATTTCACAATAGTGTAACGAGGAGCGCTATGGGGAGTCTTTTCAGCCGTGGGCTATCAGACTGTGCATGTGGACGTGGGTAATTTCAGTATCAATGTGTTTGTAGATTGAATCTTCTGCTTTCGCAGCTAATGAGAAACAGATGGACACAAGTAGAGTCGCCAAGACTTACTACTACTAAACAGATGGTCGTTTAATGTGTAATATATCTTTTATTTTTAACTGTATTTATTGTATGCTTTACCCGTTACGTATCCGCCGCTTTATTCCTGTTTGATACTCGTTTACTGTATGTCTGGAACTCGTCGTCATGCATACTCATTATCTATAAGGTATGTCTGGATGCCGTAACCAGGCAATTTCATTTCAACATCAGTACAACATCAATCTAATGATGTCTATCTATGGCGCAGAATTACACATGGCTGTACTGTGTAAGCCACATTGCTGTAGTTGCTAAAGGCATTTTCTACAGCAGGGAAATCATGCAATTTTGTAGTTGGATCAATGCCTAAAAACAATGTCTCGCTCACATTAGCTTGGACACAAAGTAAGTGCTGATGCAGCTAGCTTTGTTTTTGATTGGGTGCCTGACCCAATAAATCATGATCCTATTTGCTCTGACAGAACGATCTAATAACTAAAACTCTGTGCCATTTTTATTGCACCCATGCTGGGAAAGGCTGGGTGGTAAAAAAAAAAAAAAAAGTGATGAAATGTGAACTTCATGACGGCAGAAGGACTGCCATATTTCCTCGCTACATATATTTCCGACACTGTTTTATTTCCCCTGGATCCAGCTCTCATACAGAGAGGAGCAGCCGCTGCAATAATATGGCACAGCAAGCTTTAGAAAGCCAGTTCATATCATTTCAGAGAGTGTGTGTGTGTGTTTGTGTTGTGCATTTTTATCATGAAAGCAGTCCAGTAGAATCATAAGTCTCCGTATTCATAAGACTGCCATTATTTCTCTTAATTAATATGTTATATGGGAAATGGTGTTAAATATAAAGATGCTGGAGGAGAAGAAACGCAGAGTGAGAGACAGAGACAAAGTGTATTTGTGTCCATAAAAGGAAGAGAAATTGACAAAGGTTCAAGAAGTAAAGACTAAAATAGTGAATGAAAGATGAAAAGACTGACAGAGGCAGAGCAAATGCTAAGAGAGGAGAGAAAGGACTCCAGGCGAGAAGTCACTCCCCTTGGCCGAGAGCCAGTGAGTGACAGTGGGCATCTCTGTGCCAGCTGGCAGCTTTTTCTGCCATCTGTAGAGGTGTGAAGTGCAGAGTGTGTGCTAATCTCAGAGTGTATGTTAATCTGAGTCAGCACTGCTCAGCCCAGGCCAGATTTACAGACACCTGCCAGCTGCTAGAACAGGTCTGATCCTGGTACTGCTTGACACTGTAGCTTTTAACAATGCACCTTAAAAAAAAAAAAGTATAAAGGGCATCACAGTGTAAAAGCTGGTAACTAGGGTTCTTGGTTCCATCCTGAACTTGGCTTAATCTGTGTAAATTCATCCAGTGTCTCTTCATGGGTTTCCTCTACATACTGTAGGTTTCCCTCCTCCAATAAAGCATGCCAGTAATTGGCTTATATGTTAAATTGCCCCTATAGGTGAGATTAAATATTTGAATGTATGTGTGTATGGTGCAATGAAATACATTGGCAGTCGTGTCTTGCCCTTTGAACTCAAGATGTACTATGACCTCACCAGAATAAAATAGGTGCTAAAGACAATCTATTGACACACAGCCATATGTACTATATAGCCTTACCAAATGTTTTGAAAATGACTAAGGTCTGGGGAGTTTCCTGGCCATGGACGCAAAATTTCTATGTTTAGTTCCCTGTGCCACATCCTCCAAGAGCAACTTCACCCAACCCAAAGAACAGTTTAATGATGAGCAAAGCCTTTTCCATCATAATGGAGCTCCTTGCCATAAGGCAAAATTGATAACTAAGTGGTACAAAACATTGAAATTTTGGGTCCATGACCAGAAAACTCCTCTGACCTTAATCCCATTGAGAACTTGTTGTCAATCCCCAAGATGCTGATGGACAGACAAAAACTCACAAATTCTGATGCACTCCAAGCATTGATTATGCAAAAATGGGCTACCATCGGTCAGGATGTGACTCAGAAGTTGATAGACTATAGGGGTTGCACAAAAGGTTAAGGCTTTGGGTTACTGAGTGCTAGAACAGGGCCCCAGCACCACCAAGCTGACAAGAGACCCTATCTGCTCCAGGGGCACTATATAGCCTGGCTGACCCTCCTCTCTAACCCCAGCTTCCCAACTAGAATATGCAACAACAACAAAAAAATCATTCACTGCGTTGTACTTTACATCCCATGAAAATTGTAATCTTAATCCTAATTTCAAAATTTCATTTGAGTATGAAGAAACCAGAAATTGCTCACTCATGCTGGAAATGCAGAAAGCACAGAAAAATGGCAATAATAAATAATAAAGGTCACTTATACAGTAGGTTGATTTTAAAACATGTCCATTCATTCATTTTCCACACCGTATTAGGGGCCTGGAGCCTATCCCAGGAAACTTAGGGCACAAGGCAAGGGACACCCTGGATGGGGTGCCAACACAAGCACACACTCACACTACACACAATCTGGAAACAGTGATCAGCCAACACTGCTTTGTTTTTGGATTGGCTTTGCCCACTAAGCCTGCACTGAAAAAAAAAATGACTTTTTGGTGCGGTAAAATGTATTAAATTAACCATCATAATTTTTACATGGTAAAAATTAATTTCAAGGAGAACTAGAATTTCCTAAATAAAAGTTAACATACATACACATTTAATTCATCTAATAAATTAACTGAGTGGAAAGAGTTAAATATTATTATGTATTTCCTTGTAATATTTAAAAGTTTTATAGTCACTCCACATGAACCTAGTAATATTAAGTAAGTTCTACTTTGAAAGTTTAGTTTAAATTTGTAATGACACCGCGCATGCGTGTTTGGAGACGCTGCACGCGCGCTGTGGTTCAGTCAGAGGTGCTGCGCGTGCGGCCGGAGCTGGAGTTTGTGGTGTTCGAGGTAAGTTTACCTTTCTGTTTTTTTCCCCCTGACTTCCAATTAATGTTTATCTTAATCTCAGGACGTACAATTAGCAATATTTCAGTTTTTAATAGTGTAGAGATTCACGTGATATAAAAACGTGAACCTACGGAACGCCCCAGGGGTCATGTGGTAAAATAATAATAATAACCAACCGAGCGCGCGGATTAATAAACTGACACGTGTGTTTCTTACCCCCACCCTCGTGAAGACGGCGTGTTCAGAGAAAGGTTCGCCCGTGAGAGGTTGTGCTCGGACCACTGAGCTTCTGCAGATTCTAAAATTGGCATTGTTACCGTTTCTTAATCACTGGAATGGAAGAGATTTTCCATATCATAATATGCATTGCGCTGTTTTTAATCAATACACAACCCATGATTTATTATGCTGCATTTAAATGTGTAATCTGTAATTTGTTTATTAAATGTAAAATCTTGTTAACAGATGTTTCTATCAACAGGACTACTGTACTGTATATTTCAAAATTTGGATAGAGTGCAGAAAGTTAATTTAGGACTCTATAGAAGATACTGGCCTACTTCTCACATTTAGGCAAGTATAAACCTATATACATATTTGCTTGCTATAATGTTGCTGTTATTTTTATTTCGCCTTCATTGCAAAATATAAAATAGTGGTTATATATGGTTTTATACCATTGTTGTAGTATAACAAAATGCGTATGTTCATTTACAGGTAGATCTCACGCTGCATTGGACACAAGCATATACCAAATGCAAATGAACACACATGAACATAAAGGTTTGTAGCGTCATAAAACTGAGTAATTATTGAAAGAATTCATGTTTGGGTGAACTAAATGCAAACTCAGCTCTCATCATACGATTTCCTGACACTGTAAATGTGCAAAGTAATCGGACTATGAAATGTAGCCATCTCATGCAATGTTCTACAAATGTTTTACTGATGCAAGATTATTGCTAAAGCAATTTAACCCAAGTTTAACAATCTGAAGTAAATGAAATGATGGTCATTTTTTATTATGTTCTTTTCTGTGTGAGTAAGTGTAAGTTTGTGTAAGTCAGCACAGGTGATTGAAGCAATTACATTTTTGTTTATGAAAATAATTATCTTTATCTTTTTCTTGTAAATTTTATACAGGAGGACAGACGAAGTGATGCCTGTTTGCACCATCTTAAAATCCTCGTAGTCCGTACTGTTGAAGGGGAAGAAACGGATGATGTATCCGTTATACTTGAACGAAAGGAAATTTCGCAAGAATGTGGCAATACTGCAAAGTCATGTGCACTGCTTACTGTTCCTATGGATGCAAAATGTAACTGAATGCACTTTTATTAAAACGACAACCTGTATCGAGACTGTTAATGTCAAAAACATTCTGTAATGTTGGTGAATAAACTGTTTAATAATATTTTTGTTGTGTGATTTGTGAAAGATATTGATGAAATAATTACAGTTTCTTTACAAAATATAAATTAGCAATGTTCACATTATTATAAAGAGTAATATAAATAGATAAAACCAAGTAAGGGAAAATCTCACAAAACAAAATTATAGTAAAATTTACTTAATTCATAAAAAGAAGGTTCCTGCTAATATAACAATAAATTAACTTTACTTGATTATTTTACATAAAACCAACTTGTGAATTAAATATAATTATGTAACTTTTACTTGATTTCTTCATGAGCGTTACTTTAATTATTGAGTAGATTTTACTTGAACATGATGGGTAAGTTGTACTTAATATTGGAGCAATAAAATTTACGCGTGCAAATTGTTACGAGGATTTTATCAAGTAAATCTTACAAGTCCTTTTTTTCAGTGTGGGGAGAACATGGAAACTCCACACACACAGACCAATGGCACATTTCGAACCCCCAACCCTGGAGGAAACATTTGTAACAGTAAACTTGTTATTCTGTATGTAAAATTTAAATACATCTATTCTATAACAAACCTTAATGTTGTCTTGTTTTTGCCTTCTTGAATTCGATTACCTCAATTTTATTTAAAATTTCCTTAACAGATTTTTGTAACCAAGCAAACAATTCATAATACATATTATTTAAGATATTGTTTGATTTTTTTTCCTTTGTAGAATAAGTAAATATAAGGAAAATGTAACTATTTGAATAATTCAGTATTTTTTCCCCAAAATTTATAAATTACCAAACATCATGTGTTAGACATAATCGGCATCCAAACCCGTCCTACTCAGTGAAATCCCCAGCGTTGATTTAACACTTTCAAAACTCATGCAAGTCCAGCTGGACCTATATAAACACTGCGGGGTGTTGATTCAACAATCTGGGTGTTAATTATTGGGCATTTTACTGTGTATCTTATAACCCTGCCATAATGATCTACCAATTATTGCAAGCTGGGATAGTTTAGAGAAAATTTGTACATGATTTGCCCATTAAATCAAATGTACTGTAGTCTTTCAAACAAGAAATGGTAAAGGGTTACCAAGACATTTCCAAGGCTTTATTATCCACGAATGGAGAAAACTTAGAACATTGTTAAATCTTCCCAGGAGTGCCTGGCCTTCCAAGATCACAATGATGACTCTTCCAGGAGCTCATGAAAGAAACCAGAACAGCATCTAAAGAACTGAAGGCCTCACTTGCTTTAGACGTTTTACTCAGATTATCTTTGTGTAATCATTTGCTATCTTGGCCAAAAAAAAAAAAAGTAATCTAATTGTAATATATAATACATATACATGTATATATACACACACACTTGCTAACTAGCTAGCATAAAAATTTGTTTATATATATATATATATATATATACACTGTATATCGTTCAGAGAAAGCAGACAGAAAATTTGCATCTTCTTCAAAATTTATAATCTATAGCGTCATCGGGAATCTTTCCAATAAAATATCTTACTGCAAAGCATGGATTTGTAAATCTTTTTTTTTTTTTTACTTCTAACTGTTCTGTATTTTTAATAAGAACAGAAAAAGACCATAAAAGACTATTTAAATGCTACTTAAAATATAATAGGCTGTAAGACTTTACTGATGTGTTATAAACCATGTGAGAGTTTATTAAATGCCATAATTTTACTCTTGGAAATACCACAGCGATTCAATCAGCCAGACGCATGTAGGATTGCTAGCAGCTCAAATATTATGTTTAATGCACGACAGCCAGTCTGTCTCAAAACTGATTAAAAGAGGAGACGGGGTCGAATGTTAAGACACTGTTTATGGTTAGGCCGTACAGTATGCTGTGTCAATATGCTCCGTGAAAAAATGATGATTTTTGTATTATAATGATTTATTTGTAATAACAAAATACGGATACAAAACTCAAGAGAATTATGCAGGTCAAAAGAACAAACTCTGCTTAATAGTGTAGTTCAATTCAGTTTTATTTATATAGCGCATTTAACAGTGGTCATTGTCGCAATGCAGAATTACAGAATAAAAATGTAATAATATGATGAAATGAGTTTGAAAAGTGTGAGTAATTATGATATAAATCAAAATGATCAGATTGTCCCTGATGAGCAAGCCAAGGACGATGGTGGTGAGGGAAAAACTCCCTGAGATGGCAATAGGAAAAAACCTTGAGAGGAACCAAAACCATCCTCATTTGGGTGATAACGGATAGCAGGTATTGAAGTTCAGTATAACAAGAGAGATTTTTAAGGTAATATGCAGTCCACTTTCATTATTGAAACTGCTTGTAGGGGAATTTCAATCCAGGACTATTGAGTCTAGTGTCTGATTCAGCCGAGGCCAGAACTACAGTATCTACAAGATTAAGTGGAACCATCACCAGTGACCACAATCATCCCAGGAAGAACATACGAGGCCTACATAAGACAAGATCCTCTAGAACTAGAACTAGAAGCAGGACACCAGGATACGCCAAACAAGTCCAGAGGGTCTGGGTCTTGGTCTGTATTTAAATAATCAAAACAAGGTGAACTTTATAAGCAAGCTAGGGATCATATCAAAGGTCAAATGTCCACATTATTAAAAAATATTAATATTGAATGGTTTGAGAGTGCCGTTGTGAGCTTTTCTAGGATCTAAGTAATTCTGTAAAGCTATAGACATTAAATATCATGCAAAAATACTCAATATAATTTTTTTTTTTCTGGAATGGATCTTGCAGAGGTTACAAAGAAAGTTGGGAGGTTTTTACTTTTGTGAGGCACAAATGTGGCATGCCTGAGAGCGAGAGGTCAGTTATGAAGTTTGACTGTCCTTGGATCCTACTTACTGTATAAATCAGCACCAATTCTGCTCTCTTTTAGTAGTCAATGTAAACAATCCCATCATTAAGAAGTCTTCTGCAAGCAGCAGTGGCCTTTTTTTTTACATATACTGTACAACACAATACAGTATATTCTATTTTTCACGGATCTCATATCGTTAGGAAGTGCGGATCGAGTGCAGGGTCAGTAGGGTCTGCCCCAGGAGCAGAGAGGGGTTAAGGGCCGTGCTTAAGGGCCTGACAGAGGCAACTAGGCAGTGCTGGGCCTTGAACCGCCGACCTTCTGATCAGTTGGCTTAACCGTTGAGCCGCTACTGCCCTCTCACCTTCTGTCCTTAATTATTCTAGACCTACTAGGTCTTTGCTATTCTGTATTGAAAAGAAACTGACTGACCTAGAACCAGAAGAAAGTCAGGATTTCATGATCATACAGATTGTGAACAAAAAACAACATACTGCCCCAAGTGAAATTCCAATTGAGGTCTTGGGTCACCATAAATGTTTTTTTAAAGTTTAATTATTTGTTACATATACAGTGGAACCTTGGATTACAAGCATAATTCATTCCAGAAGTGGGCTCGTGTTCCAAAACACTCATAAACCAAATCATTTTCCATAAGAAACAATGAAAACTCAAATTATTCGTTCCACAGCCCCAAACAAATTATGGGGGGTGAGAGAGTGACGCTCAAAATAAGAGTCTCATGCGTGATACATGATACTCGGCGCTTGTAAACTAATACTTGCTCGGTTTCCGATTTAAAAATTATTTAAAATCTTTACTCGGTTTTACCTTAAAGCACAGGGGAATTTTTTTTTTAACATATCCCACTTAGAAAGCTGGGGTCAGACAGGGTACGGCACCCAGTAACCCAGTAACACATAGGCTTACCCGATTGAGTCACCAGAACAGCTTCAATGTTTGTTGAAATAGAAACCAAACACAATACTTTCATAAGATTTTCATTCAGTTCATTTTTGACGATGATGAAGGAGAGCAGCATAATAGAGCCACATTTTGTTTTTCTTTAATTTGTCTCACTTCGTATGGAAAGAACACGAGAGAGAGAGAGAGAGTAAATACATGTGGCAGGATTGGAATATCAACTCATTAAGTTTTCATATCTTAAATCTCATATCTGTTACATAATAACCACAATGGAAGGTATCTGATTTAATTGTGGCAACCATTTTATTGATCCGGTTAAGCCCATTTTCCACTAGATTGTGTGATTTACTGTTTGGCACTACTGCATGTGGGATTATACTCCATAGTGTTAGAGAGAGAGAGAATTCCATCTGCCAGTTGTGACTCACCTCTGTTGTAAATCCATGCACACACACACACACACACACACACACACACACACACACACACACACACACACACACACACACTATGTATCAGCCTTATATGCTTATTTATTGTGTATACGCATGTATATATGCTAATGCATGGATGAGTGTTTACCTGCTTCTGTGTGTGTGTGTCTATGTGTGCACAGTCGAGATGTTTACCGCCGTTTAAAAGGCAGCGGATGTGTGCAGATGAATAAACAGAGCTGTAATAGCAGAAGGACTCTGTATTTATTTTTTATCTTAAACAGTGCTTGTTTGTCAGGCAGGATGAATATTGAGTGTGAAATTGGGATCAGGAGAGACGCATGCCAGCGCTCGGGCTTATCTTAGCGCTGCAGGCGGACGTGTGGCTGTTATCGGCCTGGCCCAGAAATGCCGGCGCTCTCCAGCACTCTCCAAACCGCCACACTGCCTTTGTGTTGCCCTGAAGGAGCCTGTTTACCTCTCACTGCCTTGATATTCCTATTAGACCTGTTTCTGTTTACTCTATTTACTCGTTGCCTTTTCAGCCACGGGCATGCTCGTCCTCGTCTCTCTCACTCCCTCTGTCACTTTGACCTCCTCACACACTACTGGCTGGCTTACTTAGCTTTGTGGCTTATGAGAAACACAATTTCAGGGGTTTTGGCCATTCATTGGTCTTTACTCTGTCTCTCATTCTTTCTCTGTATTTTATTTTTTTAATCTTCACAGACTTTGCCTTTAGTCTCCATAATGCTTTCCTACTTTATGAGCTTGTCCTTGTTATTTTTTACCCACTTTTTTCCTGCAACTTGGAAAGCAAACAGCCAAACCATGGTATTGGTGCTAAAAAGTGTCTCTCCTACAGTAGACATTTATATTCTTATAAGGTAAAAAGAAACACATTTGCTAAATACAATTTCATGCCCTTTTATGTCTGTAGTGTCCGTAACTTTTTTGAATTCAAATCTTTCAATGATCTTAATCGAGATGAAACTAGGCCAATTTAGATTTCACATGAAAAGACATAAAAAAGTCTATTATTCTAAAATCCTAAATTGTTAAGATACTGCAACATGAATTTGACAGGGTTACAGACCCTACAGAATTTTTTACAGGTCATATGCTTCTAGAAGTGTACACCAATTGTAGTATCAATAGTCATAAAGAAATATGAATAGTTTGCATTTCAAATTATTATTATTTAAAGCAAGACAGTATAATGCTAAACAATTTTTGGGGGCATATACTGTATAAAGTCATCTCTCCAGCAACTTCGGGAAGCAACACTGGTCACTTCCATGTGGCAGAAGTAGGCTCTTTGGCACACACATTTTCTGTATCATATGTATAACATAATTTATTTTTTTTAAATAGCACATGAAGAAACCACTTTTCTTTTCTTTTTTTTTCTTTTTTTCTTTAAACCTCATTAGGAGAGAACATGTTCGGATGGAGAGACCCAAATTTTGGTCCAGTATCGACCCATTCTATACCTGGGATTTGGTGGTCCTATGATACTGAGCTCAAGATAAGATGTGTGTATATCCCTGTGTATGAGTGGGTGTCCCCTGAGTTCTAGTCTGTATGTCTCTAGGTGTGAATGGGGGTCTGTATGGTACGGTGTAATGGACACATGTCCAGTGTTGCCAGGGTCGACCAGTTACAGAGCATTCATTAAGGATGAATGAATATGCCTTGATAGTTGTGCTCCTAAGAAGCCTTTTTCTACCGCTTTTGCAACTGACTGATTTTTTTTTTGCCCCATGTTTATCCTCTGGCTTTTATTCTCTCTCTCTCTCTCTCTCTCTCTCTCTCTCCGCCTCAGCTATGTGCCTCATGAGGAACAAAATGTCAGAGCCTCCTTCAGCCTTTAGTGTCTCTATCTATATTTCTTTCACCTCCTAACAATCTGCCACACCATTAACCACCATGCTTGCTCTGACTCTCTCTCACACACTCTGACTTGGCCTTTGTCTCTAAGGAGAAAACAAACTTTTATCCTGCATCTTTTTCCGTTTCTATTATTGATTGATTTATTTCTTTTTCAGAGCACACTGCAATCAAAGTACCTCATTTCAATCTGGATAGAGTCTATGTTCACTCGTGTCAGTTATTTACAGTACATCGCTGCATTTCTCCTCATCAAACGCTGACATTCAGACGAGGTTTTGAGCAGAGAACGAGTTAATGCATCCACCCCTTTCAAGGGCAAGAATATGTAGATGTAGGGATTTTTTTTTTTTCTGTTGTTGTTGCTTTTGCAGAGGACACAGCGAGGGCAAAAGTGTTTCGTGTGTGTCTCTGTGTGTAGTCTCCAGAGAACGAGAGAGCGAGAGAGCGAAAGAGAGCAAAGGGCACAGTGCCTCAGGATTGGATCACACAAGTGCTTTAAACCTCCTCTTTCCAACCAAAGATCATAATGCATCACAAGCTTACTTTACAGACAACAAAAGAAACCGAGCGAGTGAACGAGAGAGAGAGAGAGAGCGAGAGAAGGTGGTGTGAAACGATGCATGAAGCGCAGCTTAAAATTTCAAAATGATGAGTGTGCATGCATGATGTGTAAGAGGACACCAAGTCAATGGTCAAGTCTGATGAAACTTCGGGCTGCACATGATTCGTTCTGCAAGCTTTCAGACTGAGGTAGCACGCACACGCAGAAGACATCTGTCCCTAACCCTACCCAGATTTTTTTGTTACAAACATTTACTTTTACAGCGTTTAGCCGACGCCCTTATCCAGAGCGACTTACAGTCTTATCATCTAAGCTGTAGTAGGTTAAGGGCCTTGCTCAAGGGCCCAACAGTGGTCCTGGGGTTCCTTCCACACCATAATCTAACACATTAACCACTGAGTCACCACCAACAAAAAAAAGGACACACAATGACCTACAGTAATAGAAACTATTAACATGAACAAAACCTCATGTTCCATCTGAACAATGCAACTTTATGTGGTAGCAATCTTAGACACCTAGAGTTGAACAACATTGTCCAAAGTTTGAAGGTGTAAATGCATTGCAAAGTATTTTGAAAATTCATAATTTCTTCACATTAAATGCAGAATATTCCCAGGTAACATAATATACATATGCTGTACATTCTCCTGATATGTGTCAGGGTGAGAGGAAACCAGTGAATCTACGTACAGCAAACCCAAGCAATCAGTATCCTATAATTAGGACTGAAATAGGGACCCTAGAGATGTTCGGTCCTGCCACAACCTGCAGCCCCAGGTGTTTAACCCTGTGCAGTAGTTCTCTGCACATCACTGCTTCAAAAATGCACATTTATATTAATATTGATATAAATAATATAAGGTGAGTTTTATTATAATGTTTTTTTTTTCTCAATACTGTACACTTCCTTCAAATGGTTTAGCGTAGCAACAAATCTGTTAAACAGATGGATCTGTGATTTTGCGGCAGACAGGACTGATTGTATGCTTGAAAAATTAAGAAAGTTTCACAGTAGCACAACCGCTTATTTCTCCTCTTGTTGATTTTTGGACAAATATCTAAAGTTGTTTTGGATATATGTGTCATGCACACTCATAACACGACCGGCACTAGGACCCGGAAGTAATACGGTCGGGTTTCAGGAAGCATAAAAGGAAACAAGATGACGCATCACATCGCTCAGTCATTGAGTTATGCCCGTGCTATCGCCGTCGCCTCGCTCGTCCAAACGTGAGTACTCACTTTCTTGGGTTATCGCTTCTGATTGGGTGTGTGTATTTAGAACGCGGGTTTATTTGTGTAAACTCTTGCTCTCGCTTCGGGAGAGTTCTAAGAATAACTTGCGTGGTTATCCTGCCTACTCGCGCTACTTCCGCGTTTGGGTTTACCATCCACGCTACAGGGCTAACTGCTAAGTCTTCTGCTTCATCTCCGGTTAGTCCGTGACAGAATGACTGAGCCTCCGGCAGTAAACCCAGCGGAGTTTGCTCACCTCTGCGATGTGGTTGACCGGCATGCTAAGCTGATCGATCAGCTCCGTGGTGAGGTCGCATCGCTCCGCACGGAGCTCCAGGGCGTCGCGGCCTTGCGCCGCGAGGTGGCGGAGCTGCGACAGGAGAATGCGGTCCTCCGCGGGGCGGCCGCTCAGCCGGCTGTGGCCACGCCCATCGCAGCGGCTGCTGCGCCGCCAACTCCCTCTCCACCTTCTGATGTTTTCTTATCTTTACCGGATAAATGGAATGGCACGGATGGGAAGTGCAGTGTTTTTCTAACTGCGTTGGATCTTGTGTTTGAGTTTAATTCCACCAGATACTCCACAGACCGACTGCGCATTGCTCTTCTCGTCTCGTTGCTATCCGGGCAGGCAGCTGAGTGGGCCACGGCGGTTCTTCGTTCGGATTCAGATGTCGCCTACTCCTACACCGAGTTCACCCGCCAGCTCAAGCTCACCTTTGAACATCCAGCTGCTGAGGTGGAGACCGACTCCAAGTTGTATCATCTAAAGCAGGGAGGGTCGTCCGTGAGCCGTTACACCGCGGAGTTTCGTACTCTCGCCGTACAGACCGACTGGGGAGACTCCGCACTCCGGACGGCCTACTACGAGGGACTGGCTGCGCGGATAAAAGACGAGCTCGCCGGACGAGAGCTTCCAGCTACCTTGGAGGGTTTAATTCAACTCGCCCTCCGGATCGACCAACGGCTGCTCGTTCGCCCCAAGCCAGCTCCTCGTACCCTGCCACCCACCATGACTGCACTACCACACACCACGCCCTTCCTCTCCCGCTCACCAGTTCCAGAAGTTCACGCCCCATTCACTGCAGCACCCACCAGGACCGTCGGTACTCCACCTCCCGCCGTGGTTGACACAGGAGTCGGGGAACCCATGCAATTAGGGCGCGCCTCCTTGACCGCTGCAGAACGGGAACGCCGATTCAGAGAGGGGCTCTGCGCGTATTGTGGATCTTCTGCACATCATCGGGCCATCTGTCCTCTGCGGCCGGGAAACGCGCAGCCCCGGTGAGAAATGGGAGGAACTCACCGGGTCCCATGTCCCTCTCCACCACCATGACCAATGATTCCCGTCTCACGGTTAAAGTATATCTCCAGTTTGGCCACAAACGGGTCGGAAGTACCGCGTTCGTCGACTCCGGGGCAGCAGGTAACTTCATTGACTCTTCCTATGCCAAAAAATTGGGGATAAAGATTGAGGCGTTATCCCAGCCTGTAACCATTACATCAGTCGATGGTCGGCCTCTCTCCTCCAGCCCCATATCCTTTCAAACCCAACCTATCACCCTCATCATTAACCAACATCAAGAACAGATCCAGTTTCACACCACCACTATCTCCTCACCACCTATCATCCTCGGACACCCTTGGCTGCTGCAGCACGACCCGCTCATATCCTGGAACCAAAGCCGGATCCTCCAATGGGGGCCGACCTGCACTGAGCTTTGCCTACGGGCCGAGGCTGGGACGTGCTCTAGGGAGTCCGAGGCCCCCGATGTCGACACAGATAAAATCCCGCTAGACTACCGGGACCTGGCTGAAGTCTTTTGTAAGAGACGTGCGACCCATCTACCACCTCATCGCTCATACGACCTGGCGATCGATCTTCAGCCAGGTGCGACACCACCCCGCGGCCATCTCTATTCATTGTCCAACACCGAGACGCAGGCGATGGAGGAGTATGTTTCCAGTGGACTTCGCCATGGTACCATCCGGCCCTCCTCCTCACCTGCCGCTGCGGGGTTCTTTTTCGTGAAGAAACGCGATGGTAGTCTACGTCCCTGTGTCGATTATCGGGGGCTCAACAATATTACCATAAAGAACCGACATCCATTGCCTCTTACCAACTCTGCCCTGGACGCCCTCTCTGGTGCCACCATCTTCACTAAGTTGGACCTCCGGAGCGCCTACAACTTGGTGCGCATCAGAGAGGGCGATGAGTGGAAGACGGCCTTCATCACCCCCACAGGACACTTACGAAAGTCTGGTCATCCCGTTTGGTCTCTGCAACGCACCTGCCGCTTTCCAACAGTTCATAAATGACGTTCTCAGAGACATGTTAGGCCGTTGGGTGTTCGTCTACCTGGACGACATCCTCATCTACTCCCGAACACTCAACGAGCACATCCAGCATGTCAGAGCGGTTCTAAAGAGATTGCTCGCCCACCAGCTGTACTGTAAGTTGGAGAAGTGCGCTTTCCACGAGCGCTCCACCACGTTCCTGGTTTTTGTCATCTCGCCCCAGGGTGTGGCCATGGACCCGCAGAAATTGGAAGTTGTGAGTCATTGGCCCCTACCCAAGACTCTTAAACAGCTCCAGAGATTTCTCGGGTTTGCCAATTTTTATCGCCGCTTTATCCGGGACTACAGTACCGTTGCAGCGCCACTAACCGCTCTGACCCGCCCATCATCTCACCCTTTCAATCTCACCCCAACTGCTGTCTCCGCCTTCCATGAGCTCTGTCGCCGCTTCACCACTGCTCCCATCCTCCTTCACCCGGATGCTGATAAACCATTCGTTGTGGAGGTGGACGCTTCGGATGTGGGCGCCGGGGCTGTTCTCTCCCAGCGAGGTCCAGACCAAAAACTGCATCCTTGCAGTTTTTTCTCCAAGAAATTTGACGCCACTCAGCAGCGATACGGAGTAGGGGACCGCGAGCTGCTGGCCATAAAGTGGGCCTTGGAGGAATGGCGACACTGGCTCCAGGGCGCCAGAGAGCCGTTCATCGTCTGGACCGACCACCAAAACCTCATTACAATCCGCACGTTAAAACAGTTGAACCCCAGACAGGCGCGATGGGCACTATTCTTTGAAAATTACAATTTCCACCTGTCATACCGCCCGGGGTCCAAGAACACCAAAGCCGACGCCCTCTCCCGACAACACGAGGAAGACGTCCCCCGGGCGGACCCCGCGCCTGTACTACCAGCCACCAAGATCCTCGCACCGCTCAGGTGGGACCTGGAGACGAGGGTTCGCCAGGCACAAGCTACGGAGACCGCACCAGCAGGTGTGCCGCCTGGCCGACTCTACGTCCCCAACGCCATCAGGGCCGAAGTGCTTCAGTGGGGACACTCCTCCCCCCTTTCAGGACACCCCGGGAGACGGCGGACCCTACTGTTTGTACAACGTGCTTTCTGGTGGCCCAGTATGAAGAAGGACGTAGATGAGTTCGTCCAGGCGTGCCCAGTGTGTGCCAGGTCCAAGGACAGCAACAGACCATCACCCGGGGAACTTCAACCACTCCCGGTTCCCCGCCGACCCTGGACACACATTGCCGTTGACTTCATCACGGGCCTGCCGGTTTCGGAAGGAAAGGACACCATCCTCACCATCGTCGACCGGTTCTCCAAAGCTGTTCACCTGGTGGCCCTCTCCGGACTCCCGTCAGCTAAAAGGACCGCTGAGCTGATATTAGAGCACGTAGTCCGCCTGCATGGGTTCCCAAAGGACATCGTCTCGGACAGGGGGCCCCAGTTCACGTCCCGGTTCTGGAAGGCCTTCTGCCGTCTGATCAATTCCACCTGCAGTCTGTCCTCCGGTTACCACCCACAGACTAACGGTCAGACGGAGCGAACCAACCAACAACTGGAGCGCTACCTGAGATGCTTTATTGCTGATCGCCAGTGCTCCTGGGCCCGCTACCTCATTTGGGCTGAGCTGTCACACAACCTCCACCTATCTTCTGCCACCAACCTAAGCCCATTTGAGGTATGCTACGGCTTCCAACCTCCGATGTTCGATCATCAGGAACCGGAGGTGGAAGTGCCGTCGGCCCAACAGTTGGTTCGCCGGTGTCGACGGCTTTGGAGACAAGCAAACCACGCCATTCAAAAGGCCAATCGCCGCTACACCCTGCAACATCGCCGTCGACACCCACCGGGACGAATGTACCAAGTAGGTGATAAGGTATGGCTCTCAACAAAAAACCTACACCTGCAGACTGAGTCAAGGAAACTATCACCCAGATTCATCGGACCATACCGCATCAACCTCCGGATTAACCCTGTCACCTACCGGCTCCAGCTGCCTGCGGCGCTCCGGATCCATCCGGTATTCCACACCTCCCAGCTCAAACCCTTCACCACCTCACCTATGGTTCCACCCACCCACCCTGCTCCTCCTCCCCGTATGATTGAGGGTGGTCCCGCCTACACCGTTCGCCGGATCCTTGACTCACGTCCTCGGGGCAGAGGGCTCCAGTACCTGTGGATTGGGAAGGTTACGGTCCCGAGGAGAGATCTTGGATTCCGGCTCGGTTCGTCTTAGACCCCGAACTCATCCGGGACTACCGTCGTCGGGTATCCTCCACCCCAGGACCGTCGAGAGTCGGTCCTGGACGGGGGGTACTGTCATGCACACTCATAACACGACCGGCACTAGGACCCGGAAGTAATACGGTCGGGTTTCAGGAAGCATAAAAGGAAACAAGATGACGCATCACATCGCTCAGTCATTGAGTTATGCCCGTGCTATCGCCGTCGCCTCGCTCGTCCAAACGTGAGTACTCACTTTCTTGGGTTATCGCTTCTGATTGGGTGTGTGTATTTAGAACGCGGGTTTATTTGTGTAAACTCTTGCTCTCGCTTCGGGAGAGTTCTAAGAATAACTTGCGTGGTTATCCTGCCTACTCGCGCTACTTCCGCGTTTGGGTTTACCATCCACGCTACAGGGCTAACTGCTAAGTCTTCTGCTTCATCTCCGGTTAGTCCGTGACAATATGTTGTGTCTTCAATTGAGTATTTTCACTTTTGTCCTGCTGTATATGCAGTTGAGATACATACAGTATAAGCACACTACCATAGGTCTTGGTCGTTGTAAACGTTCCTCTTCTGCACACCGACCGCGAAGTTTGTCACCCGGGAACACGAGTGCAATGTAAGTAATCAGTGCCAGGTTCCATACAACCCTTATTTCATTTAATAATGCCCTTGCAAAGTTCACTTTAGATTTATATGAAGCTTCTGCAGGACCACTAATCTACTGTACATCAAGTATCTTTCAAAGTCTTTTGTTTCCTCCAAACTAGCCATATGGCTAACTGGAGCTAGCTGTACAATTTTGGGAAAAGAAAAGAGTTCGAATTTCTGAAAAATAACTTTGCAGTTATTTATTTAACAAAAATGAAGCCAAAAAAAAATGAAGAAAAAATCTAAACAGACATGCAATACTGAATACCCCCTTACTGCATCTATAGGATTTAAGAGGGTAGGTTGCAATAAGGTGATGCTTATCATCAGCTCTTGATTAATTGCTTATTAGCAGATGTGTAGACCTCTATAAAAGCAAATGTTTTTGCTGGTCTGTGTCATTCATGTGTGCGTTAACACGATGCCAAGAGAGAAAGACATAAGCAATGGTCTTAGGGAAGCAGCTGTTAAGACAGCACAATTAGAAGAAGACTGAACAGGTACAGTTTGTTTGGTAGGATTGCCAGGAGAAAGCCTCTTCTCTTTAAAAAGAATATGAAGAATGTTCGTGGTTCATGGAACTGCATCTGAACCAACCACAAGACTTGTCCTATGGACAAATGAGACAATTCTTAAGAGAAACACCTTATACCCACTGTCTGTCGAGCATGGCAGTGAGGGGATGATGATTTGCAGCCACAGGACTTGACAGAATAAACACTCACCTTTCCACAAGCACTTATTGGTATATTTCTACTTGGCCGACCTGCACTAGTGATTTGATTATGATTATGCACCGTCTTGATTTGTTTTCCAAGACTGCAAGAAAGTTCTGCATAAGACGCTCTGGCAAATGTTTTGAATATAAATGAACACGTAATTGAAACAACCAAACAACAGACATATTGATGCCTGAAAAATCATTTGCCTGGGTTTCATGGCATTATCAAGGTCGGCCTGTTTATGAACTTTCAAGCTTTCACAGAATTTTTGGAGCACAAAATTCTCTATACAGTCTTCTTGTTTTCTCATTATCTGCTGTATGGTCATAACAAGCACCTGGTTAATCAGTTTTTTCTTCTTTTTCTTTCTTTTTTTTTTTAAATGTGCATATGCTCCCCTTTTTATTATCCTCCAAAGTTGCCATTTGGGTAGGCAGTTTCTTACAGCGACTCAGTAATGAAAGCATCCAGTCCAATTAGGCGGTTCATCCTGAGCACAGCAGCTTATTAAAACCCACTGTGGTGAAGTTTGCTTGCATGAGTCATCTCTCGGCACACTCTGCTCTTCCTCGCGTGTGCCTCTGAACCGGACGTGTAAGCGAAGACAGAAAGAATGCTTTCTCTCCGCTTTAGCTGACCCCAGAGACACCAGGCTTGTCTCTGAGCCCAATTAGGCCAAGCCAAGTTAGTAATTAGATGATAAAATTAACCAAAATCCGAGTCTATTGGCCCAATGTCCAATCTTTGGAGGATTTCTTCCTCTAAATGCCACCTTCGTTAGTTCGAAGCTAGAAATAATTGTCGTCCTAACGACCTCCATCGAGTCTGAAAGATAATTGCTATCAGCGCACCCAGACGTATGTACTATTCAAAACCCCACTACTTATGTATGTGCAATGCAATATTGAGAGCCCACTCTCAAATCAATAGCATAATGTGGCCTTCAGCTTCATTTTTTATTTTGTTATCGATTGCAGTTATAAGACTGAGAGCAAAGTCAAGCCAATTACAGAGAGTTAATTGATTTTCCTTTTTTTTCTTTTCCTTTTTTTCTTTTTTCTCACACGGGCTGGATAGAAGTGTTTTATGCAAAGCGGATCAACTCAGAAGTCACCCTAACCTCCTCTGTGAAGTCTGAAAAATATTTTAATGAGGCATGGAAATGGTAAATAAGGTTTCTAAACCTCGCCTGTGGAGATGAAATAATACAAAAAACAAGTCAGTCAGCAGGGAGCGTGAAATCTGTGCACTGTACATGATGTTTACCTTTGTGTACGCTTTAAAATTGGGGAAAGGAGCTGAAAGAAGCACAGGCAAGTGTATTGAGATATCATATCATTAGAGTATTGATCGGGGCACGATTGATACATAATCACTGCCTATTCAATACGTCTTTGCCTTTTAAACTCATCCTGAAAGGAAAATATTGGCCATTGCAAGGTTATTCTAACAAGGATATCCTGTTATGTAAGTTCCCACAATTCATAATTTTTTATATAAAATTACATTTTAGAAATTTCTATGCCTAGATTGCGATGTGCTTCTGACTAATTGGCTGCAACAGATATGTGACAGTAGCTGTCCTTGACTGTCTGTCTCGGTCGTCCCAGCTCTCGTTTAGTAAAAGCTGTTTAAGACAATGCCTTCTATTAAATCTTCAGCTTAAGTAAAAGTGTTCACACTCGACTCGATTCGGGTTGTAAAATCAGTGAAACGAAAAAGAAAGAAAAAAACATGTCTGGATTCAGGTCAGATATTTCACTCCTATGACATACACCTGGAGGAATCTCTCAGGGGGAGAACCTTAATTTCCATCTGTCCTTAATTCAGGGTGGCACAGATCTAGAGCAGCCAAGAGGCTGGTTGTGACAGTAGGATGCATAAGCATAAGGGGAAATAGAAGAGAGAGAGGCTACAGTTTGTTATACACCTGCTTTCGATTCGTGAACTAACACAATGTGTCATGGTTGTTTGGGTTGGTCAATAAAATGTGCTAACCTGCAACTGGTTTAAGAAGAATCACTCTTAAACATACACAAACCGCATGAAACATTCAGAAATTTGACATTTGAAGGCTATCCTTTAAAAAGCACGAGAATGCGTTATTAAGCAAGGTTTATATGTTTGTGTCAAGTCAAAATTTCAGACTTTTTGACTTTAGGTCTTTGTTTCATGTTTCAACTATTTTTTTAAAAAGTCCTTTTTTCCCCCCAACACTGGGCAGTTCATTCCACACTACACACACTCTGATACAAAGGAATATCAAGGAATAAAGTGTTAGCTTACGATACAGTATCTCAAAATAGCGACAGCCCTATTCCAAATACAACCTGGTTTCACCATTTAATCGCAAATCACATCTCAAAATAAAACTAAAAATAAAATTCTGAAATGCAAGTTTTTCATGTCTATCTTGTGGCTGCTTACATACAATGTTACGCTCAACTGGATTTGTACATGGAGGAGAAGGAGCCTGAGTAGCTGGCCTGGCGGTAGCAGGTACCCTATAAGACACTGCTGGATCTTTAGGACAGGTTTGATATTTATCTTGTGGCAAACATTTGGTCGTTCTCACATTGTATGGAACCTAAACACTGCTACAGTATTTAACCTTCTACATTAAGGAACACAGAAGTGTGAGAGTGGCCTATAAAAGCAGCTGCTGCTATTGAAGTTCCCAGTTCCGAACTTAGACGATTTCCTCTTGATTCAGATACGTGCCCATGATTTAAAAGTTATACTGTATGTGCTTACTGTATATAGAAGCCTTGCCAGTGGGTGTTAGCAGGAAGGCTTCAAGACATCAAAGTGAGCATTGGGGTTTTCGAATATGTCAGATAGAACAAAGGTTATCATTACTTTTCTAAAGGGTCAATTTCACAACTAGCTGAATATCGAAATGATGTCGGCAAGACGTAGAACTCTCAAAATTAGCATATTATTATTATTATTATTATTTATTTTTTTTAGCCACAGAAACAACCAAAAGCAACTATAAAAACACATGCTCATGTGTTCCTGTGCTATTTCTTTGCCTATGTACCTTTTTACAACATTTTTGCTTAGTCATGTTTGTATAGTTGGTTAAAGTGTTCAGTTAAATGGTTAAATTCAGTTAATTGTATTGCTTATTTTGTGCTGAAAGAAAAGATATGTCACTATATGCCTGTCTGACCTGTCTGACTCATCCTGGTGCCCGGCTTCTGTTTGGAGATCTCGTCACATGGATGTCCCGCGTGTCTCTTTGGGATGCGTCTGATGTCTGGGGACGTTTTCACTCCACTATGAAGACGGTTCTGGCCTCGCATGATGTTGACAGCTGTTTCTCTGCGGACTTGGCTGCAGTCGCTAAAATAGTTCAGGACTGAAATTTCCTACAAGTCTACCTGAGCCTCCAATAACAAACTGGACTCCATATTAACATCAATTAACATCAACTGTTATACTGAACTGCCTGCCACCTAACACACAGTATGACTGCAGATCAATTCCTGCTTTCTGTTTCACCCAAATGAGGATGGGTTCCCTGTTGAGTCCGGTTCCCCTCAAGGTTTCTTCCTACTGCCATCTCAGGGAGTTTTTCCTCGCCACTGTCGTCCTCGACTTGCTCAATTGGGACAATCTGACCATTTTGATTCATACACATTTGCATTTTATACAAATGTAAATAATTCTATTGATTGTGTAAAGCTGCTTTGCAACCATGACAATTGTTAAAAGCGCTATACAAATAAAATTGAATTGAATTGTATTGAACTATATACTCAACAATCCTGACCCATATATACAGTGTGTTTATTGAAAAAAAGAAGAAGAATAAACAGCAAAACAACAAATGGCTAAAAAAATTCCTAAAAAAAAGAAGAAATTTTAAGTTCTCCTGAAACTGATGCCGCCATTTTTAATAAACCAGTTATTGCACGGATAGTCAATTTCACATCCTAGGTTAAATATGCAAAGATCAATCATGGCTTATGTCCAATAATAACCAAAGCATGAGTTTGGTTCGAATCTGAATGCAATATACTGTATGTTCACCCATTGAGGCATTGGGAACATGATATTTATGTTTAAATCCCTCCAGTGGCACAATGGTAGTTAAACCACACAGATCATTGAAGTTTTTGCTTTTGGTCCTTTTGCATTCAATGAAAAAGAATATAAAAAAAAAAAAAAAACATCCAAAAGCATTAATAGATGATCTAACAGATTATCTGTTTCATGCTCATGAGACAAACTATGGACAACATCCAAGACAATTTATTAACATTTTGTTTTAGTGGGTGATGGTGCATGCGTGTGTGTGTGTGTGTGCGTGTGTGTGTGTACATGCTCAGGAGTGTGGGAATTTATTTGTGTGTCTTAGACAACGTACTTAATATAGCAGGTGTGGTTTGACAGTTCTTGAGCTGGAGCCAAGGCAGGAGTGGAAAAAAAGGAGAGAGAGAGAGAGAGAGAGAGAGAGAGAGAGAGATAGCAGGAACCACTGTGCATCTGTGTGTGGTGACAGATGGGAACGGTTTAACTTATAGAGTTTTCTTAAGATCTGGAGCTTTGCAAGGACTGTCTGTGCCAAACAGGTGCACAGAAAAATACCACAGAGAAAGAGGGAAAGATTCCTTCTCTTATTGTGTGAGAGTCATGGCATATCCTCTTTCACACACACCCACCCACACACACACACACACACACACACACACATACGCACACACACACACCATTACAGATTCATTACAGGTCCATGAACTCTTGTAGGAGGCTGTGTTCAAATAAATCCAGCATAGTAAACTCATTATATGTATCATGAAATCACAAAAATAACATAACAAAAATACATCTATTTATATTTATATAGATTTTAATTAAGTGTATGTTTACTTTGAACTGAAAGCCTATTAATACAGTTTGTTTAAAAGAAGGGTTGACTTAAAAATGTAAAAACTAATTACTTTAGTAAACACACTAACAAAATATACCCCTATTCTTGTATGTAATTAACACTTTTATGGTCTAATTGTTGGCTTCTCCTGGTCTTTAGGACACTTGGTCTAGTCTTTGTCAGTCAAACCCTGATTTGGTCCAGTCTTCATGGCTAAAATATCGAATCAGTTATTTAATTAATTATTTATGACTTAAAGTCCTTTACCCCTGCTGTTATCACTCAAGCGCTTGATTTCACTTCAATTTGACTTGATCTGCTTGTTAGTACCACGTATTATGAAAACTACAGCAGAGGGCAGAGCTTTTTCTTACAAAGTTATGGAATAGTCTTCCAAACAGGGTTCGTGACTCAGACACAGTCTCAGTGTTTAAGTCCTGGCTGAAAATGTATTTATTTAGTCAAGCATTTTTGTAAATAGATTAACCTTAGGTAAAGGAGCAGATCCGGGGGACTCATGGACGTAGAGTATTCTGGTGAACTGGTATGTTTAGATGCTGTCCTCCCCACTCTCATTGATCACTCAGGTTTGTTGACGGTGAGGTGATTGGTTGCTTTACATCTCAGGGAGCCCTCATGTCTGTGTTTCCTTCTAGCTCTCCCTTTTAGTTATGCTGTTATAGTTAGTCCTGCCGGAGTCCCTGCTTGCACTCTACACTAAATATACATTCACCTTATACATTATGTGACTGTGACCATACCTCACTGTTATCTCTCCTACTCTTCTGCTCTCTGCTCTTCTACTCTCTTCTCTTCTCTCTCTCTCCTCCGCTCTCCCTCTCTCTGTCGAGCTGTACATGTCATTCCTGAGCTGCCAGTGATCCAGACGCCCTCTGGCTCCTGGACCTGCCTGACTCGCCCTGGTGTCCTGCTTCTGGTTGGAGACCTTGTCGCATAAATGTCCCGTGTGGTCTCCCTGGGATGCGTGTGGTGACTGGGGACGGTTCCACTTTTCCACAAAGACGGTCCTGGCCTGGGCTGATGCTGACAGCTGCTCTCTGAGGGCTCGTGACTGCAGTCACTCGATAGTTCAGGACTGGGGGTTCCTACAGTCTACCTGAGCCTCCAATGATGAACTGGAATCCATATTCCGTCTAGTGTCTGGGGACAGTTTCACTCTACCATGACTGGGGACGGTTCCACTTTTCCACAAAGACGGTCCTGGCCTGGGCTGATGCTGACAGCTGCTCTCTGAGGGCTCGTGACTGCAGTCACTCGATAGTTCAGGACTGGGGGTTCCTACAGTCTACCTGAGCCTCCAATGATGAACTGGAATCCATATTCCGTCTAGTGTCTGGGGACAGTTTCACTCTACCATGACTGGGGACGGTTCCACTTTTCCACAAAGATGGTCCTGGCCTCGACTGATGTTGACAGCTGTTTCTCTGAGGACTTGACTTGGCTGGAGTCGATCGATAGTTCAGGACTGGAATTTCCTACAAGTCTACCTGAGCCTCCAATAACTACCGAGGGGTACCTAACTACCCCATCCTCATTTGGGTGAAACAGAAAGCAGGAATTGCTCTGCAGTCATACTGTGTGTTAGGTGGCAGGCAGTTCAGTAAAATAGTTGTTAATAGACCTTAATTGATGTTAATATGGGGTCCAGGTAGTTATTGGAGGCTCAGGTAAACTTGTAGAGAATTCCAGTCCTGAACTATCGAGTGACTGCAGGCAAGTCCGCAGAGAAACGGCCATCAACATCATGCGAGGCCAGAACCGTCTTCCTAGTAGAGTGCAACCGTCCTCAGACATCGGACACATCCCAAAGAGACACATGGGACATCCATGTGACGAGATCATGAACTCTTGTAGGAGGCTGTGTTCAAATAAATCCAGCATAGTAAACTCATTATATGTATCATGAAATCACAAAAATAACATAACAAAAATACATCTATTTATATTTATATAGATTTTAATTAAGTGTATGTTTACTTTGAACTGAAAGCCTATTAATACAGTTTGTTTAAAAGAAGGGTTGACTTAAAAATGTAAAAACTAATTACACACTAACAAAATATACCCCTATTCTTGTATGTAATTAACACTTTTATGGTCTAATTGTTGGCTTCTCCTGGTCTTTAGGACACTTGGTCTAGTCTTTGTCAGTCAAACCCTGATTTGGTTCAGTCTTCATGGCTAAAATATCGAATCAGTTATTTAATTAATTATTTATGACTTAAAGTCCTTTACCCCTGCTGTTATCACTCAAGCGCTTGATTTCACTTCAATTTGACTTGATCTGCTTGTTAGTACCACGTATTATGAAAACTACAGCAGAGGGCAGAGCTTTTTCTTACATCCATGTGACGAGATCTCCAACCAGAAGCCGGGCACCAGGATGAGTCAGGGAGGTCCAGAGGGCAGAGGGGGTCTGGATCAATGGCATGTGTAGCTCGACAGAAAGAGGGAAAGAGAGAGGGGGGGGGAGAGAGGGAAGAGGATAATGTATAAGGTGTATGTATATTTAGTGTAGAGTGCAAGCAGGGACTCCGGCAGGACTAACTATAAAAGCATAACTAAAAGGGAGAGCTAGAAGGAAACACAGAGTATAGCAGATAAAGCGGTATAGACGATGCGTGAGTGAGTGACACCAGCAGAACTAGCTACTGTACTGTATATAGTCTAGGACATGACCTGACATGACATAACAGACATGACGGCTCACTGAAAGTAAAGCAACCAGCCACGACACTGTCAACAAACCTGAGTGAGCTCACGACTGTGGAAAACACCATCAAAACATACAAGTTCGCCAAAACATGCTATGCCCATGAGTCCGATAGCTCAGATCCTTTACCCAAGGAAAACATATTCACAAACGTCTTGATGAAAGAAATACGTTTTCAGCTTAGTCTTACTGTAAATCCTGAGATTGTATTCACTTAGGTGGCATGTCACAAGATCAATCAAGGATGTGATTCCTGCTAGTTTAAAACATTTAGGTTCACGTCCAGTGCTGAGAGAAGAATCCAGTATTTGTTTTTCAACGCACAAATGCACACTAGTATGAGAATCTATTAATGACCTTTGTTATCTTCTATAAGAGTGGAGGGACACATTGATCTGGCAACATTAAGAGCTTTTCTGTAGCTCACGATACTCTCCTTCCATGCTGTTTGAATTACTACCAACTTACTCTGATGTCATTTATATTCTATAAAGCAAAATCACAAACAGAGTCAGGAAGAAGGTCAGTCAGTGTACACTGACTTTGAATTACACAGACGAATCCACAATCCAAAACAAAACTCAGAGAGCAGAACAAGAAAAAAAAATCATCATACAGAAAACAAAAGCTTGGTTAAAACCCTTCAAATCCAAGCGGCACAGATCTGTCCCGGCAACACAGCATGGATCAATGAGGAATGAAAAAAATATGTGAAGCCTTGCTGGTGCGCGTTAACGGAGGCTTCAGACATCATTTGGGTTTTCGGATATGTCAGGTAGAATCAAGGTTATCATTACTTTGATGACATTTTGACTACAAAGATGTAGAACTCTCAAAATGAGCATATTATTATTATTGTTGTTATTTATTTTGTCATAGAAAAATCCATAAAAATACGTGATCATGTGTATCTGTGCAATTTCTTTGCTTGTTCGACCCTTTTTTATTTATTTACTTTTTGCTCAGTCATGTTTGTATAGTTGCTTAAAATCAAATAAAATTCAGTTCATCACTTTATATCGCACAATCCCGAACCTTATATATGATATGTTTATTAAAAGGAAGTTTTTTTTAAAAAAAGGCTAAAAAGCTCTTTTTAAGAGATTTAAGAGCTATATACATGAGGCTTGGTGGGAAAACTGACTTCACACTAAGCATGTATTCCGAGACTGTGTATATAGGCTGTGTGTGATTGTGAACCGGTGTGCATGATGAGAACTCAGGTGACTGTGTAGTGCAGTATTGGGGGTTGTAGTCTTGCCGTGGCTCTATAAGATGTGTTGTGACTGTTAATGGTCTTTAACAAGGCACAAAACTTGTATCTTTGATTGGAATAATCCTAGCATATGTGTAAATCTTTCCCAAAATTAAACATGTGAACAGCGTACTAGCTATACCTTCAAGAACAAAACCAATGCCAATTTATGGCTAAGATTTTCTATTACATCACAAAATACTATGGTCTCTATGTAAAAAAAAAAAAAAAAAATTTTTCATATTTTTGTTCCTGTCACCTATAAATACTAAAATTCCCATACATTGTTGACTAGAATCAGTTCCTTAAAAGCACCTCTAAGGACACAGAAAGATCATAAATTGCACATATGTTTCCGTGATGTATTGGCATCAACACTGCTGCAGTGTTTGTTTAGCGTCAGAGTTGTTAGTGGGACTTTCGTAGGAGGAGGAGGAGGAGGTTCAGCAGGTGCAGGACGTGGCGCCATATGGCTGTTTGCCTCTCAC